>CM069858.1:139104117-139704117 GCA_036172795.1 Pelodytes ibericus
ACTAGCTATTGCATAGCCCTTACATTTCAAATGGCCAACGAGGGACAGATGTTTTCCGGGGAGTGATGTGGCTGTGGGCGGGGCATTATTTGGTAACTATGCCCAATTGACAGCTATTTATGACATTTGGTAAGCCATTTACAAAAACCTAATATATAAAACATTAACTACATTGTAAATACTATATGATGAGGGTTATTGCTTTGGAGCTCCGTGGTAGAATAATCTAAATTTCTGAGCTCCTAGAAGATGTGGACATCAGAGGAGGAAAGCGGTATAGCAGGATTTGCATGGCTAAAGAAAGTAGGGAGTGAAGACAACCAGTTACCCACAGTCTACCATAATCTCTGTCACACAAAAAGCATGCCGGAATCTCGTCATGCGAGAACTCCCCTAGCATATTATGAAAGACGTCCTTTAATGCACATTTACAGATGCACACAGAGGTAGATTGTAATGAGACGTGTTCCAGGGTTAATCGCTTTCCTAACAAATAAACTAAATTAACCATAGCAAATCTATTCGGCAGAGAGGTATTTACTGGGCCAGGAAGAGCGGATACGGGGGTGACCTAATTATACGTGCAGATTAGCAAGGAATTTAGAACCACACTCTATGGTTTAGGAGGTAATATTTTACATTTCACTGCCATTAAAAGTATATGTTATACTGATACTAAGAATATAAATGCAAGCCTGGATCGCAGCAACTGCATCAAGTACAGACAATAAACAACCACCATTACATGCACTATTACAGATCATTTACATCGTATGTTCATGTATTTAAATATATGGTGTGGAAGGAGCGGTGTCAATGTCATTTGAGACATTGCAGACAAATCCCTCTATTTTAATATATAAAATAGTCCTGCAACTAAATATTAAAGTGAGAATTGTTTTTATAAACAATTGTTTGTTCTATTATTAGCTGTGAAGGCAAAGTGTTTAATAAGAAAGGGAACATTCAGATGTACATCCTGCGGATGCAGCTTTACCCAATATAAATAAGGGATGTTACTGCTAGAATATGTTTGAATTCCTTAAAATGTATGCATTTTTATTACTATGCAAACTAATGTTTTTAGAATACTACGTTTATGGAGACTTCATATTTGATCCATTATTGCTGCAAAATATGTACATCGTATAGTTTGTAGGTAGTTTCCATAAATATATTCTTGTCTCCATTTTGTGGTCCTCCTCTCTTTGCAGCTCTCATTCCCTGCTATTTCATATAAAAAGCATTTTTTGTATTTGGCCATCACGTGTGTGTTGATACTCTATGCACAGGGCCAGACTGGCCTACCGGGATACCGGGAAAATTCCCGGTAGGCCACCTACCGTGGGGCCACTTTAATTAGGCCGGCCGCACCACTTTAATTTCGGCCGGCTGTGCCACGTTAAGACATTCGGCTGGCCGCGCCCCTTTAACAAATTCGGCCAGCCACGCCAGAGCCTGCTGAGCGGAAGAGGGATAGGAAGGTGACGAAGATTCCGGTACGGGCAGCCTGAGAGGAAGCTGCTGGACTGCAGGTTAAGGTATGTGAGTGAGTGGCAGAGTGCCAGTGAGTGGCAGAGTGCCAGTGAGTGGCAGAGTGCCAGTGAGTGGCAGAGTGCAAGTGTGCCAGTGAGTGGCAGAGTGCAAGTGTGCCAGTGAGTGGCAGAGTGCAAGTGTGCCAGTGAGTGGCAGAGTGCAAGTGTGCCAGTGAGTGGCAGAGTGCAAGTGTGCCAGTGAGTGGCAGAGTGCAAGTGTGCCAGTGAGTGGCAGAGTGCAAGTGTGCCAGTGAGTGGCAGAGTGCAAGTGTGCCAGAGTGCAAGTGTGCCAGAGTGCAAGTGTGCCAGAGTGCAAGTGTGCCAGAGTGCAAGTGTGCCAGAGTGCAAGTGTGCCAGAGTGCAAGTGTGCCAGAGTGCAAGTGTGCCAGAGTGCGAGTGGCAGAGTGCGAGTGGCAGAGTGGCAGAGTGTAAGTATATAGAGGTATTTGTGTACTATTTGATTAAAAAAGCATATGACCACAATGGCTCAGGGTCACTTCTGGGTGAGCATAATAACGAGTACAAATAATAGCTTCAAGAGAAGGAAATGGAAGCATGACACTTTGGCTACTATTCGTCAGTTGCAAATTGAGTTTAATATTTTCTTCTTTACATTGTGCCTCACTCCATAATGTCTTTAATTGCTTGGGATGGGTGAGGGGCTTGTATAACTTTCTCACAGTAAAACTAAAGTTAAGTATAAAGATGATGCACTTTTTTACTCAATTATTCACCCCAATGCAACGTGCAATTAAAAACACCAATACATAGAGCAGGCTATCACAGTGCCTAGCTCTAAAGGCACATTTATATGCAGGTGATGCTGTTGCCAAGCTGCACTATGGCTCTAACTGCTCCAGTGTGTGCTAGCGAGGCACAGTGACAGCCCATCTCACTCATCTCAGACATGCATCTCACTTTCAACCTTATTGAACAAAACGAAAGTCTTAATTACTGAATATATGTATTTTTTATTTAATGTGTAAAATATGATAACAGTTGCCCTTTAAATTTGTCTGTGTTGCCTCCTAATTATGAATGTGTGAGTGGCAGAGTGCAGTGGCAAATTAATTGGCAAATTGACTATCATATTAATGGCAAAATAATACTGGCAAATTGTCTGTGGCATATTAATGGCACAATAATGCTGGCATATTAATGGTACAATAATGCTGGCATATAAATGGCAAAATGATACTGGCATATTAATAGGCAAATAAGCTGTGGCATATTAATGGCAAAACGATACTGGCATATTAATGGGCAAATTGGCTGTGGCACATTAATGACAAAATAATACTGGCATAAAAATAGGCAAATTGACTGGCATATTAATGGTAAAATAATACCGGAATATTAATGGCAAAATAATACTGGCAAATTGGCTGTGGCATATAAATGGCAAAATAATACCGGCATATTAATGGGCTAAATAATACTGGCATATTAATAGACAAATTAACACTGACATATTAATATACATATTACCTGTGGCATATTAATGGGTACATTTGCTGTGAAGTCTGGGTGCTGGGGTAAATTCTTGGACAAGTCATGGGTGCTGGGGTAAGTCCTGTGAGTGCAGTCTGGGTGCTGGGGTAAGTCAATATATCCACCCAGTATGTACACAAGATTATAGCTCACACAATGCCCTGATTATATATAGCCCTGCACAGGGCAATTCATGTAACCTTGTGTACATACATGTGGCTATGTGTTTCCCTGTGCATGGGGTACATATAAGGGCAGTATGTTCGCTATAACCTTGTTTACATACTGGGGGGCATATATTGATATTTATAGATAACCTTATCTATGATAATACTCTCTTCAAATGTGCTTTAAAATGCATGGCTTGCCCTTCTATGATCATGAAAATAAATACGCAATTCTATAGGGCTGGTATAGTGACGTAATGCTATGGGGCTGGTATACTAATATTTCCAGGGCTGGTTTTTATTCCCAGTCCGATCCTGTCTATGCATTGTATTTATACTCTGCTTATGTTGTTGGGGTGTTTAAGAAAGACTAACAGTCCTTATTTGAGCGTGCATACCTTAAAAAAATGTCCTTATTCTGGAGAAATAATCTGTTTTTGGACCTTCTTTCGCACCCTGCTGTTCCTATTTTTTAGTAGTTCAGAATGGCTGGTGTATATAGAAGAGCTCTGCAGTATTAAAGTCGGTACTATGGGCTTAAATTACAGTACATATTTATGTAAATTAGCGTGTTCATGTTCTGACTTTACCAATGATCTGAAAGGTAACAGACCAAACTCAAAATTCTTGCATTTGCCCAAAAACTGGGTATTGCCCCATTTCCCACCCCCTTAAAACCGGTGTCCATCGTCAGCCATTTGAATAGGTGGGAGACAAAAACCTATTTCGATATGATGGAATCTCTATTAAAAGAACACATATATCATACAGAATGAAAGCATTACAAATCCTTGTGGAAACACTGGATAGGTCTTAAATATACCGCCATGCTACCAGTGGCGTACCTACCACTGGTGCCGGGGTCGCAGCTGCGACCGGGCCAGTCACTAAAGGGGCCCGGCCGCTCTGCGACCCCTGCACCAAAAAAAAAAATGTGCGGGCAAACGGGGCAGCTGTCCAGGGCCCATTCATTCTTGGGGCCCAAGGCAGCTGCCCCGTGGGCCCCCGCTACCTGTGTGACGCCCCCCTTCCCCAGTCAGTGCTTACCTCCTTGCTAATGTCTCCCGGTGCAGGTCCGTAGCTGTGAGGGAAGCGTTGTGCGCTCCCCTCAGGCCGCGCGGATCAATAAAGTTTGTTTAAACTTTTTTTTTCAACAAACTTTATTGATCCTCACGGCTGGAGGGGAGCGCAAAAGGCTTCCCTCACAGCCACGTACCTGCACCGGGAGACAGCAGCATGGAGGAAAGTACTGGCTGGGGAAAGGGGGAGGAGGGTGGCATTACGAGCATACTGAGGGTCAATATCCTGGCATATTAAAATGGGAAAAGAATGGCATATTGAGGGCACATAACACTGGCCAATGGGCACAATTGGCCAATGGGCACAATTGGCAATCTGGCTGTGGCATATTAGCAACCGTGGCTAATCGTGGCATAATGGGCAAATTGGCTGTGGGCAAACTGATACTGTGGCATGTTCTGTGGGGCAAAATAACGTGTACTATGGGGGAAAGTGACAGTGTGGCATGTTCTGCAGGGACAGTTCAATGGGACAAAGTGACACTGTGGTATGTTCTGGCGGGAAAATGTATACTGCAGCATGCCAAATGTGGGTGCAATATGAGTACAAGCCAAGTGCTGTGGGTACTGTATAGTGCTGTGTTAAGACCTTTAGGTGCAATGTGGGTGCAGAGGAACATAATAAAAATAAGAAATTAACAATTTTTCAATAACATTTTCATTACATATGAAAATAGTTGAATAGAATATTAAAAAGTTCATATAAGTATAGATGCAGCTAGTTATATACATAAATTTGGGGGGTCCACCTCAAGCTTTTGATAAGGCTGGAAATATTTTAACGTTTTTTTTTTTTTGTGTCCAGAAAAGTAATATTACTTTACTGAGAGGGTGGTGGATGAGAGGTTAATATATGAAGGAGTTTAAGCATGCATGGGATAAGCATAAGGCTATCCTTGATATAAGAGAAGGCCAGAGACTAATGAAAATATTACTTTACTGAGAGGGTAGTGGATGCATGGGATAGCCTTTCAGCAGAAGTGGTAGAGGTTAATACAGTGAAAAAGTGTAAGCATAAGGCTATTCTAGATATAAGATGAGGCCAGGGATTAATGGAAGTATTACTTTCTGAGAGGGTAGTGGATGCATGGAATAGTCTTCCAGCAGAAATGGTAGAGGTTAAAACAGTGGAGGTCAGAAACTTTGTATTATTTTACTGAGAGGGTAGTGGATACATGGAATAGTTTGCCAGCAGAAGTGATAGAGGTTAATACAGTGATGGAGTTTAAGCATGCATGGGATAGGTATAAGGCTATCCTAGATATAAGACAAGGCCAGGCACAAAGCGGAACAGTTGGGAAGCATGTAAGTGGCATTTCTGGGGTGGAGTTGCATGGTTGGGTCAGGGGGCCCCGAGGCAATTTTTGCACCGGGGCCTGGTGGTTTCTAGTTACGCCTCTGCATGCTACTATATCCATTCACTTAACACTGGTTGGCAACCCTGTGTCAAGGTTGGAAGGTGAGATGATCACAAGGGTATCTGGAACTTATGCTCTATATTCAGTTTATTATTCAAATCACTACTTCATTGAACTCTCATTACAAGTCATTACACTTTACAAGATAACTGGAGGAGTTGGAAGTCCCTTCCAACTGTACTTTATGGATATTTAAAGGCATACTATATCTTTCCATCATTTGCCCAACCCTCTGTTACAAATGGCCCACTAAACTTAGAGTAAATTTGCAAGCTCCAGTATTCACCACTGGAAGCAGAGTCAGCCGTGATTATATTCAGTGCAGGTTAAAGTACACACAGTCAGTGAGCAAATACTGCTCTGGAATCAGACAAATGGGATAAGATAGAAAAAAGGAAGAACACATTTTCATTTATTTGCTTACTGAATGCAAATGAGTCTCAGAGATGTAATGTCGCAGGGCTTGGCTGGGTCAGAGGTTGGCATATGTAACCGGTGGATTCTAAATTGACAGCAAAGTGGCTATATCATTTTAGAGGGCAGCACTTATTGGCAATTATATGCTAGGCTCACAATAAAGTAAGTGCAGTGAGCAGTGCCAGGCAGGCTGCTGAGTGCTGCAGTGTACAAGTCATTTGCTACTAATAGAAAGCAGCTAATTTTGTATATGTTTTTAAGGAATAAGAACTCATTATCCATTTCCTAGTACAGACAAAACAGCATAAACATGTTTGTGTGGTCACACAGCTTGGCTACCTGGAGCCTACACAGTCCGTGTATATATAAGGAATTAGAAGGTTTCTCTACTGGTTTCATTGTAGTCTAGAAATCACATTAAGTCATAAAACTGAGATGGAACCATATTCTTACTAGCACCATGTAAGGCTAAAGTTGATACACTTGGTTGGAAAATTGGCAGGCTAAGCCACATAGTTTCTACTAATTTGTGTGTGTTGCAATTAAGTTAATTAGTCCTGGTGAATGAAGACACAAAAAGTCAGTCAGAAGTTGAGAGGTTGAACCAGCGGATGTGCAAGTGAGATTCGGGAAAGCAAAGCTCCTGATTCCATGACTAGGAACATTTTCAAAATGTAAATCACAACTTTGTTCCCCCATAAGAGTGACTAACACTTTTTCCTCTTAAATTGCATTACTTCTACTCTCCTTACACGCATTCAGGGGTACACACAGCCAATAAGAGGTTTGCAAGAGTAGAGACACCTGAATTTTTATATTTAATTGCTAGTTTGATTACCCTCAAAGGAACAAGTAACAGAAAGCACTCTTCATATCAAAGCATTGAGAGGTCAGGGGAGAACATAAAATGGCATGTATTATAAAATAAAGTACATAACATTGTATCCACCTTACAAGAACCAGTATAAAAGCACAAGACAAAAAAAAAACAACACAAGACATTTCGTAGTTCTGATGAAAGTCATTCCGGGGGTGATTACTATGACTGTAAGGTAACTATTATTCTGCTTAGACAGAGAAACCACAGATCCAGATCTTTAGTTACAATGGTTAAAACACTGCCCTGATACCACGCAGAGAACCAGAGGCAAGGGTTAATAAGTGGTCTCTGTGGCTTTAGAAGAAAAGGCCAACTATTTTCAGTCAGAATTGTTCTTTATTGTGGTTAGTTATCTTTACTAGTGTTACTGTGTTGTACCCCATTTGTGGAGTGCAATAAAACTACCACAGTATGTAATAAAATGTTCAGATTTACTACCAGTAGGCCCACATAGCTAAACTGCTGCTTACTGCCATTAGATTGCTAATCTACACAAATCTATGCAAATATAAAACCAGAAAATCACAACCTTGGTGCATCAAAAAACATGACAAATTTATTAAGTGAACAAACAAGCAACTAATTATATATGAATGAAAGACAAATGGTACACAAAAATAAACACATTTATTCAAACTGCACAATGAATTTTTAATTTGTGTACACCCACGCAATAGACAGTCTGCTATTCTAACACAATGCTGACCTGTACTGCAAGCAGCAATTTGCTCTCAGTCAGTAGCCCTGTATTTTACATGAAGCACTCCTGGTACTGAAATATCACAAATGCATCTTCCCCTGCTTGCCTTTCATCCCCAGTTTTATGGTGTATTGCACTGGAATTCAGATACTTAATGAACCACAACCCCAGGCATATTAACTTACATGAACAAGTAGAAGAGGGAGAGTGCTACCTGTATTTTGATGGTTAATACACATACATACAGTATTTGACTCCTTTATAAGAGACAGCTGGTTGTTTTATCAGTCAGAGGACCCTTTTCTTTACAGAAATGCCCTCCACTCTTGGAAAAACTGTTATAGGAGATATTACTCTTTTTTGTTAACTGGACTTTTTCATATAAAGTCAAATCTGTGATTAGGGAGAATGCAATGATGCTGGTTTCTATGGAAACTGGGATTAAATATAACATCCAGCAACTTCGGAGCAGCCCAGAGCTGTCCATTAGCAGGTACTAAAGCTCCCTCTATTTTACATTTGCAGACAAGCCTCCTCAAAAGCATACAGCATTGCAGAGGTGAATAAGCAGGGCTTCCCCTCATGTAACAGGGGAGAACCTACAAAATGATATGCTTCCTTAAGGTTTAAAAGCAATAATTAAAACTGAATGTCTAATTCTTGGGGGAGGAGGGAGCCCAATTTGAAAAGGGAAAAAAAAACAAACCCATGGAAGGTGTCATTTATAGGCAAATATCCAGCTTTCTGGCAGAGAGGTTGAGTGAGTGCAATCAGAGTAACTGCAAACCCTGGCAGAATAGCTGCAAAGTGCTGAATTAAATGCAAGTGTGATAATTCTGCCTAAACGCAAAGATTTGGGAACAAAAATACTGACAAAGAAGCAGCTTTAGCCAGTTTCCGGAGGGACTGGCAAGCTACTGAAAGGGAGAGATTTCAATCCATTTAGGTCTGGAGGGGCTAAGAATAAATAGGCCTTAATTGAAAGAAGAGTATTAAAATACTAGGATTACTCTATTAATAACCGTTCTAATATAGAAGCACAAGTGAAAATGTTAGTTGTTCCTATTGTGAGGATAAGCTGGCGTGTACTTTTGATAGTACATGTCAGTTTATCATCTGACTGACAGCTGCCATAGGAATCAGACAGCTGTCTGGTCGGCGACTCACTGCTAGCGCACAGAGAGCCCCTAGTTTTTGAATGGGATCAGCAAGGGGGACTTTAACTAGGTCCCCCCTGCTGATCCCATGCAAAAAGGAGGGGCTCTCTCTGTGCTAGCAGCAGAAGACCCTCACATTCAGCAGTCGGAGAGGGTCAAGCCCCCGGAACTGTTGAGTCTCAAATGTGAGTCATCAGATAGTAAACCCGCATTCATTTATTAAGATACAGGTCGGGTTTGATTCCAAGTCACGGGACGTGTTTTTTTTTTTAAACCCTTGCTTCCTTCTAGGAAACAAGGGTTAAAAAAGGTGCAGTGTTCCTTTAAGCAGCATTGATAATTGATAATGAAAAATAATACTAGAAACTCTTTAAGAACACCCCTTGCATTTAAGCATAAATCCAAACAAAAAAGGCAATGAGTTATAAATGTTCAGTTAATAGAAAACTTCTCTGTGTTGCTGAGTGATACTCCTTGGTTTCCCATTAATTGAATTACAAGCCTTTTATTTAGCATGCAGATGCAGCACGGAAGTCTATTACCAGTGAATGAGTCACAGCGGGGGTGAGCTGGCATCTTTTGGCCCAGGGGGGGGGCAAAACCAATTTAGTGGCCAGTGGTGCAACTTCATCTGCCCACCCATCATCATCGGATGACACAGACAAATGTTGACAGATAAGGTATAGGAATGGATTATGAAACCAGTAAATATTATACAGCAGTAGAAATTGCTACGCTTTAGGGCATCTAATAAAAATCAGCTTAGCCCCAGCCCATATAGCCATGTTAGAAAGCAGCACTGAGGGGCATTGCCCCATTGTCCCTGCCCCTTGAGTCACAGTAGAGGCTGGGAGGAAAATATAAATTAAGAGCGCTTCATCAGCAACATCGACTAGAACCATGATAGCAACTGAAAGAACAGGACTCCCTATAGCGACACCTGCTGGCAGT
Organism: Pelodytes ibericus; assembly: GCA_036172795.1. Classification (NCBI taxonomy): domain Eukaryota; kingdom Metazoa; phylum Chordata; class Amphibia; order Anura; family Pelodytidae; genus Pelodytes; species Pelodytes ibericus. Next base: position 139,113,913 of record CM069858.1, read on the forward strand.
AACAGGATTCACACTCCTGTGCATACAAGCTACAGTCTCTCATCAGTGAAAAAAAACATGCTTTAAGGGAAACTGTAGTAAATTATATAAGCAGAACTGAACATTAATGCAATTATTGGAGAAATTAAACATTTTACTTTTGTGCAGTCTTTCATAAATGACTTAGGGTTCCATATGGAAGTCAAATGCTCCACCACAGTACTTCCTGTTACTATTGTGCCACAAGATGACATCATAAATGAGACTGCACAGACACAATGTATAGATAATTTATGTTCTGCATCAAATTTCAGAACCAAAAACAATATATATATATATATATATATATATATATATATATATATATATATATATATATATATATATATATATATAGTGGCATTTATGCAATATACCCCTGTGAGAAGAGAGTGGCTTGAAAATCTGAAAAATGTTTTATCCAAATCTTTTATGTATTTTAAATAAATAAATAAAATGTTTAGGTCGTTTTCAAAAGGATTGTAAACAAATGAAAATATATTCCCACTAATCCCGCCTGCCTGTTGTGTCAGCATTTAATGTTGGTGCCAGGGCTAACAGTATCTCCTAGGGTAACACCACAGCCTTTTTATTTCAAATCCAATGAACAGGCAGACAATTCTCAAGCTCCACTGAAAGCCAGTGTATTTCTTTTCAAGCCATGTCTCCTGCTGGACGGAATATATATTTTGCAACGTTTTATGATGAAGGGGAACCCTCTAAATCAGATTCTCTTCCCAGAGGTTAATTGCTCTGTATCATGTATTCTTAACAAGGCTAATTCTTTGCAGAGGAAAGCAGAATAAACGGGACTCATTGCAGAGATTAAAAAAAAAAAATTCAGATCGCCCCCTTAAACTGAATTTGCATAAAAATGCAATCCAATTATAGAAAGCAAAAGGAATTTGTGAGTATCAGCAGACCTTATAATTGCTTAATTAAGGATGGAAACACAGGGAACACAATCACACCAATGTCTGGCAGATTCATTAGCACCACAGCCATGGCAGTACAAAGTTCTCTCCTAAAACATACATCTCTTATAATTGTCCTTTTCCTTGGTAAGGACAATCAATAGCCCTTTACCACCTTGTTGCACAAACCAACACCTTTCCATGCAAATGACCAATGCACTACTGCTTCTGTAAAGGAAATGTGGCCTCTGGAAGTGTATAGTCTGCCATTCCTGGTCAGGGAGGAAGAGTCTGAGATGTGTGTGTAAACACACAGGACGGGATGGAGAACTGCAGATTGGGGAATACACCAAATGCAACAGCTTTAAGCAGACCTGCAATACCAAACCACAAAGGCAGGAGTATCCATTGCTCAGAATGAGCGTTATTAGAACACACACCTTTATTTAGTACAAACGCACTCCATTTTACTATATAGCCTCCATATTTATTAAAAATGGTTTCTAGTACAGAATCCCAACTTGTTTACCAAGGGGCCTTCAGAGAATTCAGAAGGTTTGGTGGGTTGTCAATGTGGTAATCCATGAGATCCTGTGATATTTGTAGCCGCAGATAGTGCCATAAAAACCATGAGGGCCACATCTAGGCTACAGGCCTTCCGTTGGACATCAATGAACAAGATTATATCCGAGATTAAAGGAAGATCCATATACATCCAGGCCGTTGCACAGGCAATCAAGATGACTCAGCCAGCTGTACAAGGTTTCTAGCACTAACTGGGAGATTTTGAAGCAATTAAACAAGCCAAGCAAGGAGTTACTTTGTTTCATTCATCAGTCAGTTATAACCAAGCTCAACTTGATATTCATGTAAACCAAAATGAAAACGGATAATTATACTATTTACAAAACAATGAAAATTAGTCCTTGCAAACACAAACAGGGGATGGATAATGTTAATGTTGGGTTAAAGAGTGCACGGCTGATCCATCTGCCCAGAAACCATGTGTGTGTCAGGATTCCCTGAATGTAGATTGTCTACCGATTACATAAGAGCTGATGTTGCGGATAACAGTCTACATAAGCTTCATCAGACACTTTGGTCCATGCCTCAGTTTTTCATGTTAGCTTGATGGACCCCATCCGTCAATCAGCTGAGAGCATCCTTTTCACGTGCCTTTTAGCTGTTGCAGGACAGAAAATGAAATTTTTTGGAATCACTTATTGCTTGCATTTTGAAACACCAGCAAAAAAAAAAGGTTTGTCTAAATAAGGTTCCTAAATGCAAATGTTACGAAAGCCCACAACTGCAAAGAAACTAAAAGCCTGCAAAACAATCTGGCAACCGACTTTGAAGCGTTAATACGGTTCCCTGTATCCCACTCCAATAAACTCACTCTGCAGCTGATTGAACAAATCACCAAGTCCTTTCTCCTCCATCCTTCCAGTGTGCCCAGAGGGGAGCTATGAGCATGCAGAAATGAGTAAATAGCTGCACAGCAAAAAGAAAAACACACACAACTACAATCTAGCTGGCAGCTGGGCGCCAGGACAGCACAAATGTGTTATACACAGGAGGAGGGATGGAGAGAGGATATGGGTGGAGGGAAGATGGAAAGTTCTGATGTAAAGAGGTTTTAGTGAGAGGCAGGGGAAGCAAAATGTAACCAGATAGAACAGATTTGGGAAGTAAAAGGGGTGGAGCACTACTACTAACTGAAAATCTTCCAGCAGAGTTGGTTGGAGTGGTAATACGCTCTGGTAGTTTAATTATGCCTTTGGTACACATGATTGTGAAGGTATAGCTCTGAATACAAGAAATGGTTGTTACTTGGGCCATTTGAATATGATGAAATTCCATATATTCAGGATATCAAAATATAAATGTCTGACTTTAGTCAACATTTTATACCAGATTATGACTTCCATCTACTGTTATCAAGACTATGTTTAATAGGCCCAAGTCTGCTCAATAATTTGCAACATTAAAGTGTGCTAGTAATATGAAAGGGACTAAACGGTGATACCTTTATTAGCTAAAGGGGCAGATTTAAAGTGCAAAGGTTTAACATGTCCTAAGAGGTCTTAAAAGCTTGACTCTAAATCTGCTCAGTTAGCCAATAAAAAGGTATCCACTTTGGTACCCTGTGTTTCTATGGCTACCACGGTACCAGCGCTAACCTTTTATTATTTAAAGCACGTATCGAGCTTCTGTGTTGGATTTGTTGACAACAACAGTTTCTTCTTCTACTGCTTTGGCCAGGTGACCAGTTTGAAATAACATGCCAACAAAACCTTATCTTTGGGCATGAAATATACTAAGTCTACACAAGCCCACTTCAGTGGCACACAGATTAAGCAGATGACAGGTAGGGTTAGGGCCATGACGAAAAAGGACCACCAAAATAATAAAGTACGGCGGCATCTAATGGAGGACATTCTAAATGTATGTTATCTTTTCTTGACAGTGTGACAAAATACTGGAACCAGAATCTGGCAATCCAATATGGAGGATGTCAAAGCTACGTTTTCCTTCTATTGCATCTGCTAAGAGTTCACTAGTGAGGACATCGTCTACATCTGACCACGTCAGCCTTGTATTTTCTAGATGACACTCCACTCCCTCGTCAGCTTAGCTGCTAAATAAATATCCTATGAATTAGTCACACAGAATGATAGAACAACCACGGCTGCTTGCATCTTCTGTGTAAGACTGATGTATGATAAGCTCGGTTACCAGGAAACACTGCTTCTCTCAGGCTTGCCAAATACTATTTTACACAACATCTTCACATCACTCAGTTAAACTCAAAGGGGAATTAGATCATTTTAAAAAGAGGATAGTGTAAAAAATGTATCAAGATATGTCCAAACATTTCTATAGCTTTTTTTTATTTATAATATTTTGTATTACACAGTATCCACTATACAGAGAGGTATAAATCTTTGGACAATAAGAAGCGGCCAAACAAACTAACATTGACAAGTATGTCACTTCCTGTGTCTGACATATTTGTCAGGTGTGTTTGCTTTTTAATATATATTTGTGCTGCCTCAACACAAGGCTGGTTTTAGGACTGAAACTTGCATTCAATTGGCAAACTCAGCGATATGCGAAGAGTGGTGAAATTAGCCGTCTGTGAACAAAAACGCAATGGGCTTTGGAAGATTGTGTGCAAGTTGCCTGATAGTAGGATATGTGCTGAAATCTCATTCGTTTCACTTAGATTCTGTCCATTACAAATAAAGCCTGGGGCTGCGAGGAATTCAGATTCTACAATGCCTGACCCTAAACTCTTTCAACTGTAGCACATTAGAGAAACAGGTATTACAACTCCAATTAAACGCCCATTAAATGAATTGCGAATCATCAGTCAAACAGAACACATTCACCAGTGTCATGGCTTTCATTTGGCAGCTATTTTATTTAGAATATCCTGCTTTCTCTATGGTTATCCTGCTAGTTTAGCAAATCAGGACACTAAGGGTTAAGCAAGCTACTGCCTTTTATTATATTGATTTTTTTGTGATGGCAGAAGGAGCCAGGGGCAGGATAAGGAGGCATTGGAGGAGCACACTTCAAGTGGCTTGGGAAACTGGTATAATGATCATTACAGTAAGAACCACTAAAAACAAGGGACAGGCAAGCTATATTTATATTATATATGCATTTACATTAGTGCTTGTATAGAAACACACTGCATCCAGAGGGATCACATTGCCAGGCTCTATCATCAGACCTAATTGAAGCCTTTGCTGGAGATCCCCAGGGAGTGCAGACCCTCTCTCTTTTGCTGGGTAGAGATGGTAAAATATGCAGCTTCTGAAGTACTGAGACATAAATGCCCAGCATGGATCCAATATAAGAGTGCCGTGTTGCTAGGAGATGAATCTATTCACACATGTCGAATATCCCACACGCGAACTAATGGTCAGACGAGCTCATGAAACAGGTAACTCCTCCCCTGCTAAATTCAGCTGCAGCAACAGAGGCTTTGGTACAATCTAGTTTGGTAATTTCCTGGCTGAAAGGAAGCTTGCATTTCACCAACTGCATCAAGAAAACTAGAGAAAGACTGAAGCAAAGGGGTGCTGCTTCTGAGAAGTGTTCAGAAGTGCCCTCTACACACACAACTGATGCCATTTAGTGGAAGCAGACAAAATTGAATGAGTTTGTAGGTATTAGGGCATAGCAACAGTCATTTGGGGGGGGGGGGGGGGGATCATTCATTTCAAATAATACACGCCGCCTCCCTCTGATTTATTTCAAGAGTGAAAGTAAGCTCATGGAAAACTAAAGGTCTTTCTTCTTAACAGTCAAAAAGATGGAGGCAAATGGTAAGAAATCAACAGGTGGCAGTAGGACAGGGGATGAGTTAAAGAATGCCACAAAAGACAGAGCAAGAGGCTGGTAAGGGGAGAATAGAGAGAAAGAAGGGGCACGTGCGTCCTAAAAGAGGAGAGGGGAATTAGTATGAAACACACGGTAAAGAAATGTTTGGATTGAGGAGAATGTGCTAAATTAAAGTTTAGATTCTGCAAAGTAACTAGGGGGAAAATTCCACATTTCTCTTAATAGTCAAAATAAAAAGATCCATTGTGCGATAACATTTTTATATATTTATATCTTGGGACAGGGTGTATTTTTGTATTGCATGTATTAAGTCCTGCTGTATAATGCTAGATGACAAGTTGTAAAATCATCAACAAGTGTTGCAGCATCTGCATTGTTTAAATAGAGGCCCTGTGAAGAATGTAAACTTGTTTATGATCCTGCAAATAAGGCTAAACTGATTAGACTGTCAGCGGGAGAGAAACAAGAATGTTTTATTTCTCCAGTGAATGGGTTGAAAATGATTCCAGGGCAAGCAACAGGTCATTTGGTCATGGCTGGTTGAGAAATATTAAATGCACATAAACACAGCACGGAGGAAAATGGCTGTGCTATGACAGTGAGCGTTTAACAGTTTGCAGCCACAGACACTTTGCATTTACTGAAGTGCAAGCACCTTTGGCAACGAAGGATGTTACAAATGTAGAGGTATGGGATTACCAGCGTGATTGAGCAGACAATTTGACATTGGGTTAACTTCGCTCTGATACTATTGAATAAAACAGAAATTAAGTTGCTAATCGATGTCCAGAGAAGGTAGGTTAAGCTAACAGATCAAATGTACTTGAAACCTTAATACCAATGCCATGAAACTTCATTGGTATCTTTCCAAGAGCCATTTAAAAAAAAAAAAAAAAATTATATATATATATATATATATATAAATTGAAACCTTGCAGCTGGATTACAAGTTTTTCATAACTCCATAACTATGGAGAGGCCTTCCCAGACAGATGTCCTGTTTCTTAAAGGGACACTAAATGTCATTTTTCATTTGTGCTTCTAACATAAAAGCACAAGTGAAATTTTAGTTGTACCTAGAGCCTCACATTCGGCGGTGAGAGCGGGCAGAGTTAAACCGTGTGTATCTATTAAGTCATGGGATGTATTTTGTTTAACCCTTGCTTCCTTCAAGGGAGCAAGGGTTAAACAAGGTTTACTGTTCCGTTAAGGCATAAGGGTGAAACATACTTTATATGATAACCGTATTGGATACTATCATTTTATAACCGGCTGCAATGAAACACTTGATTCTTCTAGGGGAGAAAACAGCTTAAATATTTTTACATGGAAAAACTCTAAGTAAAAACTGGATCAACTTTATTTTTTCTTGTTTGCTGTATGGTTATTTTCCAGCTAACTCACATGCTAATTTGTTTCTTAAGCTCACATAAAGATTGGGACACAGGCTGAATATTCAAGGTTTCTTTTTCTGATCAAATATAGTGCAGTTTGTACAAGTGGGGCAGTACAATCCATGTAAAATGGGAATACCCATTCTCCTTATCACTTGCTCTGTGCTTAACCCTCTCCTTGTTGGAAAGGCAGACACAATATTGCTCTGCAATTGGTTTTGGTCTAAAAAGCATAAAAGAAACACTTTATTCCATAGAATGGATAACTGCTCTAGTGCTGCTCAATGACAGATCAGGTGACCACGGGACCATGAATGTTTCAAGAACTCTGCTTACACAATCAATAAAAAGTGTAAAATTACAGTTATTTATTTCAAACATTAAAATAAAGACGTCACTACTGTAGAAGAAAAACTAACTGTTCTTAAGATTTAGACACATTAGCAATAAACTCCGTTCATTGCTACAGCATCGATAGGGTTTGGGGGTTGGAACCCAGGTCTTTCAGTTCCACTTTACATAGCCATAGTGTCACATAACACAACATGTTTACAGTTACAGATAACCAGAAAGAACCTTTTATTTAGCAAAATAATTCTTACGATAAAATATATTTTAATAGTAATAATTAAAGGAGCACATTTTTTGTACTGGTTTATAAAAAAAATAAACTTTCCCTCTCATCAGGAAGATCAAGTGAATATTGCTTAAAAGAGATTGTGTAGTACATCCAACTGTCAATATATTAAATCATTTTGACAGCTACTATATTAAGAGTGCCTTTTCAAGTGCCAAATGTAGGATTGTTCTGCCTACCCACTAGTGTCTCACCATCCAAGACAGAGTCCCAGGAAATATCTTTCTATTGTTTTTTTTTTTAATGTTAACTTAATATGCATCATTGCTTTTATTTAGTATTCACTTGCTTGAAAAACCCACTTTAATGAGCTAAAAAAAAAAAAATATATAATTTCCCCTTTTTTGCCAAAATTGGATGGGATGGATGTGTGTGCTATGGTCACAAAGTTTACATCCCTTCAGATTGCCAGTAAAAGTGCGGAGAAAAACACTTTGTTTGGAACATAATGCAAAAAAAAAAAAAATCCACTTTTTACGAGCAAAAGCTGGAAGTTGTGTTGCAGAAATAGAAAACATGTTCTCCAAATAGATGGTATAATTTCTACAAATTCATATCCTTGGTTTAGGTTACAGCTCAGTGCAGTTTATCGTCACTTACCAGCCAGGAGAAATGTGATAAGGCAGGTTTCCTTTGGCATGTAAAGCTTGAGTCTTGAGCCGCTGAACACGTACTCTACGATTGCTTCAGAGCGGCCGGCCCTCTGCAGGAATGGTAGGAACTGTTTCGCCTTTTGAGTGTCCTGTGAAAACAAGAGCAATTTAAGTTTGTGGCCTTCTCTAATACTGCTGAAGTCACAAGTGGTTTCTATTTGCTGTTAAAACCAACAAACACTCTAAACACACAACATTGGCATAGGATCCCAAACTAAATGCAGAACCATCTGTATATTTGCCTTCATACAAATAGGTAACCCAATCGGTGGCTATGAACTACACCTCCCAAGATCCACTGCCAGCCCCATTAGTTCAGCTCTATCTCCCAATATACTGAGCAGGCTAACACCCAAGGAACTTTGATTAAACTCAACAGCTGCAGAGAGACTAAACACAAACAATTATGGGGCAAAATACATATGAAGGACAAGATCCTGGTAGTATAATCAATCTGGTGCCGCCATTCGGACAGATAAAACATGAAGACAACACATGACGGGCAATATGTACACTGTGGAGAAAAAACACTTTAGAAATTGCTAAAAATACAAAATGACAAGTGAAAATTAACCATAGAAAAACGTACGTCATGTTTCTATAAATGAAATAACAGTTTAAAAAAGGTATAAAGCTACGTATCTAGGCTGCTCACAAAAAATCTAATCACAACAAATACAAAAACAAAAATACCTTGAGATTTCAGTGTGCTTCCATTATTAAGAGGGTCATAAAGTATATAATCTGGAACTAAGGCACGGCTCACAGGTTATAAAATATAATAATGTTAATACAAATCCAGTACGCGACTATTTATGCATACAAGTCAGAATATTTACTTCTATATATTATTACAGTACACCGCCATGCATGTGCATATCTATCATTTAGTGGTCTGTAGGGCAGGCCTCCTAAGCTTAACAAGTGCACGGGTGTTAGACTGGACTCAAGGACCGCAAAATAAAGCTGGAGGCCCCTGCGGTATACACTCAGGCACAAACATACGCTTGCAACAGTTTATTATCTAGTTTATTCCCAAAATGTCAAGTCTGGACAAAGATATATTTGAAGTGAAATGTTATTGGGCTAGTGATGAATGAACTAGGCTGCAAAAGGAGTTGCAAAGCACATTGTATATCACAACAATTGCATCCCTGCATAGGATTTAAGGACAGCTGAAGTAAGCAACAAATATGTCCATCCGGAAATGTGTGTAACGCTTACCAACTAAACTGGAGTGAGCTGGGACACATTATTTACATGTCCTTTCAAATACACTTCCTTGTTTACACCATACTCCCCGGTAAATGTCACCCGTATAAGCTCACTTTCCATGTAAACTCTTGTCTGGGTGCCTTTGCTGTCCTATTACAGAGATGCCTCGTAGACCATAAATCTGCCCTTAAATACTTTATTACCTCGTTCTTGCCAGACAGGACACCCATATCAAAAATTAATGCACATTAGCAAATGAAAATTTAACAAGCTAGTCTGTCTTCTTGTTTTTGTCTAGTATTGTGTTCCTGTTTGCGTTTTCTTTTTCCAAAATTAAAATGTTAAAAAGGATGACAATTTCGATGAGGAATAGAGCAATAAGCCATGCCATACAAACTGGACTTTTAAAGATCTGCCACCAGCTTGTATTTATTTTTATTTTTATTGAGCTGCATGAAAAAGAAAAAAGTGCTGACAATTCGTGATCAATTGAAAACTTAATGCTGCTAGATTAGCTAAGCAGGGAGATCATTTACAAGCATTAGGAACATATTGTGTTGCAGAATTCACAGAACGGTGACTGCCCCCAAGCCACTCATGTTTTATGTCAGAGAATCTATGTTCCAAGCTATAGCTCACAGATAAACAGAGGCAGCAAAATGATCGTGAATATTTTCCTGGAGGAGCTGCAGCCTCCAATGCTTGGCTGCATGCTTCATACATGCTCTTGTGAAGCAGGATATTTCTACATGTTACTCCTTTGGTGATTTGGGAATTCAAAATCCCATTTGAATGGCAGTATTGTAGTTTTACGTGAGAGATGGTCTGCAAGTGTAACTTTTATTTAGTGATAACAAATGATTAACTTGGGAGACTACATGCAGGACTGATTACATCCAGGAGAGATCGGCTAAAACATTCCTGCAGTTTGAAGTCTTAAGTTCTTTATTGTATCCAAGTCCTCCTCTGGATCTCCGATCACTGTGCAGTAACTGAAATTGAATATTTTTCTTCACTATAACATTAGATGTAAATTGTGTTTTATATCACAGAGGTTCTAGCTAGATCATGTGTGTATCTGTATTTGTAGATCCTATCCTGCACAGGAGATGTGGATCTCTTTCTACAGAATATCACTTGATAAACTGATCAGTACTAGATTTACATGACGTGAAGAGGACTCCTGACCCATGCTATTTTGACCATGGCAGTTGTAGGCAGTTTAATCCTAGTACACTTTAAGTACAGGATATATTATATTAAAAAATGACAGCCATTTAGATGCATGATACAGAAATAACCAAGCAGTTAAATATTCCTTGTGTTTAGCACAAGATTTTACTCTGCTGAAAAGAAGAGCATTATTTTATATGGAATTTATTAAATAGATGTCAGAGTGAGAGGTCGGTAGGCCAGCTCATTCACTATGTATTAGACATATTGCTGATGAGACTTCTTTTCAGCAAATAAATGCGTATTTACCTTTATAACGAAAGTCTAAATTATTGTAATATATATGCAGAAATGCAAATATCAGCACACAAAATTACTGCTAAAAATCCCTTGCTGTAAAATAAGTGCACAATCTTATTTAATGGATTTCATCCTACAGATTTTAAAACAAATGTGGAGTCAGTCGACCTGGCCGACTCATTCACTAAACATATAATCAGAGTTCCTTGTAATATTACTAGTGCTTACAGCAACTAGTCGGATGATTTTAATAGCATTTCTCAGTCCAAGATGTAAAGAGGACTATGTGTAAGTAATTAGCAATAGAAATGAACAAGACATAAAAATAAATAAGTCTCACTATAATTTATAGTGGGCTTAAAGGTGAACAGAATACTAAACCAATGTCCCTTTAAGGAGCATACGTTTGGCATCCGATTTATAAGATTCGCAGAATAAAGTCTACTTAAAAGAAAAACAAAAACTCAAGTGGCTGCTTCTATAAGCCTTCATTGTTAATGGTTGCATCATAAAACAAAATGCAGCTAAGGGTAGATAAAATAAAACCGCTGCATAAAAGATTACTATTGATTATTAATTAAGTCTCACTTATTCATGTGTGTTATTTGACTTTTAGGAATTCCCTAAGGTGAATTAAATTTGATACACATCTTTATGAAATCCCAGTGTTATAAATTTCCATAAAAACAATCAAATGTTTTACAGGAACATACACTGTACTCCTGAGAACCTTTATTTCTCTTAGTCTGAGAGAATTCCCTAGAAATAAAAATATATGTTATGTGCATTCCAGATCAGTGATGGTGGACATTTTTGAACCCAAAAGAAGTGCCAAAGGAAGCAAAGATGAAGCTCTCAAAGTGTCCTCATTTCAGGCATTTTTTTATGGCCATCAGTACAAGCCACCTTGCTCATTCTTGTGCTCCTTCCCTTCCAATAATTTCTCCTGCTCCAATGAGTTGAAGTACAAACTGTGCACTAAATTGCCTACTTTGATCATAACATTTACTGGAACCCCCATAACTGCAGGGACCATGCTGAGTGCCATCTCATTGCCACTCATGGCACCTGTGCCCTCTCATTGCCACTCGTGGCACCCCCTAGGTTCACCATGACCGCTCCATATCTTTTCACACTTTGCTTGCTAGTACATGGTAGTGCATATATACGTAGTAAAATGATTAAAGGTTATCATTATAATATATATATATTTCCAATAGTATATATTCTAGTCCTAATTTAAGCCTCCATTTTCCTCCAATAAATATGACAGGATGCAGAACAAAACACAGAAGCCCAATCATCCTGCAGTACAATAATGCATGACTGAATATTTAACTTTAACCCCAGAAATGCTTTAAAAGCTACTGCTTCCCCCCTCTAGCACTCCACTAGTTAACTGTAATATTCAATAAAAATACATTAATTGGCCTGAATATTTGAGTGCTGGAATAGCTAGTTAAACCCTGCCTACCAACACACTGTTCAACCTTCATGAAGTGGGTTAAGCATCTCATTAAATTAATGAGGTGCACTGTAATCCGGTAACTGGGGCAACACTGAAGACTGTAAGCTGCCAAGATTCAGGTGGTCTCTACATTATGAGCAGAGAGTTGTCACTCCTACTTTCGAGGTCAGAGCAATCTTCTCCCATTTAACTTATCGTGCTGCTCAGACTGTGAAAGATGATAACCTTGCCACCCGCTCTTATTCACAGTTTGCCATTCAGTATTTTATGCCAGGTTTCTCCATCCTGATGGACACAATCTCTGACCGCGATTTTTGCACAAACTTTCATCATGCTCTAATAGTATTGTCATACGCATGTTCGTGGTGTGTACCGGCTGGCCAATTCACCCACATTGGTAGGGACCTACCTCTTTTATAAGAGCACAGGATGTTTAGTGTATATACATATATAAATGAACAAACTGCATCTGTGGGTCACAGCAAATAGAGAACCTGACTGATTAAAGAGGGAGTATAATTAGCAGTGGTAAATGTATGGTGCGAGCGAGTGAAGATGAGCATTTCTTCCATAAATTGTAATATTGCATTCTCCAAGCACAAACTGTGCACGGACAAACCTAGAGAGTTTCTGCTTCTAAAAGAGCCCAATGCATAGATAAGCCAGCGACCTGACCCTCACTTTCTTAGTGAATAGTTCCACTTATATACTTTAATGTTGTAGGAGACTGATGACCAACTAGTGGACAGCAGGCCAGATACTGCCCTTGTCCTGGCTAAAAAGTCCATAAGTTCTATTGTATTAACTCCGAAATTATGAAAATATTTAGCCCCACTTTACCACATGCATGTTATGTAGCCTTCCACACAAAGGTTGGACAACATTTCTATATATTATCTAGGGTTGCTACTTTTTCTTCAAAAGAAATTCTACCCATTCTACTGCTTCCAGAATTAATTTTAATCTGCTGGTAAACATAAAATGTAGAATGTGTCGGCAGAAAAGAACCATTCGGTCCATCTAGTCTGCCCAATTTTCTAAATACTTTTATTAGTCCCCAGTTCCCTATCTTATACCAAGGATAGCCTTGTGCCTATCCCATGCATGCTTAAAATCCTTTACTGTGTTTACCTCTACCACTTCCGCTGGACGGCTATTCCATACATCCACTACCCTCTGCAAATCATGACTGTGTGGTAACTAAGTATTGACATTGGCATTTATACGTAGAATATGTTCAATTATCTCATTTAGATCCTATCCAGATGTAACCACGTTTATAAATCTGTCACCTTCACAAAAAGATTGCATTGTTACAGGCACCACTATTAGTTTACACCATGAATGAAAGCTGCAGATCTACTCAGAGGCATCCACAGGAGAAAGTAAACAATTCCTTGGTGGGACCAGGGGTCCAATACTATTTCTCGGCTGTTTCTTGGATTTAAGACTTGTCCTGCTGTGTGCACTTGTATAAGTCAGTTTTGGGTAGACTAGATGGGCCAAATGGTTCTTATATTCAAACACATACTATGTTTCTATGTATAAGTATCAGATACCATGTGTCTGGGGAGGACATTTTCTTCAACAAAAATGCCAACAATGCAATTGCCGCCATAGACTTGAAATTGGCCTCCGTACAATTTTGTTTTACTGGCCTGACTATAAAATTCTGGCTGGGTGGCAACCCAACATGTGTCAACTGGAACACATACTCTCCAGAAAGCATAGAAGAGTTGGGCATAGACCCTGCCACTTGTACTGCTTAGCTGGTCTAAAACAGTCCTTCCCACAAAAGCTATAATGCAGTATGGGTTGTGTTAGATTATTGCTTCTTAAATTGAAGATTCAAAATAGGGAAGATACACTTTTCCAAGATTATGAAAGTCTGGCATACTATGGCTAGATCAGTAAACACCCATGGTGCGAAGGAGTGCCATATTTAATAAAAGACAATAGCGGTGAGTTGTACAGGGCACACCATTTATGAAAGTCTAGATCATCTCCATATTCTAGCACTAGATCCAAACTCACATTTGGCGGTGATCATAAACCTTAGTTGGAGACGATGGGAGAAAGAAATAGGGGTGCAAAGAGGAGATGAGTGGGTTAGTCCCATTAATATTAAAGAAGGCATTCCTTGCTTGGGGCAACAATGGAAAATGACTTCATAAGGAATACAATTATCTAAAATAACTCCTTACATGTCTATTTAACACAGATTAAACAGTAGGCGTTGGCAGAATCTGTGAGACTGAAATCTTTTGTTTTCACAATTTATTGAAGATGCTTTCTTCTGTTACTCTGTAATGAGCTTATTATTTGACATAATCTTTCCATAGTAACAGGAGACCATGTACTTCCAAACCTCAAGCCTGAAAGACAAATCTACCCAGTCCCTCTCAATGTGAATTGGTGCTGATAAAATGCAAACTGGACCGACTGTCATGGAATTGGAAGGTGTTAAGTTTGGGGTTACTTACCAATACATATTTGGGCAAACAGCTGCCTTCCTACCAGCAATCAACTGTGTTTGTGTGCTTATGCCACTACTAGATGAACATATAATTAGGAGGCATCCAAAGACTGCTGTAATCAGCAGACACACTTGGACAGCTGAAATTGCAGCTTTTTAGATACAATACTGCCCTCTGAAATCAGCTTTACTTTGGTGACTGATAATAAATATCTTGAGATTACAGCTGCACATAAAATAAATTATTGGTAGGTTTCTCGATTTATTGTTTAGAATTTAATATACTCTAAAATGGGCTGCTCTGATGTATCTGGACCAGGAGAACATATGAAGACATACATATTCCAGTCAGTGAGACAGCAATAGTGGTTTCCCCAGTGATTTTGGGGAGTTTTTGCAATCAATTATTCACTTACAACTAGGGTTGCCATCCTCACTGTAAAAATTTTTTTTTAAAAATTAGGAAATCCTCTAGAGACTTAACATTGGCCTAGAACAGGTGTAGGCATCGTGTGACCCTCCAGCTGCTGATGAACTACATCTCACATAATTCTCCTTTAGTGGCTGGCAAAGTAGTATCAGACATGTATTCCTGCAAAATATGGAGGGCTGTAGGATGCCTACCCCAGGCCTAGAGACCTTTTTCTTTTCTTAAAATAATAGCTGTGTTGCAACCCAACAAATGTGGTCTGCAATATGGATGGGGTTTAATCCAAAAGTGAAACAGGATTTAATTACATTTTATAAGGATTTCTAACCTTTATTATATTTTTCTATGTTTTACATCAGTAGTGTCTAAAGCATTATGATGCTCTAGATCAGTGATTTTAAACCTTTTTCATCTTAAGGCACAATAAGCCAGGCACTAAAATGCTTGAGGAACACCATCAGTGATTACATTTTAAAAACGACATATGTGAAACTTTCAGGAATAGACCGTATTCAAATACAGACATCTTTAAGTATACAACTGTGGATGTATTTGAAAATTTGAATGCAAAAAAAATAAAGAGTATAGGCCACATAAACAGGGAATTGGGGATTGCAATTTCTGAGTACTTCAACGTATATAGGATCACAAATGATGTGCCAAAGCCCGCATGGGAGAGTGCAAAGGGACCCATAGCTAGGAAACTGGATAAGATATTAGGAGCTAGATCACAGGAGGGCCTCCTGAGAAAATGGTACCGCTTAATAGAAGACCTAGAGCCACATTCCCTAAGGTATGGGCTAGCTGGGCAGCCGAGCTGAGGGTAGGATTGGAGAAGTTGGGCAAAAAGCTGGGCATCCACCAAGAAAGCATCCCATTCTCTAAACTTGCACGAATAGCAATTTAAAATAATATTTGGAGCACATCTGGTACCCTATGATATAAAGAAATTGAATCCTAACAAATCAGGTACGTGCTGGAGATGTGGAGAAGGAATGGGTACAAGTCTTCACATATAGTGGGAATGTAAAAGGTTATTTAATTGCTGGAAGGAAATATTTCCGGTGGTATCTAAAGTTATAAATGTCTATCACTCCAGACCCACGAACGGCCCTACTCCATTGGCTGGCCCCAAAATAAAAAATATTTAGTAATACAAAGTAGAGAAGCAGATCCAACACATTTCCTAATGGAAAAAGGTTAATTTTACGCTTATTCTAACCCAGAAGGCTTCTTACGAATTTGGCAATGCTGGTTACAAAATTCTGAGTAGAATGACAAATTAGAAACCCACCCATTTCACTAAGTCGCCATTTGTCTTTTCAACTAAGTAGCTGAATAACCTGGATTTAGAGAAACTTGACCACTTG
Source organism: Pelodytes ibericus (assembly GCA_036172795.1). Classification (NCBI taxonomy): domain Eukaryota; kingdom Metazoa; phylum Chordata; class Amphibia; order Anura; family Pelodytidae; genus Pelodytes; species Pelodytes ibericus. The sequence goes on from CM069858.1 coordinate 139,130,314, forward strand.
TATGTTTGTTTGTGTCTTGTAATTTGTCATGTAGGTGTATGCACAAGAACATAAGGACCTTGGAAGTCTAAGGCATAAGTATAAATTGGTGCACATTGAAAGGAGCTATTTAGGTTTACTTATTGACTACACTTAGATCGAACATTATTATAGGGGGCATCTTTTTTTGGGGGGGGGGAAAGCCACTGGTTTTGTTATTTGCACATTAATAACTTAAAAAGTCCTGATTTTGTGTTGTTTCGTCTTTTTAATGTTTTACAAAAAGTATGTACATGTGGATTTTTGTATTGCTTAATAAAAAATAAAAAACAATAAACAGGACTAAAAATTTAAAAAAGCCTTGCTTAACTAAAAATATCAGTGGGAAATCTGAGCTTGGTAAAGCTGCCAGATTTGCACACAGCACTTGCAACAGGAACAACTGATGCTGCCTTTTCTTGTTGAGCGCTAGGCTGTCACATGACACCCATCTCATTCAGTAGCGCAGAGCAAGGGTGAGGCACAAACAATGTTGCAGGCACAAACTGTTTCCCCTTGCACCTCGCTCCCTCCACACGGAAAACAAAATAATTTTTTTTTTTTTTTAAATGGTGCCAGAGCCAGCACACTGCTGTCATGTACAGATCAACAGAATTGTATGCAACAAGGGTCATCAATGCTAATAATTCACATGTACATGGCCAACATGAATCTAAATGTAGAACAAGGAAAACAAATGAATGTAAACTAGGACAACCAGTGCTTTGTGGTTGTCAACATCTATATTAAAAAATAACATTCTAGTATTTGTTGTGTAATTCGATCATAGCGATGGCTTTTAGGAGCTCATCAAATACGCATCAATAGCATTATCTGGAAGGAGAATGAAACCATACATCTACTAGAATACATTTCAGGATGGCTTGGATTTAAAATATAGGCAGCATTAAATAGAAAGTTTTTAGATTTATTTCTCCATTTTCTTTAAAAACAGAAGAACTATACATTCTAAAATAAGAGCTCCATTGGACATTCACCGGCCTCCTAAGAATCAATTTGGACAAATGTTTTTAAAAGACTGTTTTCAAATAAATACAAATTGCAAGAATTGCTATTGTAATTTAGGTGATGGACTAAAATGATTAGTTATAGTGTATACATTTCCGTAACCAGTTCTACACAGCTACTTAGTGATCTTGTGGTTCATGCATTAGGTATACAGAAAGTATGGAGCGCAATGTCCTAATGTCTGTATACCCTAATGCACTAATTGGAACATCCACTATGTATCTCTAAAGAGGCTGTATGTAAAATATACAAAAGTAAACAATTTCCTTTGCATACATATTGTGCCACATTGCAGGCCTTTCCAGCTAAATAAGCATAATAAAAGGTTATAAAGTAAAGCCAAAATATCATTTTTTTTAAAAACAATATGTTGTTTTTTGTTTAGAAGTAGTTAAGCAGGTGAAAACAAATCCCTAGAAACCTTTTTAGAATGGTCTAATGGCTGTGACCTACTGACCAACACACATCCCGTATTGGTTTGGAAGACAGTCAAACAAGCAAGTTATTTGAGTTCTGATAACAAGTCTGCCAGACCAACAGGAAAGGACCAACACAGACCATATCCACAAGCAGACATTGGAGGACCTACGGGCTTTATTCATGAAATGAAATGACAAACTTATGGTCAAAGTAGCAGAATTGGAAAATGCTCAGGGGAATGGGAGAATTTTCCAATTCTGCTACCTTGGCCTTGAGTTTGAAATTTCCTTCTCAATCCCCTGAAATTCCCTTACATGAACACGGTCCTGCATCCTCTATTGCTTGTTTACTACGCTACTTATTACATTTTGATCTTATAACATATTATAAAGATAAATCAAAAAATGTACCCGATTTTGCCAGCTTATGTACTTTTTATTTTTTTTTATTTTTTTTAATACATTTTACATTTACTAACTCCTTCTCGGTTTTTGTTGTGCATTTTAAAGAAAAATGTCTTTCATTTGATGCCATATTTAGTCTTATATATTTTTATTTAACATGATTTTTTTTTAACCTCTTCGTGACGCATGGTGCTTGCGTCCCAAACGACGCAAGCACCAAAACGTCACGATATTCCTGGCCACCGATCACAAGGTGATCGGTAGCCAGGAACACTCTGGCAGAGACCCGATCAGGGTCTTAATAGACCCTGTGGGTCCCTGCCAAAAAATCTCGAGACCCACGGACGTCACATGTGGCCTCATCTGACAGGTGGGATCCCACTGTAAGTGCCTGCAGCGGGATCTGAAAACAGCTCATCGCGGCTCCCCGTACTATGCCATCCTAACGACTTTAAGGCACTTAGTCAGGACAGCATAGTACGTCCTAACGTCACGAAGGGGTTAATTAGCTACACCCCTTGTTTACATCAGTGAGGTGCCAGGACTGTTGTCTGACAAAGGGACGGGTTCACCCAAACATACCTTATGCTGTGAATATAGAGAATAAAACAATTCTTGAAAATGATCTATGCATTATGTTATCACTACTGCAAGCAAATGCCTAAATTAGGCAAAAAAATGTGTTAATGTGTCTGTGGGGTCTCCTGTTTACAGTATAAATAATGTTTAAGTGCTAAAATCCCTTTAAGGGGTTAACTCCTCTGGTATACCACACTCTACCGTGCAATCTCTTCTCCCAACACAGTGTGATGAATAAGACATGACTAACCTTGCACATCAGAGGAGCATCTGCTGAGACTGGTGGAATACTTTGACACAGCATATCCAGCAAACTGACAAACAGTAACTTTTCCCCCCTTTAAGTAAGCCAGTTGTAAAATAAAGGAAAAGGGGAGATTTGATAACCGAAGTGAGAGAGCATTAGTGGCAATAGAGCTGCTTATCAACATTGATGTTTGACTTTGATACTATGGAAAAAGCTTCAAAAGCAACAACCTGTGCTCTGCAGGGAGCATCTTAAAGTCACTATGATCAGGCAAAAGGAGTTATCCTGCATAATTACAGCAGGGTTTGAAGTCTCTATATGCACCGATACACAGACATCTGGTCAACAAGAAACCTGCACCAGGAATAACCCACCACCTTCCCAGAATGCAATCTAAACCTATAATACGAACACAAATGACCAAAAGATGGACCTGCTAGGATGTTCTTACAGAGATCTGTATAGCTTCAGTTTCCAAAGGATTTCTGCTGCTGAATCACTTATACAGCATCTTTCAGTCATATTTAAAGAGTTTTAAAAAAAGTTATGTAAAATTGTTTTGATTTCTATTGTAAGAGGAACTACTAGGGTTGCCACCCTTTCTTCAGAAAAATAACGACCTTGGTACTGTCTCCATAGACTTAACATTGGCCTGATGCCAATTTTTTACCGGCCAGGTGACAACCCTAGGAACTAAATGTACCAGAAATTATATCAAAATGGCGGTTGAGATTCAGAGATTGAATGTCTTTTTTGTGAACATTCACAAGCTGAAATATTTTTTTTTTATTTATCAGCCAAACCAAAATCGTGATTTTTGAAGAAAAGCTCATTTTGACCATCAAATGGATCAGGAATACAGTGTAGACATTGTTAATGTTGCAGCTGGAATCAGCAGATTTGTTATTATATACATACACACCTATACATACACCGTAGTATACAGCAGTGCTGTCTCCATTAGATGGCTAACAAGGCCCCAGCCTTGCACGGGGTGGCAAAATATGACACCCAGGTTTTTTGTGTGTGTGTGTGTGTGTGTGTAGGCAGCTTCAATGAATCTATTTTATGTTCACGTAGTGCTAGACAAATTATATAAATATCAAATATGGGATAGCAAAATAGGTATATTAATATTACCCAACTTTAAAAAGGCAAATAAGCAGTTTTAGCGGTTTAAAAACTGGCAAATAACCAGGTCATTAAATGTTTTTTTTTAAAAATAGCTATTTCTGAAACGGCCTTGATTTATTTATTTTTACCACAAGAGGTGCATCCTTGGAGGGAATGGATGGGGCAAATTTAGATTAGGTGTGTATTGGTTTAGTCACATCTAGCAGCACGGGTACACAGCTCAAAACTGTTGTACCGATTAATGAACTAATAAAACTGTCCTTTAGAATGTAAAACTGATCTAATCTTGTCATCTTGAATGTATTTCATATTCATTTTGCAACTCATTTGATCTGTTTTCCTGGAAAACAAGGAAATAGCTGAACAAGTATAATGTCTTCAAATTAAAACAAGACTATGGTAAACTAAACAAAATGTATCAAAACATAGCAGGGCCACAGTAATAAGGAACCGAGTTACGAAGAAAATATTTGGGTTGCAGCATGAGACACCGACCTCAGGCTAGACTCATTGACACTGAACATTCTACAAAGCTGCTATGGCTTCAGTTTCAAAATAAAGATGGATCCTACGGCATGTAACCATAACCTGCATGTAACGGCCAATTTCCAGAGCAGCGACTCAATGTGCCGAAAAAAATTATGTTTCAAACAGAAACCAATTTACTATCTAACAAGATCCTGATCCCAATTAATCATCATAGAAACGTAGAATGTGCCGGCAGATAAGAACCATTCGGTCCATCTAGTCCAGTGTTTCCCAACCCAGTCCTCAAGGCACACCTACCAGTCCAGGATTTAGGGATTACCCAGTTGTGTCTAAGGTGTTTTTTTTCTTCTTTGTAAAAACACCTTAGACACACTCACGTAATCCCTAAATCCTGGACTGGTAGGTGTGCCTTGAGGACTGGGTTGGGAAACACTGATCTAGTCTGCCCAATTTTCTAAATACTTTTATTAGTCTCCCGTTCCCGGTCTTATAGCTAGGATAGCTTGTGCCTATCCCATGCATGCTTAAAATCCATGACTGTGTTTACCTATACCACTTCCGCTGGAAGGCTATTCCATACATCCACTACCCTCTCAGTAAATTAATACTTCCTGATATTACTTTTAAATCGTTGCCTCTCTAATTTTAGACTATGTCCTCTAGTTGTGGTAGTTTTTCTTCTTTTAAGTATACTATCTTCCTTTACGGTGTTGTTTCTGAGAAGATCAGAAGGAAGTTTATCAGGGATGAAAGACATTGGTTTCCTATCTGTGCCTCATGGGAATTATAGACTATACTATTCTAATGCGCATGCAAATTGCATATGTAATATATTCTTATAGTTTAAAAAAAAAAAAAAAAAATTGAGTGAGCAGATCCATCTGCGTTTTTCCCACTGACTGCCACTGCCCTTTTCAAAGAGCAGCTCGCCCCATCCAGGTTACTGTGCAATTTCATGAGCAGTGGCAGCCAGTGTGTCGTCGCGGTATATTCAGCATGGAGTGGAGGCAACGCCAGCCTGCTCCAAGGACGGCAATCATTTTTAATAAAACTTTTCATGTCGGCTCTTTCATATAGAAGATACACAGGCTCTTGTCTGCCGGCAGCCTGAAGATACAAAGGGCTGTTAAGTAATACGAATGCACATTGCCTTAATAAACACATGCTGGATTCTCCCGCTCAACAGGAGTCATTGATTTCCCTTTGCTTTCTCCACAGCAATATTTTAACTCTGCTACCAACAAGATTTTATTGGCTGCTTATACGCTGTATCTGCAGGAACCTTCATTTATTACTTTTGCTAAAACAGAGAACATTACAAAGCATACATGAATCCGCAGGCAAAGAGAGAGACGCGTACACGCAGACTGCAAAATAAGCTATGTAACCAGCACTAACTTGTCAGGAAAGGAAGTCGTTTATTCAACACAAAGGAAGATATTCGTTAAAAATAAGATGCAAGGCACTTGGAATGAGTGGAACAGTACATCTCATTTGCTTAACTATGCATTGTGCTGGGAGACACCTAGTAAGTTTCCCCTGCAAGAACTAGGCTGCCCCTGCATTGTTATACAAGTTGCATACCTCCTAACATTGCTCCTGGGCAAATCGGGATGCCAGGGGGCGGAGTCTGTGGAGGTGAGTGCCAGCGCTACTGCACATGTCATTCAAATGGACCGCTCGTCAGTGTCATGCAATGCCAGGATCTGAAGCCAGGATCGCTACTGCGCTGTCAGAGGTATTTAACAGTAATCTCGAGACTGGTACATATGAATAAAGCAGAAGCCAAGGATAAGAAGATGGATGCCAGCAACCTCCATTTTGTCTCAGTTTTGGGACATCCTTCTGGGTGTTTAAATCTTATTCTGTGTCCCTGAGGATAAAAGAAACTCTTCCACATACCTGTTATATGAAACCAAATATTTTACTGATAAGTAGGTGGAGATATTCCTAACTCAGGAACAGATAAGGTAGCCATTGTTAGTGGAAGGTTTATGACTCTAAGCCACCTTTCATTGTATTTATACATACACCCAAACTGACAGAAACTGAAGACACAGACTGAGATTATTTGGATATTAGATTTGAAGAATATAATAAGGGTTATTATAAACACACTTCGTTGATTCAAATCGCTCATTTATATAGTTATATCACATCTTCACTAATATGTAAAGTATAATTAATCCTACATATTCAAATATTGCTTTTATTGTTTTATTAGTGTGGTATACGTTTTATTATAAGTTTTAATCTACTGGAATGATATCTATAAGAATGTTTACTCTAATTTGAAATTGTATTAACACGTTTATACATTTCAACATATATATTGTCTTACATTATACTCACAATCCAGGTATAGCTATAAATCATGACATCTCATTTAAATTAAACACACCCATTCATTTTTTAATTAGCTAAAAGTTACAGAGAAGAGGGTGTGAATCTGAGATAAGGTTTGGTTCATAAGTGGATTCTGGAGGTGTAGGAGAGAAGACCTGTGATACCTGAAAAGACCCGGGGGGACTGATTTTGGAAGAGCTGCCACTAGTGGGGTGAGAGATGAGAATGTTTTAGAGTCCCTCTCCTTCTGGGGAGAACTCAGGAATATGAGGCTTTTAATAGTACATGTTCACTCTAACAATAGACATCTCCATACAGATAGTATTGAGAAAAGTCAGAGGAATAACTCCAATCACTCAATTCTTGGTAGGAGTCTCAACTGCAAACCAACCTCTGCCGGTAATGTATAAATGTGGTCATTTGTTTCTTGCATAATCTCAATTTTTATGGATGTAATTAGCATATATATTCGGGTAAATTAAACTTAAAACCCACAATTTCTGGGATCTATATGTTTTAGCCTGGTGTTTAATTGGTCATCCTTTCTGCAGTAGGAAGCCAGAGGAATATCCTATAGATATTACCAAGAACCATAAGTTTTTATAGTCTAGCTATTTACCCAAATATGTTATAGCTAATCTCCAGAGATGATCTAATATTATCATTCTTAAAGTCTAAGATAGAATACATACATTGTCATTTACCGGGCAGATTAAGAAATAGCGAACTTGAGTAGTTATATGATTTAATAATATTACCTTACCTAAGCAGAGTATATGCTGGTAATTTGTAGGTAATTATGGTGTACTATCATTAACTATTTTAAATACTAATCATTACCAATGTAGGTTGTATCTAAATAAAATGCATGGCCATCTTATGGTCAGAAACTTAACTGCATAGTAAATTATACTACATGCATGTTGATCAAGGTACAGAGCTGCATAATTCATGTTCTATTTTATTCACATCTGTTATAAGTCATACATGTGAATTATGATTAACATTTATTGATATTGTATTTTGTTACGCTATTTTTCTTATCGCTTGATCTTTATTTTAAATAAATTCATTATTATTTAATTAATAATTGTTGCATTGTATTTACTTTTGTAAAAATGTCATCCAAACTATATACATAACAAATTCTTTATATGGGTATTTTTGGTGGGACCCATGTATATGAATCATCATTTTATGATTCATAATTAATAACCTGTATTCATATTTTTATGGTTATTAATATCCAACAGCGCTCAGTGCTGGTATCCGGAACACCGGAGAATGTGGGCCCAAGTCCCGCTGTCCCAAAATAGCAAGACAGTGGGACAGACCTCCCAAATCAGTATCAAACTACCATGGGTAGACAGGGGATCCAATGAAGTACAACACCTCTGCTCTGCCCTAAGCTGTAGTATTCTAATAATAAATCCTAAACAATATGAAGTCTATTAAACACTACGGAATTCATTGTCCATCTTATCATCGATCAGTACAACGTTTCAAACAAACACTGCCAGATCACTTACCTGCCAGCTTTGCTTCAGTCAAGGTAAAGAACACTTTCTATATATATTTCCTGTGATGGCGAGTGCTGCCTATATTATGGAACCGGTATGTAATATTTTGCAGATGCTGGATAGTACCCAAGTATCTTTTCAATACTTGAAGACCAACATAAGAGTTTTAAAAAGATGTGCACTGTGGCAGCATCTTAGCTCTGAAAGTGCAGTACTGGTTATGAATATTATATAAAACAAACTAGATTTATATGCGGTCAATAGATCACTGTTTCAGTCCTCCTCAAAGACTTTCTTACACACAGGAGATTGAGGAGATTAGAGAAGCGGTTATGTAAGAGCCCCATACAGGATATGCAGATTTGAGGATCCATAGTGAGAACTGCATGCTGGACTGGGTATGAAGAAACACAAGTGGAATGAATATTTAAGCGCACATATGTGATCATATTCACGCATGGCCTTTAGATTCTTTTAAAGTAAAACATGCGCGTAAACTACTTAATTATGCAAGGACATTGCACAACGCAATATAGATCTCTGTATTGCATTAAAAGAAAAATACCTGCATTAAAATTCACGTTTACTAGAGCAAGGCAGCCTAGGTTCCATGCCTGAGGCTGCAGAGAAATAAATAAATAAAGGTTTTCCAGAAATATATGGTAAAGAACACAGCACAATATCCTGGGGTAAGAGCCCTCGGCAGTCTACTTCTAGTCTCTAAGCAAAACACAACGTGTTAACCTTTCTATTTCCAGGGCCTACAACAATGGACAGAACAGGCTTACTCCTCTGTGCAAAGTGTCTATTGTGCAATGTACTGACTGCATTTCAACTAGCAATCTCTAGAAAAAGGTCCGAGACAAAACACAGATCATAATGTATTGTATGCCACTATTCGCACTTTGATTATTTACCACTTGTGAAAGTGCTTATAATAATTGATAACAAATGGTACCAGACATTTTATATCAAAACTAATGTAATCTAATGCATTCATGGGAATGGGAAACACAGTTTATCATTAGATACTTGGACAAAAATACCAGTTAATATTGGCATTTATGTCCAAAGGATCCCTAACAAGACAAATATACACAATGAGACCTAAAATCTGGTTTAACCTTTAAAAAAAAAAAAATGTACACAATTAAAGGTGTTAAAGTGTCCCCTGTTGACCATTATAGGGCTAGTCTATTTTCCCCAAGCTCCTTGTACCAGGTTTTTGGACCTGGGACCTGAGGAGGTACATCTTTCAGTGACATCCATCTACATACGGTGTGAGCCAAGTTACTGGGCTGGGAATATAGTGATAGACAGATCAGCACTTCTGCTGAATTAATATGCGCAAGCTGCAGGGCTAATCTGGAAATAGAAGGCAGGGTAGCACAGAGAAAAGGAACCGTTAACCATTTCCTTTGGTGATACTAGGTGAAGAAGTCATGCTGGAGAATCAAAGAACGGTCCGTGTTAACTCTTTGCAAGCAAAACCAGTGTGATATAAAATCCTCACTAGAAGATGGCTCCCATCCTAAACATATGCTGCTTCTATGAAAACAATAACTGCAGCTTATCACATTTATGTGTTGATTAGGTGTTGCTCTGTGTGGCTGGAACGGCAACAAGGCACTTAGGAGATTGTCTATGAAATAACCCCTGCTCTCCAGAGCTTGCTAACTGGAAAATAACCAGGCATGCGAGGATCTGCCACTGCAGCTCTGCTAGAGGTGGAGTTGTGGCCTTGGAAGAACTGTTGAGGGAATAAAAATACTTGGGCAGACGCCTTCATCTTTCAATGGGATTAGCTAAGTGGGAGTTTAACTTTATTACACAGCTCTTTGATTGATGACATCCGAGATCTAATCACCAGGTGATTTTGTGAAGCCTGCGCAGGTTTGATCTGTAATCATAGAGGTTGGTAATCTGTCCAGGGAGTTGCGTGTGAGAAACAGAACAGATGCTAAAGTAATCGACCAAAGGTCTTCAGAAAGTCTCAAATCCTATTCTCCAAATAAGCCCTTTCAACAAACAGCCATCATAAAGGGCAGCATTTTTCCAATTACAAGAGCTTATTTTCATGCGTGACATTTCTGTGCGCCCCCCCATTTTTTGGGTGTTCATACACATTTTTGTATTGGTCGTTTAAATGGCATATGCTACAAGTGTTCACTATTCTGATTTGACCTGGTGAATTAAGGGTTAAATACATTTTGCCAGTCTGATTTTTGATCTAGAAGTTGTGACCGCAACTCTTGGTGACTTGATGCACGGCAATGTAAGAGTGGCTAAACACTGGAAAGATATTTTGTGTTGAACCTGTACAAGTATTAAAGTACGGGGAGCAAGAAGATCCTGCAAGTTTGTATCTAGTAAGCAGGTTGGATGAACAATACACCCACAAAGCTCCCTAAAGCTGCTGCGATTATGTGATCTTTATGCAGATAGAGAAACCCATACGATAAAGGTCAGTTCTAGGGCAAACTTATATAAGTGAAATAATATTTGTGCCACTTTTAGACCATGGGTCTGACCACCACAGTTCCTCTGGTGTGCATGTTATAGGAGCTCAGAACAGTATGTTAGAGTACCAGAGCAATAAAAAAAAAATTAAAAAATTTTGAAAAAGGGGGAAAACCCCCCAAAACTTACAGTTATGTGCACAGAAACTGCAATAAAAATGTATATCCACTCATTTGTGTAAATAGCCTAGTTTGTTACTGCTCTGTATGACTTAATTATATAAATAGCAATCAGTAAGTCATGAACACCTAGAAAATGCGGCAAAAACAAAAAGCGCTACTAATTAACCATTTGACACGCATACATTTATACACACACACACACACATCTCTGTAACAGTCACACATGTCCATGTGAATGTCTGCTAATAACCTGCATTGTTGGGGTGTGCTGGACATGCTTTGAGCAATTCCACCCTAAAGTGGGGGAATTAAATCATCTGAAACTATTTTCATCACCTATTTGACTATTTTTGAACTTTCATATACAGTTAGACATCTGACAGTGAACGGGTTAAATCCAAGAATAAATTCACAACTCAAAGCACTTCCGATAGCCAGCAGAGAAAGACGGAATATCTCTAGACTAGATTAAATGCGACTGATTACAGGTTCATCTCTTATTCCAGTAATAGAATGAGACCTTTCAATGGGATGCAGGGCATTTAACTGAACATCGCTCCTTACTTGTCATAATTTGTAAAGATTTGCATGGCAATTTAATCCTCGGTTGATATAGAAGAGAACAGACCGAAGTAACTATTTATCCGTTAAAGCTGTAATTCCACCACACCCCCTTATTCTCCAGAAGATGCAGAAAGGCATTGTGTTTAACACAGATTGCAATGCATTACATTCTGCTATAGGGCTAAGTCGCCTTCGGGTAATTAGTGATGGAGAGATAGACAGAATTAAATATAAACGTGCTGTGAGACACACATATTAGTGGGCATCAGGTTCACAAAAGAGGAAGACTGTGGTGTTTGGACAAAGCATTGCTCATGCTATACTCAGCCTCTGGCTTCATCATATTATTGGTATGTGGAGCCTCCAAAAGTGTTGTGATATATATGGTGTATAAGAGTTATTGCATGTCATCAGTGGTACTTCTTTAATAGTAAGTTGGCATGCCTAAAAACTAGGGAATCTGATGAGCTCGACAAATCCTAGAAGCCAGAGCTTTTAAAAATCCATGCTGCTGGATCCTAACTTTTTTTCTTATAGTTTTACATAGAACTGTAATGTAACTTCCATTTCCCTGTATACGAAAATAACCTGTCTAGATCATGAAATGGTCCTTCTGCCTCCTTAAGTCTCCAAAAATGTGTCAATCCCCTTTTCTAAAATCATGTGTAAATGAATACAATAATGGCAGAGCCATACGTGTAACCCACCAGTCTTTATGTAGATCTATGATAAGCTGGTCACTGCAATTTTGTATTTTTTAAATTTCACATTTATTGCAGTAAACTATTTGGGTGAAATACTGTTTAAACTCAAAAGGACATCAACCAACAGCTTCCAGGTATGTTTCTGTAGCTTCCAGATCTCCAATACAAGTAGACCTACTAATGTCTCAAACATGTTAGGCACTCACTGATCAAGGCAGATTACCAAAAGTTCAGACAGACGCGGGACATCCAATAAGCGACACTTTCACACATTGATCAAGCATGATAAACATTTTTCCAAGCTGTGATACAGTTTCCCCAACGCAGGGACATGGGACCGAACAAATATTTATCATTGGATTACCACAAAATGGAACGTTTGTCATGTATGACTAGATCAAACATCTGCTTTAATAGAGTTATTTGTGCTACCTGGTGAGCTCTGCCTGATGATCCTCACATCACAATTGAGAAATGCTGTTCAATATTGCAGGGCTTGACAAATTTTATTAGATTTTAGGAGCCAGCAAAAAAAATTAGGAGCCAGACAATCACTCAAGCATATTGATAAACACACATGCCTACTTCACATATACCCATATATACAAACACCTCACACACACACAAACACACCTACTTTACATATACACAAACACCTCACACACACCTACTTTACATATACCCATATATACACAAACACCACACACACACACACCTACTTTACATATATACAAACACCTCACACACACCTACTTTACATATACCCATATATACACAAACACCACACACACACACACCTACTTTACATATATACAAACACCTCACATACACCTACTTTACATATACCCATATATACAAACACCTCACAGACACCTACTTTACATATACACATATATACAAACACACACCCACCTCACACAGTCTTTTCTTGTTTTCTTCTTAACGTGTTCCCCCTCCCTGCCGCTTTACCTCACTGCAGGGGAGAGGGACATTCGTGCTGCAGCCAATCTGACTGCCGAGTGCCAGGATGTCACGTGACGACACCCGGCACTCAGACACGCGTTGTGCGAGGGGGCGGAGCTTGCAGTCTGTGCGGATGGCACAGACTTTACCCCCTCGCGCTCCGAGAAAATAATAAAAAAAAAAAAACGGATGGCAGCGGCAAGGGGAGCATAAGGCTGACGGCACCCAGTATAATTTCCTGGTCGCCATGGCGACCTCGCGCCTGGGGTTTGTCGAGCCTTGCAATATTGTATGCATAAACAGGTGCGGAAAGGTTTTCAGGTTAGAAGCCTTTAGTTTCCTGGTGTATTTTGAGGTTTCTTTGGCTCAGTTAATCCACAGTAATGCTAATATTTTAGAGACACATGTGAAGACCCCACAAAGTATATAGTGTTTACAAACCTACAATAAAAATGTTCAGAGACTGGATGATAGGTTTGTACATTCCAGCCAACACTCAATGGAAACCCCCCCCAAGAAAAGTTATCTAATTAAATAAAAAATGTTTCTGCTTGGCCTTCAATACATATTGTTAGAAAGGTACACATACTTTGATCTGTTTCTTGACTTCCCAACATCAATACGCAGTACAAAGAAAGCATATCACTTCTATCCTTTTTTAGGAAAACAGATCAAAACAGGTCTGCCTAATTAAATGCTGACGAGCGTTATGGCAACCTTGTTTATACATTGGAAAGGTGAGCCGTGTTTACTCACAAGAGCTAATTTTGACCTTTTAAAGACCGCTCCCCATTATTGGTAATTCATGCAAGTCTACAAATCATCAATACCACCCACTGATGTAAAATATGCAACAAACCATTGCACACTTAACACGCCCAATCAATAGGCACATTACATTAAATGGAAGCTTTCAAAAATCAATAAATATACCCTATTGCTCTGAAACCACACATTTCTAAGGATCACTCTGCAGTCTCACACATCACCTACTTTTCTATGAAGACTAATGGATGTGATTAGAACTTATTTTAGAACCATTAAACGTGAAATGACGACTTTTTGCAGGATTCGCCTCAAAAGGGACCTCTTGTCATCAGTGAATTAGTCGCTGACCTTTTTACAAATGGAATCCAGGAAGATCAGCTAGACAAATTCCCCTGCTCATGCAATAGCTTCAAATTTACTCCCGTCTAATGGTGTTTCCAAGCACTGGGGAAAAACAACAGCATCTAAATACCTGCAAGCCGCCAATAGCCACATTAATGACAGAGGACTGCACTGTAAGCCTTATGGGGAACCAATACATAACATCTACGCTATGGAGTAAACTGGATGTTGTTCCACAAGTAGAATACTGCATGCGTGTGCTGTATGATGCTGGAAGATAAACAAATCATTGAATCCTGTGCGGTGTGTCTAGGGATCAGTCTGCAGTACAAAACAGCCATTTGAAAGGCTGAAGAATGAAACCATCACTAAGCCCACATCTATGCAATTGGATGTGGGTAAAACACACCAAATACTTTACTCATTAAAGAGGGAATTGCAAGATTAGGCCAAAATAGCAGCGCTTGAAATAAGGCTGAATTGGTGAGTTTTCCAACTCTGCTCCTTTGGCCTTAAGTTTGCAATTCCCTTGCCAATTACCTTTTACTAATAAAGTAGAGTAGACTGTGCTTAAAATAATGAATAAGATATAGACTTCAATCTAGTATGGCCTAGCACTTTTCATACCAATGTTTGGCTCCCTGAACAATCTGTAGTTAGAGCCTGATCTGCATATAGATAATATCTCCACTATTCCAACAGTGAATCTCAAATGTACATTACCATGATTATTGTCGAGGAGACACATTTATACCACATTATTTTCTATCTCCGGTCTAAAGGCACCATTAGGGATAACTAGGCGGAAATATGGTAAACGATGACAGGAGCCATCTCCATGTACAAAGATTCAGCTATGGTCAACATAACCTGACATGTTCTCTGTGGTCCTATGAATAACTAAACATCACATGTAAGTTTGCATTTTACTCAGATGAACATTTAATGCAAGGGAAAGAAACTCTTGTATATAATGGGGAAACTATAAAAAGTACTGAGGACAGACACAGAAGTGTTTACTAAATATGAGTAGTATAACTCGAAAAACAGAGGGAGACTGCTTGAGCAATCAGATGTGTAAAAGCACAAACAGAGGTGAAAATAACTTAGTAGGACCAGGAGTAAACCAGTTAAGACCAAAAAGCGAATGATCTTGGAGACTCCAGAATATAAGTATAAGCTGAGGTTTAGAGAAAGTCGTGATCGCATATATTTTGGCATATAACCACAATAAGCAGCTATTGGAAATTCCTCAAGATGTAAACCTAATAAGATAATGGTCCCTGCACATTTTCTGTTCATTATGTACTTTAATATACACGAAGCAGTAACATTCCAGCTATCCTCATAAACAAAAAGACTTTGTGCTGTATGTTTTTCTTAAAAATGTTAAAACTTTAATATCGGCATCTGTTTTTTCTTGGCGACAATTATGGAGTACAGACAAAATAACCCTTGAGGGTTTGGCAGTTTCTTGGGCTCTTCCCTTTCCATCTAAATGTATGATGGATCATATACTTTGCTTTAAAAAGACTATATATATATATATTAAAAATGGACCTAACTTTGAGAAATACCACCACTTACAGATGACCGTGTAATATCTAGCAAGGATGACTAAAGTTGCACTAACGGCATGAGTTCTCATTGGACTGCCTAACAAATTGGCCCATAGTAGGCCTATTAGGATGTCTATTTAAATAGATACACAAAGAGAATAAGAACTACCTCAATTCCTAAAACTATCACCTAACTGTACATTTCACATGTACTTAGTTCTCCTGGGTCTCTGCACTGTCACCGTAACATTTGGGACGAAGTATCCGTTTACATTTATCTGTACTTTTTCTTTCCTTTTTTACTTTTATAGAGAATTAACTATTCTTGTCTCTATTAATACAGTAAGTATTTTACCAATGCTTATTTTTCTAATCCATATGATATAGATAAGGTTGTAGAGTTGTCCTTAAACGTTGTGTTTTAACCTATCAAGTGAGCAGATATTCTGTTTTGTTATTGAATTTGGAAAGAACCAGACACACAGCGGGCCTACATCTGAATAAAATACACTATTCACAGAGTGCTGGATGTCTGACTCATAATGCATTGAAGATTTGGGTGTAGTCTTGACGCTTGCGCCTATATAGTGAGTGCGGACCCAAATATATTTGTGGTTATGTTTGGTTCTTGAAAATAACGCACTTAATAGCTTAATTGATGAGGTAATGCAAACTGGCAGCTGTGTAGTTGGCAGTCCTGCCATAAACCTCATTTTGGCCATTCTGAATGTGGAGGTGTATTGACAATGTTTTTATTTTTTATTCAAGAAGTGAAAGTACAAAACAGTGACACCGTATATATGGGACACTGAAGGTGGTGTGCTGCATTTTGTGACTGACAACTGTCAGTTGTAAATTCGCCCTGAAGAAAAAGGAGGGAAAAAAACTGATGAATTTCCAGATGACCGAAAATGTTATAAAATGATACATACACTACATACACAGAGGCATGCTCAGTAACTTATTCAATGTTCCTACTACTGTCATGTGGTGATGAAGGATCAGTCTGCATCTATTGTTTTTATACAGGAAATGCCAGCTGTCCCATGTAGTAATGTTAATGACAGACTGGTTCTCACTCCCGCACGGTACACAGGGCACATTTAGATGTGTGTTCGTGTGAAACTTTAATTTCGTGTCTTTCTACGCAAGTGGAAACCTTTCAGCGACTGTAGAAATGTTCTGTCACAGGCCGGGAGCCATCGCGTTGTATTGGACAGCAAATGGCACTCAGCGAGAGCTAATAAGACATGGTCGTGTGACGAGCCTCCCAGCAACACCAAAGGCAGGTATAACACCCCCCGCGAGCAAGGGACATAATACTGCAACAAGAACTATTTAACCCTTTCCTGGTCTGCAACCGTTCAGTGAGAAGGGTACAGCCACAAACTGGCAAACACAATATTCTTGTTTTCCCTAAAGTGCCATGCATGTGGATAGGCAGAGGATCATTTTACAAATATCCAAACAAAATACATTATACTTTAGCCATTCACTGAGTTGAAACTTACTTTGTTCAATATATAAAGTGTTAAGATACTACACTGCATTAAATAGGACCGATTAAGATGTTTTGGTACACATATACACATAATATATATTAAATATTACAGCGCTTAACATAGAACTTTAATACACAAGACTCAGAATAAGGCTGTTTTTTTTCTTTTGAGCAAATGTTTATGTTTTAAAATCAGAATTTATCGCCGATTCCACCAGTAGCTATTCAATGAATATGTAGATACAACAGTTTGGGCTTCCATGCTCTACTAAATAATAATGTAGTTAAGTTGATGGATCCCTAAACCTTTTTCGGGCTTCAATAAGCATACTGTTTAAGAGTTCCAGTCTTAACAGGACAGTACCACTTTGTAATTTGCATTCCTGCTTTCCAAGGACACCAGAGAAAATGTATAACGTTTTATTTGAGAGCAGTAATTGGAGGGGGTAGAACGGTTGTGCAATATCACGGCATGTGTCAATAGCATCCCCATGTATCTCAATGGAAGGCTACAGATCAGCGCCCAAAACATGCTGGACACTCCATCAGATCAATATGTTGAGTTCATGGTGTGCTGGATTAATCCCCAGGAGAAAACGTGCAAAATGCATATTTTCAAGTTGAGTATCTCAAAAACGAAAAACTGGAACAAATAAATGCAAGTTCATTAAAGTGTCAGGTTTCACATCCATTTATCGAGTTTTTTTCCCCCAGACTGGAGTGACCCCTTAAGGTAAAGCATATGATTGGAATAACATATTCCTCAGTATAGCATACCCTGACTAAGCAAATCATAATATTGATTCAATTAATAATGTTAGCAATGTCATCTTTAGAAAGCCCCAGGATAACAGATGTTACCTGGGATACAGAGATTGTACATCTTTACAATACGATCTGGTAATTAAAATAACTTTTAAAAGCACAACATTAAATAATTCTAAATGATAATGCACTACCAGTATGAGAATGCTACAGATATAATTTGATCAAGACATAGTATGTTCATGCTACGAACAGATCAGGGAATATAGATTTTCCTAATATTATATTCATTATATTATTCCCTATATATACACACTACTATGGGGGAGGTGCAAGCTTCACTATATATACTATGGGTGCTCTGACAAAGCCTGAGGGAGCAAGCTGGATGCTCCAGCAAGTTGTGCATGCAATTCTGCTGATCTGGCTAAACCTGCAGGTGTAAGCTGGGTGCTGTGGCAAGGGATATGGGTGCAAAAATTAAAGGAGGGAAGCAGAAAGGAAGGCAAGGTAAAGAAAATGCATTTAGAAAAAAACTAATAAAAAAAAAAAAAACAGGTTTTATCTGATAACTACACTGCACCGCCTGTAACTGGCATAGTGTTTCAACGGGGTTATGCATAAGTAGTAACTATAAAGCGATATAAATATAAAGCCATCTGTGTCCTATTTATAGAGTGTATATTTGAATTGTGCTTTTAAAAATCCAATTTCCATATTCCAATATATTTTATAAATAGTGGTGCAGAGGTATAGGTCCAGCATTAATGATTTAATGTGCAGTGAGCATTCTTCTTTAAAGTAGGCCCTGGGGACACAGCATGTTCTGGTTTCGCTGAGGCAGCACATCCTGGTCCTGCAGTGACGGCACTTCCATGTCCTGACAAGGTGGCACACTCCAGTCCTGCCGAGTCAGACTCAGTACACAGACCATGGTTCTCTACCAATCAGGTGCAATAAGCTAACTTATGGAGCGTGTTTATGAAGCCTTCCTGGCAGCTGATAAATATACACTGGTGCATAGATCACCATTGTGTTATATTACAAGCATGAAAAGGTTACACCTTCTTAGAACACAAATGTGGCCACAATCACGTTTAGGTAGCCAATATGAGGTGAAAGACTGTACAAATACCGTAAGTAAAGGTCACAAGAGCGCCACCCACTGTTCAAAATACTTGCCTGGTATTATGAAGTAGCCTCTACTCCAAAAACCTAGAAATGCAAGTAAACTACATCTACATGAAAGCAATGAAATATTCAAACATATTCAGTTTCAAGTATAAGAAAAACAATTTAAATGCATTCCTTTTAAAAAGATCTAGATTCAAGAAGATTATGGTTGTTGGCTATATGAGTTAATGTGGATCTTCCCGTGGCATGGACTGAATCAAGGCCTTTAGTCCTCCCTCATTACTTTTTACACATACAAATAATGTGTTCTTATTTTTCAAAATGATTACGATATACATATGACATAGCTAGTATCAAAGCTAGCACTCTGTCCAGGAAAACGTACCAGTTCTCCAATGTATAGGTCCCGTATGGAAAGGTAATTGTCATCATAACATTTGTTATAAACACTAGCTAAACAACCGTAGAGAAGCAAGACATTTTGTAAAGCCCCACTAGTAATTCTTTCTTCTATTTCATTCAGTGCTTCCTTCTCACTTGTAGCCATAGACATACCTGGCATTATCAATTGTACATCTTAATGCTGCCTGTTCATGAGAATGGCTATACAGAGAGATGCTTGGATTAAGCGGACAGAATAATGCAGGCATTCTAATGGTGTGTTACTCAGCGCTGAGTTATAGAGCTGTTCTGGAAGCCGAGGGTCACAGGCCCAGGGAAAATATTGTATATCAATATATCTGTGTGATAGGAAGTGTCTGGAGAATTTTATGATACACTTAAATCAGGAGAAACAATGTAGAATGTAATGGTGATCTGCAGGAAGCTTCATTACCAGTAGTTGCATTTGAAATTAGAATTATCACATTACAATGCTTTATATTTTTTGGCAGTCTAACGTTAACTTGTTTCACTTAACCCTTTCAAATGGACCCCTAAAAAAAAAAAAATTAAAAAACAAATGAACCTGTAGAAAACCAGTTAATTTAACCGTGTTAAAATAAATAAGATTACAAATTTGTCTGCTTCTACTTTGTCTAATGTCAGTTTTCTGGATTTTAAAATACCCTATCATTACCGAGACATGTTAGATACGAAGGACTTCTAAAACATGTTTCAACACTGTCAGCCTATTACTGGATTCTCATCTCTGACTGTGCAATTAACAGTGAGGGCAGCTGCACAACAGCGTCCTATCACATCCAAGGCTGATGGGAATGGAGTGCATGCTAAGGAAGGAGGCCATCACCACAATGAATTAGTATCGCACATGAAATGGCAAGCTGTGCCAGTGTGAGTTATCTACCAGGCACTTTGTGAAGAGAACATTACCTTACAGATATATACTAGCGAGAAGAAAGTGGAGCTCTGGACCTCTCCCCACCGAGCTAGGGACCTCTCTCCACTTGAGTGGTACTGTAATGTCTCAGACTGAGCATGTGAAAATAGTTTTGTGTTAATTTTATAGATTAACCGTAACAGAAAATTTGGGGGAAAAATTGTCCGAGAGCCCAGAAAACACAAATCAGGAACTGTGTATGAGATGTTGGCCCAATTACCTGTAGGCCATTGGAGAGAGATCAGAGACCTATCTGTAGCAGAATGATCAAGAAAAATCCCAGCAAATGGTTGACAAGGTTTGCTCTATCCATGCTGCTCATCACTACCAACCACTATATGCTTAAAACTCTTGTTTTATCACTGAATCAAGGGAATCTGCACAGCACAAATACCAAGGTTGCAAACACCAACACTACTAACTAGTTTGCACAAGGAAACAATGGTTTTGTAACTTATTTCATAAGTTACTAGCAAAACTGCACTCGTATTCGTGATTCTAACTCCCATCATGGAGTATGGCCATTATAAGGTTCCATTTCTAGGACAATGCTAACCAGATGTGCAATGGATCTTCCTTATGTCACATTGACCTTGCCCGTTAATTTCCACAAAAGATTGTTATCAAAAGAGTCTGTAGTAAAGAAGGGCTGTCGACTCCAATAACAGAAAATATATTTGTTAAGCATCTATTTAGTATAAAAGAATGTTTCTTTTTCCATGACTAGAAAGGCCATCTTCTGACACCCTGTTTCACTGGGTGCTTCAACTGAAAAGCATCGATGTTGGCAAACACAATCTGCCCCTGTCTACGTATACCATGTATTTATAGGAATAATCACACCTCACATTAGGCGATTTCATAGCATTGTCTGCTTGATAATTAGGGCTGGCCCTGAATAGCTTCCACAAAGAGTAAGGTCCTTGCTGTGCCTGTTTGTAAAAGATGAAGCATGCAGAGACTCCATGTGCCGTTTTGGAAGGTCAATGCAGTGAATCAAACTGCTTCAAGCCACCCTGCCTTTTCACAAGAGTGGGCTAGGAGTTCAGACATGTTTTGCTGTACAGATTGAATGTTACAATATAATCCAATACTTATATGAAGACAACAGTGTGTTACAAAACTTTCTTTTTATCCAACAAAAGCAACATAATTACTATAAACATGTAAGATAATAACAATGACAATAGTCAAATCATGTTTATACCATATGATATAAGCTGATGTTGGCCACTGCATGAGAGGAAAGAGTTAAACAAATGTGCATATCTGAAGGCATTGTATATATTAAAGGGATACACAAGTTATTTATTTTGAATCTATTATGCTGTGCTAGCTAAACGATTAGTGGCAATATCAGGGGTAGGTAACCTTTGGCACTCCAGATGTTGTGCACTACATTTCCCTTGATGCTTTGCCAGCATTTTGGCTGTAAGAGCATTATGGAAAATGTAGTCCACAGCATCTGGAGTGCTGAAGGTTGCCTACCCCTGGTATAGATCATTTTCAGGTATACACAGTTTATTTTTTGTGGTACCTACGTGTACTAGCTACAGTGGTGATTCATAGAGGAACATTGTGTATACATACCAATTACATTAGGCATTGCAAACTCTCCCTCAATATTAGAATATATTCATATTACATTGAAATATATTCCAATGTAATCAGTATGTGAACCTGCACTCAATTTTCAAGTGTCACAGCCGAGACCTCACCCAGGACTCCAATCACATGAAAAAAAAAAGTCAAATGACCAGCACTCAAGGTTTGAGGAAAAAAATCCACCTGGAGTTGAAATGCTGCCTTATTGTACTTTTTTCCATAATATGCATTATTGACTAATAACTACATATTAGGAGAAATATACAAATTACATACAAATCAGACTAGTGCAAACATTGATGAACATTTTCCTTACTCTACTGTGTCGGTAACTGTTTGTATATAGATAGTCAAACAATTTAAAAGGAATAAATGGAAATATAGGGCAAAGGGGCTGGTTCCTATTATGGATTACTCTGATATATATATATATATATATACACACACACACACACACATACATACATACATATATACACAGACACACACACACACACACATATTAAATACAAATATAATTTTATAGTAGGTGAATAAAATTATATTTTTTAAGGACAAACATTATGCAATCTTTTAAATAAATTGTAGACATTCCTACGTTAACTATAAAATAAGAAAACTAGGAAATGCACAAATGTAACACTTCATTGTGACTATTTTTTTTTTTTTTAAAGAACAATTACTATCTGACTCATTAACCAAGAGAAATCTGAACAGTGTCAAGGGCAAAGTAGCATCTCCTACTCACTAAGCAATAAGGCCAGGGCAACCATTAGGGCTGAAACTGTAGTATTATGAGTTGTAGTATTCTCTGTGACTAGTTCGGTGGATTATAAAACCTGGACAGATTAACACTAAGCAGTGGCATCAGCATGCCAAGCCACTGTTCACTAGTGTTCACTAGTGGGTAAGCAACAGAACACCAATCAAATACATTTATTAAAATGTTAGACTGTTAATATTTCTTGTGGCCTTAATCATGGGAACAGTAAAAGCAAAACTACGTTAGGCGTTTAACCAAACAAATAAATATCAGGCACGGATAACTGCTACTACTGCATTAAAGGAAATGTCTTGTTATATAGGCCACTTATTTTCAGCCACTTTCTGGTCAACCACTACTTGTAGCCCTGTAATTATATTAGAGATATTACAGCCTAGAAGAATCAATAGGTGTGGATGTGCACTTGCACTGTCTGGTGCCCGGTCCCTGTCTCACCCAGACTGCCAATGCAAGAAATAAATCAATTGACTAGCACTCTGTGTTCCAAGTGGTTTTATTCCACCTTTTGCGGTGCTGGTCAATTGATTCATTACAGCCTAGAAGACCATCCATGTTGTACAAACATGCTCTGACGACGGTTTTGGTTCATGCTTACAATGCAAGTTTATAATGCATTATCTGATTGTCTCAGGAGTTCAGAACCAATAATCCCATCTATTATGCAATACTTATTCTTTGTGATTTAATTAATTAGTCTCTAGGGTAGCTTTATGCACAAGCAATCCTGATTTTACAATGTCCATCTTTACCAAGTCCATTCAAGGAGGCAATTTCACCTCTTGACTTCTTGCTAGGAGTTGTTACTTAGCATATAGGGTACAATTCAAGTCAGGGATAACTGGCAAAATGCTTACCCCAGAAATGTCTGCCACTCTGTGGATGGGAACCTCCTTCTTGCTGTGAAGACCTTTGGCATTCTTGATGGCTCTATTAAAGAGGAAAAAGTGTATTTGGTTAAAAAAACTAAACGTCCTAGAGTTTGAATTAAAAAGTGAAGATCAAAGACCCGCCCACCTTTCTTATTACATTTAATAGACCTAGAAGTGCAAAAGACTGTTCTAATCTGGGGTAGGGAAGAGACTGTACATCAATAGATTGTGTATTCTGGTACCTTCCCTATACCTGTATAAAAAAAAAAAAAAAAAAAAAGGGGTAGTGTCTGGAGACAATGTCACTTTGGTTCACAGTACTATATTTGCAATTCAATTCTTTGCAGCCAATTATAATTTTGGGATTTTTTTTTTTCAAAACCAAAAAAAAAAAAAATGTTGGTCCATCCAAAGCTGTGAATAACCACAATGGACTTTTACACATTTGATATAATATCTATATATACTATTGGGCATAAAATAGTAATTTCAATGCATGAATAGAACAAATATCACTGTGTGCAGCAGACTGCCTCCATTTGGGCCATGGATAAGGTATTTCACTTGGTGCTGTTAGGTTGTATTAATCTATCATAGGAGAGGATTCCATCTGCAGACTCAGTGGCTAAATTGGTATCAGTGAAACTAAGCTATAGTTGGTATCGCAACAGGAAGATCATTTTGTCAGTTCATACTTAATTAAAAAAATAGAATCTTCCTCATACCTTAAAACCAATATATTGACGTAATTGGGTTTTGCCCTGTACTATATGGGAGGGCTTATAGTAGTGAGTATTGTCTGGGGCCATGTATAGAACTAATTATTCTATCAGGAAAACAGGATAAATAAAACTGCATGCACAGAAAATGTCTTCAGCTCATTAATCAACACCTCTAGGGTCGCATTCATTGGCTAGCAGCCCCTTTTGCACTATATTTTGAACTCACTGAAAAACTGCTATCACACCAGCATGTCAGATGTAAATGGTCGTACAGTGTGCGCTAAAAACTATTCCAACAGCAACGAAAAATAAATAAATAGAAAAGCCAGAAATATGTAAACCATACCTTCTGTGGAAAAAAAAAACTGTTTGGGGGTAGGGGAAAATAATAATGTAATCAAACACACACTTAAATTAATTTCAACTCCCGCAGGCTGATTTAATAAGGGTCATAGCTTTCATGCTTCTTAAACATTCATTAGCCAGGTGGTAAAATCATATGGTCCTTATTGTTCTCCAAGATCCCTCGTACACTGTTTGCAGATATATCTGGCTCATAAATGATGAGTCTATCAGTGCATATGCAAATCCTACTACACAACCGCATGCCATGCAATTCTCTCACCCCGCTGCAGCAGCTGGATATGGGGAGAGTGGTGAGAAGACAATATACCAAGCATGTTCACACTGTGTAAGCACAAAGCCATTTCCGATAGTCTTACATCAGCATTTGCATCCATTCCTAAATGAAACAGTGAGTCATTTCCCGATACAAAGAGAAAGGGTTTTATAGCAAAGCACCGTTTTAGACATCACACCTAGCGCTGTGTTATTTTAATTCCTCTGACTGCTTAATCGCATTGAGAGATTTACATGTAAAATATGCAGCCTGTGCCCTGCCGCTGGTGGTGGGGAAAAAAATCCCTTTAAGGTGGTGGGGGGGGAAGAAGGGTACGCCAAGGGAAGCAGTGCAAGTGCGGCTGGTCAATTAGAAGGGGGAAAATAAATTAGCAAATGCTCCCGCGCTGACATTAACACGCATTTCACAGTCATGGAAAGAAAATACATTTCATGCTGCCAGTAGAGGGAAAGTGAACAAGCAATAGACTGAATGGAGAAAGACAAACAATTGTAACTTCTAATTGCAGCCACAAGAAAATAAGAGACAATAAGCAGTGTGTGTCTGTCAATAGTTTAGCGATGTCTTCACAAGTTGCCGACCTGTTTGGATTACTGCTCAGCACGTTGCTGTAAAAATAGCCCTGCTCTTTGCTTCATTCTTTCACCACCTGTTGTTGCTGAAGCTATTGTACTCGGCCCTTTCTATCAAAACGGCCGTCTCAGAGCCCCCCCACCCTCTGTGCTGTGCCGGATTTAATGGCCAGTCAGGTCAGGGGAAGTAGAAAGGCACCGCTGAGCTCCTTTCAGAAACTGCTCTGAGGTGACTGAATGTCCCAGTGGGCAAAAGGTTTAGACCTTACCTACAAACAGCCATACTGTTCATTCCACCCGCTTAGTCTTTACTAAAAGTGTATCAATAAGTGTGCTGCCATTTCTTGGTCTTTTTTTTTGTTTTTTACCATGCAACATTTTAGATAATGTCTTCACAGTTTTACTCATAAAAACTAGACTTTTTCATTTAGTTTAATTTCCTAAATCTGTTAAGGCACAGCCTATGTAAGTAGACTATTGCCTCATGCACATACTGCATAAAATATATATTACACTAGGCAATGGCTAGATTACATATGTACCCAATGTCACAAATTTCTATTATGCACGAACTGCACTGGGATTTTTCCAGGGCCCTTATGGTTTTTATGTTATTGAGGCCTTTCACCCATGACTCCATTAATTCTAAACTTCTGGACTTTTGGAATCTTACACAGCCTTGAAACCTTGAGATAGAGCATGGATAAACAGTGTTATCCTGTGCTACTATACAAGTTCCAATCACATGAGTCACAATCAACATTTGGATTTACAGTAGTAAGAAAGCAGATGTCTTGCTACTCCAAAATATACAAATTGTACATGAAGCACTCCAAAAAAAAAAAAAAAACAGATGTCTTGCTACTTCAAAGTATACATATTGCATATGAGGCGCTCCAAAAAACACAAAGTACTTTTTTAAAAAATA
The DNA here is from genome assembly GCA_036172795.1 of Pelodytes ibericus. Lineage (NCBI taxonomy): Eukaryota > Metazoa > Chordata > Amphibia > Anura > Pelodytidae > Pelodytes > Pelodytes ibericus. The sequence goes on from CM069858.1 coordinate 139,156,901, forward strand.
AACTATATTAAGAGACTCCTGTGGTAGTTCTACATTGTAAAATTGGTTGATTTTATAATGAAAGGTGGAAGGCATTTTCCCCACCTAAAAAACAAAACAAACAAACACAATCGTGGGTCCATGAATGTAATGACACTTGGCATTCTAGAATAATCCACCATCTACCAGCTACATAAGAAAAGCCACAGACCATAAAAGGTACAATACAGTTCATTCCAGAACCATATTCTGTGGAAAATATCTCCAAAATGTTACATCAAACTGCTGGAGATGTGGAGCAAGAGGAGACATGCAACATATGTGGTGGGACTGCTCTAGAATCAAAAGGTTGTGGGAGAAAAATTTGAAAGAGGCTGATAACCAAGAGGAGCATGTACTAAAAAACAAATATATTTTATGTGCAAAACGATTTTTGTGCGTTGCTCCTATTGCAATGTAATAAATATTTAACAATCTAATAGTCCATATGAGCAAGTTGCGAATAAAAACAGGCATAATTGAGAATAAAAATAGGCAATTTTGAGAATATTTTTTCTACCTCTTTTGTTAGCACTTGCTAAAAGCTGGTATAAATTTTCTCAAGTCAAAAGTTACTTTTTCACAAAATTTTCGCAAAGCTCTTTTGCAAGTGCAAATATATTCGCAATTTATTAAAGCAACTGGAAAAATGCACGCTAAATGGAAGAGGCGCAAATCATGGAAAACAAGGGCAGAATATTACAAATAGTCGCAAATTGTTCCTTACTCATGTTTTACCTACTTTCCCCCTCCCCCCAATGCACTTGTTTAGTACATGACCTCCTAAGTATGATTCAAGCTGGAATCTTACACTAGAGCATGCACTATTAAAGCTAAACCAAAGGTATTATCTGCAATAAAATTTGAAGTGGCAAGGAACTGGAATTCACCAGAAACAATAGTAGGGTCAAAAAATAAATCACAACTTATATACCAATGCCAAATGGAAAGAGGGCTAGTTTCACAGTTCAACTGGAACCCTAGGGCCGATGAATTCTAGGACAACTGGACCAAATCTGTAACTGCGGGAGAACTAGATGGCATGGGGCACTTATTCTACACCCCACAATTTTAAAAGGTAAAGGATCTTTACCCCCTACTCCCCCCTTATGACACTAATTGTATAATTTAAACTTGATAACTGACCCCAGGCTCACAGCTATCAGCTTTACTGTTGTAAACAATACAGACTCACAGAATTGTATTTCTTGTCGCGACTTTCATAAGATAACCGTTCTAAATACACTTACTACGGAATATTGTGTCATATTCCCTCTTGGTTGACCATTGGATATCCAAACACTTTCCTTTTGGCCACTTCACTGAAAAGGATTAAGAGAGCAACCACACACACCCTATTCATAATACAGAACTACGTTTAACTTGTATCCACCCCTGCCAGCAGTGTGTTACAGAACAGATTTAAAGTATTTAAGGATTTATTTTGTGGATGAATTCCAAACTGATGACAACTCATAAGTGCTTACTAGGAAATTTTTATTATCCTTAAGAAACTTTTATAACGTAACTTTTTTTTAATCTAGCGCTTTTAGGTATAGAGCCAAATGATGCATTGTTTGGTTACCCAGCGCCTAATGTGCCTGTAAACCCACCGCATATACTGAAAGCCATTTGTAAACTGTAATTAAATATTAATGAATAAAAGCATATGAAAAATGCCAATAGGGATTATGTAATTAAGTGCCACATCTGCAAAGCAAGAATGGGATTGAGCAGGCTAAGAAATGAACACTAAGGAGAGTTGCACTTCACACATCTGATCAAAGGAGACCAGTACATACTCTGGAAAGGGCATCAAATACTTATGACAAAGCGTACCTCTCTCCTGCCATGTGCTTGGAGCAATTTGCAGAAGTGCCAAGAATTAAAGAAACACATCAATGCACCTAAACAAAAAGAGACTGACTGCTAAAAATGATTCAGTCCTTCATCAATAAGTGAAGCCCACAGATTATAGCAGAAACAGACTCCAAATATGATGAATATGCAGCATTAAAAGCTGGGACATGGAAATAAATGCTTCCAGATAACAGGCTGCTTTGCACATTCATACAGGGTGTGCACAGCATGTTAGATACCATATTTATAGCTCTGGGACAGTATCATGCAATAACACAACACAGCAAAGCAACGTTATTAGCACTTCTTCCCAATTTTCTAAATACTTTTAATAGTCCCCAGTTCCCTATCTAGGATAGCCTTATGCCACGCATGCTTAAAATTCTTGACTGTTTATCTCTACCCCTTCCACTGGAAGGCTATTCCATACATCCACTACCCTCTTAAATATTTGCCCCTCTAATTTAAGACTATGTCCTCTAGTTGTGGCAGTAGTTCTTTTAAATTTACTCTCTTCCTTTATTGTGTTTCTATCATATCCCCCCTGTTACGTCTTTCCTCCAAGCTATTAATGTTAAGATGCTTTAACCTTTCCAGGTAAGTTTTATCCTTCAACCCATGAAGCAGTTTAGTAGGCCTTTTCTGGACTTCTTCCAAAGTATCAGTATCCTGCTGGAGATCCGGTCTCCAGTACTGCGTACAATACGCCAAGTGCTTGAAATCATAGGAACACCTCAGTGTACCTTTTCAGGTTAACATACTTCCAGCTGATGTATGGCATGGTTGTAGGTGGTTGAGTGGGAGTCTTTTCATAACATCAGCTGGAGCGCCAGCTGATGGCAACCCATTTTAAATACATAGTAGGTCCTCTAGACTTTCTGCCAAGTAGAAAAAGACATCCAGAAACAAGTCCAGTGTGATACACAATGCATTTAATGCTACATGTTGTGTGTGATATTACCTACCTATGCCTTGGGATACCTTTATTAAAGTGTGTTTATTTATGTTATCACAAGTTTAAGGCTTATTTTATGCTCTATGATTATAGATACTTTATTGAAAATAATGTACATCCATATATGATTAACATATTTACCAAATTCATTTAAGTTCGACTATGTAAAAATGTGCAAACAAAGCGAAGCCTAATGGTACAAAAGTGGTCCAAATGCTGCCCATCTCGAATCATGGTGTGGCCCAAATGACGTAACTACCCTTATTATCATTAGCCCTATAAATTGTAGACATTGATTGGAACAGTTGCAGTAGTTTTGCATAACTATTGAATAACCAAACATTTGTCAATGATTAAAAAGCTATTCACATTACTGTAAATAAAAAAAGCCCATAATTCGTCAGACAATACATCATGGTAACTATTGGCTTGCACAGACCTCTCCCATGCCTGCCAATTAGATGACAAGGTATTCTGGGAAATGTAAGGCATCAGAAGCATGAATGTCACATTTCTAGAACTGAGGTGGGAACCAACATTAGCCATGGTGGCCATTTACTGGGGTCTGTGATGGATAATTTAAGGTGGTGATTTGCCCTATTAGGGTTGAGACAGTGGCGGTACAAGAGCATTATGGGCCCTGAAGCAGCATCAACTTCTGTACCGCTCATTAGGCCAATATTACCAACTGCATTATACCTGCTGCACTCCCTGTTGGTCCGCCCCAGATTGAGTGATAGATCCTTTTACACTAAAGGGTTTTATTTACCAGGAATAACCTTCCAGTGGAAGTAGCAAAACACTAACAGAATTCAGGAATGGCTGAGCTAGCTGGTATGTGCATGAGGCTATTGTGACAAGTAAAATAAGTGACATTTTGTAATGGGCAGATTATACAAGCCAGTTAATGCTCATCTGCTGTCACCGTCCATGTTCCTACGGACTAGTTTGTATACTGGAATGTCTTTATTGGAGCTTTGCTTTCTGCATTAGCATGAATGTCTCTAAAAGGGGCGTGAGGTGCTCCAATTTTGGTCTCCAGGATATATTAAGAGAACTTGTCTTCCTATGTAGCTGATAAAAGGTAAGTAGTGCATTCACGGTGTTGCATACTACATTGATTTAATCAGAGTACTGTTAATTTGGTTTTTCAACATAGTTCATTGTAAACTGCATACTGTGATATTGCTTTCAGGTACAACAGCAAGCTGCTGCTCTGTAAACTGAAATTACTGCCTCTTGGCTGGATCATCATTTACCAACTAGCACTGAAAGGGTCCAAATGAAGGATAATCAGATAATCTGACCTTCCAAGGTCACTGTCACAAAGAACACATGAAAATAGCTAAAATAACCATATGACATGGGGGGTGGGTGGAGTCAATAAGGCATCACTGACTGATGGTTTGCCTGTAATAACCATTTCTATAGCTGTTTGTTTCCTGGTATTAAGGCGCCAATATTGATAGTTCTTCATTTACACATCATACAGGGCTTATCAAATCCTTTCACATGCCAAGAATTGTAAAATGAGAACATGTATCACATGAGGTTACCTCAGGCTTCCAAGGCACTTGATTGATTTGCATAGCACATGACCCATATAGAGGATATAGATATAGATAGCAGGGTGCTCTGCTATCAGTTAATATATGGTAATCCTTAAAGGACAACTAAAGCTTTTTTTTTAAATCCTTGCTTACTAGAAGAAACAATGGTGGGGGGAAAAAAAATGGCCCCTTCTCTGAGGCATACCCAACGTTTATTTTTGAAGATACACACAGTTGAGGCAGAGCCAGTTAGGGGGATAGCGGAGGCAGAGCCAGTTAGATGGATGGTGCATGTAGATTGTGTCAACGCGCACAAAGCCAGGTTCAACCCCACTGGTCGGATCAGGTCTGCATGGATCAGGGGTGTCTGCTAGTGCAAAAAGAGCCTGATTTTCAAAGGGGATCAACAGTGGATCCCCTCTACCAAGCAGTTTTGAAAATGAGCATCTATCTGCACTAGCAGAAACGGTCGCCAACCAGACTGGGCTCCCAGGGAACAATGGCAGCTGCTTGTTAGAGAATTAATTGGCATGTACTATGGAAGTAATCCTTATACTAGGGGCACTACATTTTTCATTTGTGCTATATTAGAAGCACTAGTGTGAAAATAAAAATAGGTTTGACCTTTAATATAATCTTGGAGTAGTTTTCTTTTAACCATAGTTTATTAGGACATGGACAAAATAAGTGTTTTGGGGGGGGGGGGGGGGGGGGGGGGGGGGGGGATTGGCAGCCATAATATACAGCAGACAAAATAAGGTGAAAGATCCTGAAAAAGCAACTAACTAAAGCTGCACAGGTGAAATATTCACTTGTTAGGTTGTATTCAAACTAACTCTTGCATGTTATCTAAGATGCACGCACATAATGTTGCCTTAAACGTGGATTCAAAGGTCATGGTGTTCAAAGTTAAAAGGCCATTTAAATGGATTTCCATTTGAGGACAGGATAAAGTGCACGGTCGTTAAATTCTGTTTGGGAGGAAAATGTTTACACGCTCAACCTTACGAACGGGCTCAACCTTACGAACGGGCTCCTCATCCCAGAAAGATGAAATCCAGATCACCTAAAAAGGAGCTTTTCTGTTTTTCAGAAAATCATATTTATCAGTGTATGTATATTGGTATATCACTGACTGCATTTTAAATAAGGATCTTATTTCATATCTTCAAGTTATACAAGCCACAGAGATTAAGCACATGATAAAGCCTATTTTTATTTGATACACAGGACAGGTGATTGCAAATGTAATCTCTAAGGGAAAAAAAAAATGAAACCTCAGCCCAACCTTGAAGAACTGCCCTTGACACTGGTTAATGCTGTGTGATTCTGTGCATAATCTTTTGATGAGATCAGCTAAGAGTCTTGATCCAGAAATAATTATATACACACACTATACATATGGAAAAGTTATGAAACTTTATGAAAGACGAGGAACATACCTTTATATGTATATTTTAACTCTTCTTTGTGTGCTTCTTTATATACAAGCCATGTATGTCAAAACAAATTTACTAAATCAGAAAAAAAATACTGTAACTTGACCCAGTTTTAAAGCCATCACATAGATGACCAAAAATCACACCAGCAGGTCAGGTGTGTGGGGTGAAACAAAAAGTACACCAGTGAAAAATATACGGTCTTAATAAATGCAACGGGACATTCCCCTGTCTGAACCAAAAATATCTAGAGCTATGCAATAGGCCCACGGTTTGCAAATTGTTCAGATTTACCAATTATAGATTTATCTCTCCATCCTGCCTGTGTAAGTAGATATGGTGCACAGACATTGAAATGTGTCCCTAAATAGTTTTTCGATAAGGTTTTATAATAGGGTAGTAGCCATTGACTGAATGTCAGAAGTATTACACAAAGCAGGAATTCTAGATCTCAATATAGTTCCCTCAAGTGGGAAAGGCTATTTCTGCCACTTTCCTGGCTACACGCACACACAAAACCTAACTTCGGCTTTACAGTCCTCGGCAATGCAGAGGTTACTCATTCTGTCCTAAAAATGGTAACCGAACAAATCAAATAATTTTCCTAGATATGCTAAATATTTTTGCCTTTAGCAAAACCAAAGCGCAATGTTACTTCCACCATTTGATTTTTTCTTTTTCTTTTTTTTGTGCATTTAGAGTGCATGTGATCTATTTAGACTTTACCAATGCATTTGATATGATATACTAGCAAGGGTGCTAGAAAGACAGTGAGGAGATTTTGTAATATTATATAAATATATGCTTTGCTAGTATAAAAAAAAAAAAACTCTCCAGTGACATGTTCATTAACAGAAATGTGCAAAGAACACTAGGTCACTCCCTGAGACTGGAAGAGCAAAGATTTTGTATACAACAAAAGGAATGGATTTCTTTACCATAATGTCAATAAAAAGGTAATTAACTCTGCCAAGAGAGGTGGTGCTATCAAACACAACAAATGCCTTCAAATAGGGTCTGGATATTTATTTATTGTATTAGAAAAGTAAAGCATACATGGTTAAAATTATAAAATCAACATCAGGTTTTAGAGCTTGTTTAAATATATATATATATATTTAAGCAAGCTCTAAACCGTAATGTTGATTTTATATTTATATATATTAATTGCCTTTTTGGAGTCAAGAAATTTTGTTTTGGATCAACAGCCAACTTAGGTAGAAAGGTTGAATTTGATGGATTTAAGTATTTTTTTTACGCACATTACTATGTGTTTTGACAAAGTAAATTAGCAACCATTTAATAGGGTCTTCAGTGCAGAAAGATGAAAAGGGGGGGGGGGGGGAGAGAATATGCATAAAAGACATTTCTGGGGCAAAATCCTTGACTTGGTCTAATCAGAAGACTGGTTTGCAGGATGAATGGGACATTTTTAGAACTTTGCACCATAAATAAAGTCCATTGTTACATTTGTTATTAGTTATTATCTGTTCAATAATACGGCATATCATGTGTAACATGAGAGCAGGGTGACACAGGATTACATAAAGAAATTAATTCAATGACCGTTTAACCTACCCAAGGAAAATTGTGTTTATCAAACTATGCCAGGCAGCGTCAATGACTACACCCCTCCTTTAATAAGATTTCTATACAGCTGTATAAACTAATTTTTCAAGAACAGAATATGCCCTGTAAGAAATGAATATGACAAGTATTCAGAAATTAAACTTCGTGAATATTCCTTGTTAATATTTCTATCTTTAGACAATATTTCACATTTTAACAATCGTGTTCCAGTGAATAAGATGGTATTATTTATATTGCAACATGCCTCAAAAAAAGATAATATCTTCACTTGCACGTCGCCATGAATTTCAACCTGACTGCTGATGAGAAGATCTATTGACACAGAGGTAAATCTGCCTGACAGCATCTGTCATTTTGAGCACATTGTAAGAAATCTCCAGGTTCTCAGAATCCGAAGAGATCAGTCTATCATTATTAATCTATTAACCTTTAGTCTTCTCGGATGATCATGGTTTTAAAATTAAAAAAAAGCCATTTTAAAATAAACATATCAGATTTTGCTTCAACCAAATCATATGGCATAACTGGGTGAAACCCTAGACAAACACATTCCAGCACATTCCCTTAACTAGAGAACTTTTGGGCAATCCTCCTAAATGGTGCCCCGTTTCTGACCACCTGGTCTTCTTTCATGAACCTGTAATAGCAGGAATGGGGCCACAGACAAATACTAGGAGGTGCTGGTTTCTTACTTAAAAGGGTTTAAAGTGTTGCATGCCCCGACAGCTACAGGGTCAAAAAGTCTATTAAACCCATATGTATTTTTTCCTCACTGTAAAACTTTTAGTTTCTAGAGCTATCCAATTTGTATGTTATCTCTTGGTTGGGCAGTCGGCATGACGACGTTTGCCAGTGACACCAACTCATCATAGGAGACCTTAAACCTACTTATTTAAATATTTAAAGCAAAGGCCTAGCTTTATCACTCGTAGCCTTGGAAACAATAACTCATCAGAAACGCCAGTGATGATTACTTTTTTTTTTAGCATGGATTGCACAAAGCTCTGCAGTCTGAAACATGACAGCCAGGACGCTTCACTGAATGACAAGTGACTTACTAAGTGCAAGAACCAGTACCCTCCCACCACTAACAACCTCTTACACAATCCAGTTTTAAAAAAACAGTCATGTCATTTCAGATTAAACCGTGCTGGCGCCATGTGCATAAACTACAAAAAGATATCACTATTTTTTTAAAAGGTCAATTTTGAAGCTTTTGAACTAGCACCCAAGAATTCAGTCATACAAGACCCCCTGACAATATTTACTATTAAAATGGGGAATGGCCCCGTAGAATTCCCATAAAACTTTATATACCAAAAGACTAATTAAGGACGATTAGAGATGTAGCCAAAATATTAGTGGTTAATCCAGTCTTCCATTATGTAATAATACACCTTAGAGAACTGCTTGGTTTATTGCATAGTGTGCAATGTGAATACCTGAATGACAGCCCTGGCTTGAGGCAAATACCTATAAAAGACGCTGCACTAGAGATTCGCTCAGGCCAATATCTACCCAACTTTGGCTTGACAAAGACCCCGCAGGGTTGAAACGTTGCCACGCCACTTTGGTTATCATAAAACACCACGCTTAACGAAGTGCTGTGTGCTCAATTTTGCTTTTCCTGGAGTTATTATATGGGACCCAGTGGAGAACTACACCCAGCACTGTTTGAAAAGTGAGTGCTGATAGACCTTATTTGCTTTCAATATCTAGACTACAAACTCTGCACATTTAGCCTCTGTTTGTAAAACCATACCTCTTATCATACAACAGTAGGTACCTACTTGAACCCAACAAACTATTGATTAGCATAGCAGTAAATAAATCTTTCATCATTTGATCTGTGTGGGCATATACTTGCAGGATCTCCCTTGTACAAGGAAATTACAGTCAACCCTTAAGAAACAAACATTCTCAGGTTATGCAACACTCAAGGAAACAGTCATAGTCCATTAAAGGTTTAATAGTAGAGCATAACCAAACTGGAGGTTCTACACTGAGAATGCTGCATAAAGAGTCCACATTAAGAGGCCTTGTTTTTCATGTGTCACATAAAACGGAAAGTTTACAAAAAAAAAACAAACAAAGAAAGAAAAGCAATGTGTCATGAAAAATTCGGAACCACGTTAATAACTTCCATCTGGTTACAGTAAAAAGAATTATATGTAAGGCACATGAAAAATACAACTGCCAGGATTTTCCATTCTACTGCCATGTAAAGGAACACTTGCTTTTTTTCCCCCACTTGTGCTTCTAGTATAGAAGCACAAATATAACTTTAGTACTTCCTATTTTAAGATAAACTGACAGAAAATGGAGAGAGCCCCTCGTTTTTGCATGGGATCAGCAGGGGGGACCTTAACAAGGTCACCCTTGTCGATTCATACAAAAACGAGGGGCTCTGTGCTAGCAGCGAGAGACCCTCGCATTTGGCAGTCAGAGCAGGGTGAGCCAGGAGCTGACTGTCTCTCGCATGTGAGACCGCAGTTAGTAAATCTTAATAGATACACGTCGGGTTTACTTAAAAGTCCGGGACATGTTTTGTTTTACCCTTGCTTCCATCAAGGAAGCAATGTTTAAACAAAGTGCAATGTCCCTATAAGGTAGGAAAAGTATACCTATTGCCGGATAGACATGGATAGGAGGCAACAAAAAAGTATTTTATTGATAGATATCGAAAAAGGAAATCCTAAAAAAAAAACAAAATTCAAAGAGAACATTTAATCGTGGTGCCTGGAATAATCACTGAAGTGCCAAAACAGTCTGACAGTGGTGACAGACATGGTGAAAGAATGACTAAATACAACATTTAGGCATAACACTACTTCTGCACGATTAAAACACTTAAAGGTGCTCCTGGTGACCACTGTTCAAAAGACATTTGTTTCTTCAGAAGAGTAATGCAGGCTTTTAAACGCCTATCACGGACTTGTGTCCCCCTAAAACATTCTTTTATTTGCCTACTTTGGTATTTCATCTGTTTTTTTTTATTATTATTTTTTTATTTAATTGTATGATGAAAATAATGGGATCTACAAAAAGCTCTTCTTGTGTACACCACATACACATATCACTAGTGGGCAGAACTAGGTGGCAGTGTACAACTTTTTTTTTTTACTTGCCTTCCAACACAAACAGGATCTTAACTCCGCCCGCCCCCCCCCCCCCCCCCCCCTCCCGTGATATATTCGTTACATTACCCTCCAGTCTATGATCAGAACTCTGACTTACAGACTGCCTTCTATGTCCCCAGCCCCAAAGTGAGCTACTAGTGCTGTTAAGTCACTGGGGGTGGCACCCAAAAACACTTTCACAAAATGGCGGAGCACACACTTGTTTAGTAAAATATTTCATAAAATAAACTAACAAAAACAAGACATCTGAAATCAACAATGCAAAATAAAAAAAAGCCTTTTCATTATTTGGTGGGAGAGTGCCTTTAATGCCCAAATTTTGCATTTTACCCTTATTCTTTAGTCCCCTACTCACACTAACAGTCCTGGTTACACTAATTCATTTTTAGGCAAACAGGCACTGCTGCCAAAATTGGGCAACTTAACTTTTCACCAGTACAGAAGGTGCAAAATCATAGTTCAAAAAAACCAGAACAAAATTGCACGTTTGTTAATGAGATTTTACAGGAATACATTAGTCAGTACAAGCCAATACAAGTGTTCTGACCATCAACTCCCATGATGGGCACAGCGTACCCAATACTAGAGTATTTTGGTCTTAATTTTTTGGAATTTGTTTTATAATTATTTTGGCTCATAAAATGTAAAATAAGCAAATCTTCTATTAGAGAAAATAAAAACACACTGACAGTACTTTTGTTTTGCATTAAATAGAGCAAGCTGCATCAAGCATATCTGTATGGGCATGAGGAAATGGGAATATCTTAATAATGTTGCTTATTTATACAAGAATATGTGATGTATATCAGGCATATCGGAGGCAGTGAGCATGGTAAGATGACAAATGTACTGTAAGCGGACAGGGAGTATCCTAACAAGGGCAGGTACAAAAACAATCCATGAAACACATGCTAAAAACATGACAGGATTGACAAAAAAAAAAAAAAGGTTTAAAATCCCCAGAGCTTGATCAATCAAGCCAAATTGTGAGCAGATTGAATGTCCTGCTGCTTTCATTCTTTTCACAAAAACTTCATGGAGACCAAATCAAAATCAAACGTTCGAAGAAAAAAAAAAAAAAAAAAGATGCTTTAAAAAAAAAAAAAATAATAAACGTGGGAAGCTTTCAGGAAAATCCATTTTTGGCATTCAATGACTGAATACACAATAATCAGCTCATTGCAACACAAAGAAAGCAGCTTGCAGTACAACATGCAGTGCAACAGAAGACTTATTTCGCAAGCAGTTGCTACACAATGCTTAAGGGAAAGGCCCTTACCCCTCTGCCAGATCCAACATATTGTATATTTCAGCATTAAACTGCATGCAGAACAACATGAATAATGTCGCACAAACAGCTTTTTAGCCTTAAATATTTTCCTTCGTTAAATCAATAATATTAGTTACCCTGCACTGTGCCGCTTTATCAAGAGCCACCTGAAACCTCTGCTCAGGGGATTTCTTAGAGGCCCATCACTACTAACCAGAATTTGTCAAACTAGCCCAAAGCCACCAAATCGTATGTGACTAAAGAAGACAGATAATTGTGCATGCACAGCAGGCTATATCATTTCATAGGATCTAGCCAAGAATTTAATAAGCGAAGCATAACCAACTGACTGGAATTTTATTTAATAGGACCCTCTGAAACGTTATATATGGTTAATTAAGGTAACTATAGTATATAGGAATAAACTTACGGTAATTAGAAAATGTGTGGTATCAATCGATAGGTTTAATAAGTACAGGCACCGTGAGAAACAATGGTTTTTGTTAAGCCAGCAAGTATTGCACATCTTGTTACCTTATGACTTCACATTCTAGCATTGGCTGATAAGGCTGCCCCCTGACGAGCAGCCCGATTTCCAGATAGTTTTTTTGGGGGGGTTTTAAGCAACGTGACACATTTGTCATCACACAAAATGTTATGACTTTTACATTTAAAGTACAATCCACAACAAGCTGCTTTTCATGATGAATTCCCTTTAAAAGCTGCACAAAGCAAAGTCCTTGGGGAGAAAGAAGGCTATATCTCTTACCCAAACGTAAGTACGACATCGGAATTGAACTCTGTGAAAACCAAGGGCACTGGGTAGGACATGTAATGGAGGAGGAAATAGTCACCATATGACAAGTTGTTTTTATTACACCTGGGCTGGTGAGACATTTACCATGACCTTCAGCTACGTTTAGAAGGTTATTTCTAAAATAATGTTTACATTTCTTGCATAAACACACAGCCACATTTTGTCATAAGATTGTGTGTTACTGTTATATCAGATGCTGAGCTGTACTTTATAAAGTATCATGTCTTCAAACCAAATTCTATGTTATGAACTTTTACTTCATAATTGCTGACTAAGGCATATTCATCTGGCCCCTATTTTATTGCATCTTTTATATATGAAGGCAATTTCTCCCTGCATTTTTGAATAGTACTACTGCAATGTACCATTTAAAATATTCCCCAAAATCTGTCAAAATGGAAAACTTTGGGAGAAATCTTTTAGTGAAGTTGCAGCTTCACTAAGAGGCTTTGGCAACTATTTGTCACTCGCGTCTAGGACAGTTCAGCACTTACAAACATACACCCCCTAATAAATTAACCCACCAAAAGTAACCCTGAACCCCCATACTAACACCTCCAACCTAAACACTACCCCCGACAAAGCCCAATACCCACACTAACCCCTCCACAAAGCCCAGTACCAACACTAACCCGCCCCCACAAACTTCAGTACCCACACTAACCCTCCCCAAGCCCAATACTACATTAACCCCCCCCCCCCCCCCTCGAAGCCTAATGCAATCATTAACCCCCCTCTAAAGCCTAATGCAAACATGAACCCCCCCTCCAAAGCCTAATGCAAACATTTACCCCCCCCCCTCCAAAGCCTAATGCAAACATTAAGCCCCCCGAACCCTAATACAAACATTAACCCCAATACGTATACCTTATCCCTAATACTCGCTGTGTGCGATCACGCGATGAACTGCCCCGCGCAGAAAGGTTCGGTGATTGCGCAAAAGGTCACAGTGAAGCCGTGATAAACTGCCCCATCCCCTTGTCACTCCTAGTGCAGAGCCTGTGTGTCAGTCATGTAAAATGGGTTCCAGGAAAGTATTTGCAAATGACAGTGTGAATAAAATGTGAATGCTAATATGAAGAGTTAGGATGAGCAGGAGTAAACAGAGAAGAGAATTCTCATTTAAAAAAAAAAAAAAAAAATTATAACATCACAGTCCTGGGGTGAAATAGTAATACAAATGGAATGCCAACTTAAAATGAAGGAAGGGGTCTACAGAAGAAATAGTCAAAGCATTCAATTCAGGACATTCTGGCCTGTTTGGTAAACACTTTAAGCGCAGTTAAAATGGTAATGGATGGATCTTGAGCGTTCCTTTATGGCTGCTAACCTCTTGTGGGTAGAGCCTCAGAAGTGAAAAAAGTTCACTTCAGTTTCTCTGATGCTGTTGCTAGACTGCCCCTAGAGGCAGTCAGCAACATTGCAATGTAAACAAATAAAAAAAAAGATTAGCAAAAAATATAGGGTTAGGGTTGGAATAATGGTTAGGGTTATAATGAAATTAAAACTAAAATAAATTAAGTGTTAGCATAAAAGTTAGAGTTAGGTTAAATTTAGGGTTTGGGTTGGGTCAAAAGGTCACTGTAGGGAAAAAAATTGTTTTTTGCCCGATAATTTGCAAAAAACTGCAGAAAAACATGGAAACAAGCATATTTCTAAATTCTGGACAAAATGTAGAAACTATTTAGATGGGGTCTTTTATGATTGTATTTGTGTAAATTATTTTTTATGTAAAAGTTAGGAAAAGTGAGTTTTTTTTATTTTTTCATTATTTTATGATTTGTTTTGTAGTAAATTATAAGATATGATGAATATAATGGCATCGAACGATAGCTGTTCTTATGGCAATAAAAACAATATATACATTTTTGTGGGTACCTTATGTGACAAAGAAAATTACAGCTAAACACAAACACCCCAGAAATGTCAAAACAGCAATGTCACCAAGGCAAAGAAAAGGTCAGGTCATTAAGGGGTTAAAAACAAACAAAAGAGAGGAAGTACGACAGTGAGAGACACTACATTGACAAGTATTGAAGGAGCAAATAACATGCTGAAGATTTATAAGCACATTGTTTAAAAGTTAAGCATTTGGGAAAGCCGTTTATATGGCATTTTTTAGGGTTCAGTATCTCTTTAAGAGGAGACCTCGAAAGTGTATGTTCTAGACTTCTCAGGATATCAAATGGTCAAAGAGGGACACGTCTGTTTTACGGGGAGACGTCTTTTTAAGGACAGTATTTACACAGCTAAATGAGTAAACACAAATCAATGTGAGCTGTACTGTTGTGAAAACAGAAGAGGGATTTTGTATAATAATAATAATGCTAATGAGATATGTCAAAATCTACTAATTTCTTTATGGATTTTGGTAGATACACTTGATCTCTTCCCCCCTTAACTAGATTATCTGTGCATGAATCAGCACCGCCCACTCACTGTCCTGTTCTAGGCTTAGTTGGCAGACAGGATTATCTTGTAACTAACCTTGATCATGTGCTGACTGGATAAACAAAAACAAATAAAATGGCTGAGAGAAATATAAATGGCAAAAAATGCTTCAGCAATGCACAAAGCAACACTACTACTTCCACTTAAACAACAAAAAAATCGTACCTCTTTACATGCACAGATACAGTTTAATATATTAACTCATTTAACATTCAAAACAAAAATCAGACCCTCGGTGTGTCATTTATTAAAGAGGACACAGTGCAGGGCTCACCTCAATTAGTAACACAGAAAGCAACTTGCGTGTGATTAAAAAAAGCTTCTGAATAATGTTCCTACGGAGCACTGTTCAGAAGTGATTCGTGTTTGACTTAGAAAATTGTTCTCTGCGACCTGGCAGCACTGATTGCTCTGCGGCGTCTGATGGCAAACACCACCAACCGCGGATAATATGATCATCTCCTGCTCAGTGATTGGCTGTGCGATGTGTGATTGACACACACACACGCTACTGACAGATCAAAGGTCATTTGACAGTTTCTCTCTGCAGCCACAGATAGACGCCCCCCTAGTCTTTTCCTAACACTTAGGTACAGTCTTTTTAATGGCCTTCTGCCTGACAAAGAAAAATATTGGTTTTACTTCCAAAAAACCATGACAGTGCACTACTGTGCCAAAATAAAGTGCAATGTGTATATAACCTGGTACTTCCAGGGAGATACACACACACAGATAATATAGTGTAATGTGTTTAGGATATAGATATAGAGAGAGAGAGAGAGAGAGAGTATGATGTGAATTTTGCACTCACACTTTCTCCAAAACTTCCAGCATGTAAGGTGATTTTTTTTTCTCACTGTAGAATGTCTTAATCTCCTCCAAATAAGACAAGTGTATAAGGTGAGGAAGCCTCTGCTAAGAGGTGAAACAGGTTAACGGTTGGCTTTTGCAGGAGGGAGACCACCAGCTACTCTGCTGACTGTTTTATCGTTTTTATATTAAATACTTCATCTTACTTATACAATGTTGTTGAAACATTGGCGATTTTCACTGTGTACTGATAAATCTTTAATTTAATGTGGTGTTCCAAATGTCCTATGACTTTTTGCCCCACTGCTGCTCTGGCAGCCGTCTATTGCTTTTTCAATTTTTGGAGTGCAGGTTAAATATATTTCACAAGACTTGGCAATAACAAGTGTACACTATATACTTTTGTATCTTGGCTGCTCACACACACACACAACCTAATCATATGCCATCTATCCTGATAAACTCTACTGTTGTGCTGAAGATGGGAAAGTCCAAAAGTAGGTGAACCAACTATTTGGGAACTGGAGGACAATGCAAAGAGCAACACAGTCTAGCATGCTACTTGTAATGCAGCTCCAATGTCACGCTTAGTGTTGTCCAGTGACCCTGGTCCAAAAGTATGAGACACTAATCTCCATGGTAACATGGTTATTTGGGTTCAAAAAGTACATGTTTTAAAAGTCTCTGTTGCTGCGGAAGCACAAGAATAGTAACTCAAACTGCCTCTAGTTGTCTTACTTTAGGCTCAGTGATTTAATAGGGAACCATTTATTAGCAAATTAAAGCTACCGATGGGGAATTGGGTAAGAATGGGAAACATTCTCGAGATCTGGGTCTATTCACTAGAATTTGAGAAGAGCTTGAGGACGTCGACTGTCATTTTGAGGCCAAGTCCAATTGGGCTTCATCTCAAAAACAGCTTTGATAATTTCGCTTCTCATTACTTTCAATGGTGCAGATTCAAAACTTGTTTTTCGAAGTCAAAGTCTGGTGCCGAATTTGACTCAAAATGGAAGTTGACCTCAAGCTTCTCAAATTTGAGTGAATAGACCCAACTGAGGTGTAGGATTAAGTAGTAATGAAGCACAGGTACTTCTATAGCGTCAGAACTGCAAACAGCAATGAAAAAGGAGTTTGGAAGGACAGTACATCATCAAACTGTTTATTCAATTCTGCATCATCAGAATAATGTAGGCAGGTGCAGATTACGCCCGCGAGGTGAAATGGCCAACGTGTTTCGTGCTGACCACAAGCACTTAATCAAACCAATCAGCATTGGACCTACATGATGAGTTATTTTGTAAGCTGCATCCATTTAAGTTACTGAATACTTATTGCCACCGGAAAATAAAGACATTTTATTGGGGATAGCCTACATCCAGCATAGAGATTTGCAACAATCAGATTATAATGGGAGTTTACCTGGCTGCTCAAGTTTTTTTTAAAAGCGCAATCTAAGACTGGTTATACTCTGATCTGATGGACTTTTCACTTTGTATAATAGCCTTTCACATTTTGTTGGGGTTTGCGGATTAGTATCCATTGCCGTCTCCTTAACTTGCAGCACAAACTCCTTATGCTTGGTGATTGCTTTGCTCACATTTTCTGAAAGTTGCAGATTGATGGTCCTTAGCATAGGATGAATGTCTAAATGTTAAACTACTTACATCGTGCATAGTCAATCAATTTACTCCTTAAAGGATTCTTTAAAAGTTTTTATTTTTTTTTTTTATTTTTTTTTAAATGAATCTAAGGACACATGGCTTCATTGGGCTTTGACAAAATTATATTATTTGTTCAACACTAAACAGATAGCTCAAAATCTAAGGTCACTATACTTCCCTCTTTTATCCTAGGTCACAAAGCTTAATATTGCAGAACAGTAGTTATTTAATACACCCTGAAAATATAAATTTTACATCCGATTCCTCAGTAAAAGGGATGATATGCTCTACCTCACTATACGGTAGATGAAACAATAAGAGGTGCATTCTTACCGGGCCTCTGCTGCAAGTAGCTCATCATAGTGAGAAGATCTCTGGTCATCATCTTGTCTGTAACGAATCACTGTGGCCAGACCTTTGCTCACCAAAGCTTCTGCGATGTTTCTGTAACACAAGTGGGGGGAAAAAAAACCATCAGAAGAGTTTTCACCAATATCTCCTCAAGACCATCAACAAACTCAAACGTAGGACACTATCTACAGCTTCAGAGATCAGAAAAATTGCTATCTTAGATTGCAAATGATGCCATATAACATGTTCCTATGCTAGAGCTCAGAGAATTAAAGAATACATTTCAGATAAAAAAAAAGTATAGTCATTTTTTTTTTTTTTTGATAAACACAACCCTTCATAGACATGTTCAACTCATTGGAGTAATTGTGCTTGAATGTTCGAAAAGCCAATAAAATGTTCTGATTGCTCTAGGTTTAACAATGAAAATATGAAGTTTTCAGAAACATTGCATTGTGAAACATTGTATTTCAGTATTTAAAAAATGGTAAAAAAAAAAAAAAAAAAAAAGGTCTGTTTTAATTGGCTACATCGAAAGTCTTTAGATTATTATGTTCAAGATTTTGCCTTTAGCACTAATTTCATAAAATGAGGCTAATTATTAAATAGACCATTTTAAAGTCCTCTGTTCAGCAAGCGTCTATACTGCACCTATGCTGGCATATTATTGCCTAGACATTAAAAGATGCCCTCATTCTGCTTTCTGAAATCAGCATCCTCCATTGTGAGCTACCCCCAGGACTTGCTGACTGACAAAAAAAGCATATTAAGATAGGCCCAAGAGTTGGGTTGTGTGGGTGTCATTGCGTGCAGAGACCTGAAGGACTTTAGAAGCCAATAACGGCAACTTGTACACAAGTATATGTGGACAATTAAATCCTTGATTTTACAGTCTGTTCTTCACGAAGTATAAGATAAATGATTGTAGGAAAATTGGCTTTGCAGCTGTCTGCTGACAGGGGAAAAACCATGTTAAACAGTACTAGAAAACGCTGGTCACTGTGAGCTAAAGTCAGTCATGCTACATGTTATCAGCAGTTTCAATATTTATCAGTGGTTTTAATAATCAATTACGTTAGTTTGGTTATTATGTTTTTGATGGCTATAATAATCTATAAATCTGATTACAAGTTGCAGAAAAGGTGCAACACATTCACTTGAGCGGTTAGCAATCCCCACATATGAAATAGTGTTGAACATATAATCCGTTTCAAACCAATCTGCTTAGAATACCGTTTATTATTGTAACAATGACCACCTTACACTTTGTCCTTAGAGGGCATAGAAGTATTTGTATTTAATTTGCCACAATACAGCAAGAAAAGATCTAAATTCACTTATTAAACAAGTATGATATATGGTATTTAATAAAAGCAGTGGCCACCAATATAATAAGTCCAAAATGTCATAAAACGTAATGCACTTTTATCTTTCTGTCATAGATGATTGAATAGGTAAGAAAACCAAAGTGTGAACCAATAGATTAAAACCACAAAGTATGGTGGAGGGGATGAATAGAAGTCCTGGAGAAGAACAAATAAAATAAATGCATTACAGCTAAGAAGTGACACAAAAAGGGAAGTAGGAGGAAGATGAGGCCCCTTTATTTCTGACGTTTGACCTTGTCAAGGTTTCTATTCTGACCTACTCTCAACCCAAGCAGCTAAAGACCAATTTTTTTATTTTAAAAGGACCAAGGGATGCAAGTAGTTTTGCTTTGAGTAATCATCTTTGCTGGCCAGCTAAAAAGATCTATAAAAAAAAATTGATGCAGGCCTGTAAACAGAGCTTTAAATATTCCCAAGCTTTGCATTCATAAACAGGCAATAATTACTGCTAGACTGGGGTGTGCATGCAAATGTGGCATTTTCCTCTGTGATTGGAAAAATTAATGCTTGGCTAAAGCTACAGTAATTTGCAACAGAATGGTCACTGTGTAAAGGAATGCAGTGCCTGTGCAGCAGCAGCTGGGAAGGGGTATGTGTCTGCAAGCCCCTCAGAAACCATCCTTTCAATTCTAAGAGTGTGGATGCAGTATGGGATTCCGCCAGTGCCAGTCTAGCACAAGGTTCGCTGAACAAAAGTAATTAGCTGCAACATACTTTTGACATTTCAGAATTCTATTTGTTTCAAATTCCCACACCATTCAGTTGGCAGGGCTAGGCCCACAAATGAGCAGACAAGGAAAGGGAACAGAGAAAAATGGATCCTGTGACTCAAACAAGCCAAAGCTCTTGTGAAAGGGACATTTGTACTCTACAGCTAGAAGAATGGCTTTTAATAAGAAAAAGAAAGGTAACTGCAGGTTTGGAAATCACTTTGCTGCAGCCAGAAACACCAGCCATAAATCATAATGTGATTGTGCATGACACCAGAGTGAGTGAAATCTCCAAGAAGCTTGCTAGTATCTTGGGGAATGCTGGCTGTGCCAGTCATAGAAGAAACATAATACTAATGGCTTGAGACAGGAAAATGGTATAAGGAAAACATTTATTCATTTCGGGAAGGTGGTGGTGGGGGAGGGGGCGGTCTACATTCCAATAAGATTTGAATTATATTATTAATATAAGTATTACAGAATGGAGTAGGATTATAGGGTAGAACCAGACAGGGAGGGTGGTGTTAAACCCAAGCTCATACCAAAGTGACATTCAGCACGGCAGAATTTGTTAAATACAAATCAGATTTTTTTTTTTGCCATGTTTGTGGCCAGCATGCAAGAGCTGGTATAGCTAAGACCAGTAAAATGTAATATTAAGCCTGTGTAGCATACTTAAAACATGTTTTAACTTATCACTTATGATTAAGCGTGCTAGTCACGTGAAACGCGTCAAGTCTTTTTCCCACTACCTTGCTGTATTTACTTTATATTATTTTTTTCTGCCATTAAATTCGTTTTTCACATTTATTCAGCGTGCCATTCCCATTTCCTTTTCATTCATCTTCCTACTTAAAACATGTGTCAAGCTTGAGAAGCGGCATAACCGCTACAGGAAAACGGACATTTCAGTGGTGCTCAGGATTCAGCTATGAATTCCTCTTTTACCTCAAGTCATGATTTTATTAATAAGCCATAATCATAATTTAGGACATCATAGGGTAAGACATACCAGAACATTCGAGTCATAGGGTTTGTAGTGCAATTTCGATACCTTATTGTGAGAACATGTAAGTCTAATAGTATGTCAAATCACATAAATCAAACCACTCCAACTCCTAATGAATGGCACCCGGAAACAAACATTAATTTAGGGTCAAAGAGGAAAATATGCTTCATAGAATGGCCATTTGAAAATGTACAACCTATCTGAATGTAATTTGAACATTTGCAGGGTGCCACCTGGGAACATTCATTGCAGACGTGTGGCATACTGGAATGTGTAACTGGTCTCCAGACCCCATTTTTTTAACCTGTTACTGACTGATCAGTCAAAAATCACATGCATTTAAGATCTCGTCTGTAGACTTCATTATATCAAATACTCACTTGGACCAGAATTTGTTCAAGGCCACACACCAACTCAGGGACTGCGCCCCCCACGCCGCAGGGCTTTAGGCCGTACAGCCCCTATGCTGTACCATATTACACTCCAATGAGAATGGCATTCATCATTATGGCAGCTCCAGCTGCCTCTGAGCTTGCACTATGCATGAGCAATCTCCTTCATGGTCCTGGACGTCAAGTAACGTCAGAAATTATGAGACATCCGCCAGGCAATTCAGATCTGGACAGGCAGCAAAGCATCATAACAAGAAATTGATACGCCTTCAATTTACCTTAATATATGAGCTGAATGGGAAGGAATAGCATGCCCCGGACTCTGCACCAGTTACTTTGTGGAGAATGCAAAACCTCTTTCCTGTATTTGTGAGGTAAAGTGTTGTATAACTGTTTCTTTTCTAACTGCTTTGCCCCTAGTAGAAGGTGTGGCGGACGTACACATATATCACCGACTATATCACCAGTACAACTCATGTTTATTCTGGAAATGAAAAGATGAAGCAACTGCAACTCTTCAGCCTTGTTCTGAATTACTTGTTACATACTGAAGCCACAGAAGCTGTATGGTAATGCGTTAGTTGGTATTACTAGAACTAAAAATAAGTGGCCTTTCCAGATATTTAGATGTACTGTAGATACATACAAGATAGCCAAGCACGGTCTTGTCCCACTGCTATTGGAATCAGGCTAAACTTCCGAGGAACTGTCTTATGACACCAACAAATTAGTAGTCCTCGCAAGAAAAAGCTGAGCATACAACAGCCAATATAGCCTTTGTTTCTGCGTACTGAAAAATGTAAAAGCTACACTTAAAATTAAGTTGGGGTGAGCTTTTAATCATTCAGGGGTGGTTACTATCTACTGCCTGCAGCCAATCAGAATTTCCTCAGCAGACAAGGTGGAGCCTCCATGGATCGGACATGTTAGTCTAGCACATGATGCAGATACTCCATTGGACTGGGTTCTGGGGAATTCAGAGGCTAAATCAACACCTTGAACTCATTGCTGTGTTCCTCAACCATTCAAGAACCACATTATCCTGCTTAAAGAGGCCAATGCCATCAGAGAATACGGTTTCCATGAAAGGGTGTACATGGTCTGCAAAGTAATATCCACATGAATGGCAGGACTCAAGGTTTCCCAGTAGAACATTGTCCAAAGCTTCACACTGCCTCGCCCTGTTTGCTACCGGTCAATGGTCATAATGTTATGGCTGATCAGTGTGTGTGTGTGTGTGTGTGTGTGTGTGTGTGTGTGTGTGTGTGTGTGTGTAATATATATATAAAGATCCAAACAGTAGTGCACTCATCTTTAAATCCACATCAATAAATGGTTCACTACCTAGGTGCAGTGTAATTTTTCAACACATATCAGTCCAAAAACAAATAAAAAACACGCACTCATAGGATTTTTAGAAAAATAGAAAAAACCTGTATTACATACTGACTGTCGTATACATCGACATTTCGGCTCCACCTTGATAGCGGCTCCAAAGTCGATGTATACAACAGTCAGTATGTAATACAGGTTTTTTCCTATTTTTCTAAAAATCCTATGAGTGCGTGTTTTTTATTTGTTTTTGGACTGATATATATATCCCCAATGTACCTGGACTCAGCTTAACTTGCAGAAAAATCCAGAAAATATGCCTGGGTGCAGCTCACATCTTCATATAGCATAAGGTCAAAAATTCTTGGGAATGTACTCACAGGACTAGTATTTGTTAGAAAAGGTATTTAATCCATAATAATCACCAACGTTTCAGGTAGAGCACTACCCTTTGTCAAGCATGATCTAGATATATATATCACACACAAACACACACACACATATATATTTACACACACATATACATTCATATGTATATATACACCTTAAATTAATGTCAAATAACTGTGAAACACTAACATTTTTGTTGCTTGCACCTTGCTCAAAGATTACTGAAAAAAAATTATTACAGATTATCTCAGGACTTTGTGTATGCATCAAGAGGGTAGTGTGTGTCGGCCAGGAGACAACCAATGTGCAATTAATCACTAGGAAAAATGCATTACGGCTCCCAGACTTATAATTAAACAATGCAATACAAAATTCTCAATGGACAGCCATTTAAAGGGCAGCTGTAAGCAGCTTTCAGGGTACTGGGACATTTAAAGTTTACAGAATTTGTGCTAATCTTGCACCTCTGTTGTTTCCAAGCACTGTGGCGACCTTGTAATTATATAGAAGTAAGGTATGCATCTTTAAAAGATCGGTAACCATAGCAATTGCTGCATTCAAACCAAGCATTGCTGTGAGCTGGCCAATCCTGCAAGGCCTCGTTAACATTCCTGTAACTTGTTATAGATCCTCTGCATCAGATATTTACTAAATAACATGCATGTCCCAAGGAAAGGTGACTGTAGCAACCAGATTCCACACTGTGGTACAGTTTTACTAAGGGTGGAAGTGTTAAGCCGATAAAATGTTTTACAAAATTTGTGAGGTTAAATATCATTAACCTCCTGCATTAATGCAATGTGCCCGAGGTGACCTAGAGTTAAGAGACGAGTGGTGGTATGAACACAAGGCAGTTACTGTGATCAACACAATGTTATGTACCAGAAGGGGGATTGAATCAGACCTACTGTTTGTGTTTGGAAGGATAGTGTGGACTTTTTTTATTGGCGCAGGGGGGGGATGGAACACTAGCAAACACGTGCAGACCGCAAACAGTCTATTCACACATTGTTCCTAGAATTTCTTGTTTCTCAGATAAGTGTTTAGGGGAAATAAATTTCTAACATAAATATGGATTTTTATATTAATGGCAAGGTTTTGAAAAGACTGATGCTAAGTGATTTGTATTTATTTTTTGGGTCCTACACTGCAACATTGAGGCTATCCATCTGCAGACTACTCTCAAAGTATTCACTGTGTTCCCATGATTAACACCGCAGCCTGTATCCACAGACACCATCCTTGCAAGGGGAGGGTATAAGCAGCCTGACTGAGCAGCTTAGGACACACAATGCAGATTTCAACAAATGAGAAAAAACAAATCATGGGACATTAAAAGATGCATTTCTATGACCTACCTAGAGGCCCTTCCCTACAGCATCTTACTAGTCTATGGCTCAGTAGGCCAGTTCTATTACAAAGTTTTCAAATTTCATGAACTTCCAGACCACCCCACAATAAAAAATAAAGTTTGATATGCCTGTGTTAACAAGCAAGCTGAGAACAATGACATCGATCCCCAGCGATTTTAAACAGCAACCATAGTTAATTTGAAGCCTTTAATCTCGTGTTCCTTGCATGTAGGTGAGATTGCTCATTCACACACACTTTGTGCTGGTGAAAAATCTTTATCATCTCCTGCTGGACAATAAAACCCAACCATTTTTTACTCTGGGGATGACTGCCTTTCCTTAACGAAACCAATTATAAGTGTAAATTACTTTCTTAATTTTTGTATGGCCATCAATGCAAAGATAAACGCCTCTAAACTCCAATGCATTTAACACATACATTGTGTCACAGTATAAAGCCTCCTGTTCAAAGTTCTATGGACGTGTCCTTAATGAAATGAATGGGTGAATGAAAGGATTACCTGTCACCATTAAGCCATTAGCAGCACTTCAAACAGTACATGGCTTATTTAGTTGTGCATCTACAATGGCTTTTGTGACAAATACTAATTTGTTATTCAGAGTTCATAAAAATTTTAAGCAGCTTGATGGTTTTCTGAAGTGCTTGACTATAAAGGAAATAATTATACATTCAGGAGGAAAATAGCACACAGGAAGTTTACAAAACAGTGTTTGTGCTGCCTGTCATTGGGATGCTTTCCCTTATTTAAGCAGCAGGAAGGAAGCATCACATTCACTGTACGTCTTACAAAACAGATAGAAAGGAGCGACTTTTCAGATGAGGATTCTCCATTGAGGCTAGCACATTGCTAGAAATCTACAGAATTGTAAAAAAGATACCTTAAACAAAAAAAACGAAAAGAAAGAGAGAAAAAGTACCAAGAGTACACTGCCGCCAGAAAAAAAACCCCAAATTAGGGTGCTTATATACAGAAGCATGGATCCATGCCAGGTACTATTTTACTCGTACTATAGTTTTACAATTTTGAATTCATATGATTAGCTTCACCTTAAGACCCAATTTGCTATTTTGTCTCTCCACAACACACCGCAATCTCCAGCCCTACTTTGCATTCCAATAGAGCAAGATCTGATTACACCTGATTAATGCATATTGTTCAAAATTCCATGTCCCTGAATTGTGGGACGAGAATGTTTAAATGCCCTGTGGAAAAAAAACAGATTGTTCTGTATTACATCACTGAATTAACAGTGTCAGGCACAAGCACGGGGGTCTGAAAGATATACCACTCACTTAAAAAGTTACAGTGCCTCCATCAATCTATTGGGATTTAGAAATTGACCTATAGATTTGTGAGGAAGAGGAATAACTCTTGTAGAGACCAAAAATGGTCCCTACATACAAGCATTACCAAATCAATAAAACCTTTAAAAAGGATAAACATGGTACTTCTGTTTGCTGTAATTCTGATCGGTGACAATTATTGCTTTAACCATGACATTTCACAATGGACCTCAAAACACTGCACAGCATTATCCCATAAAAGGGACCATGTCATCTAAACATTGTGCTGGGGAATTTGAGGTGGATGATCCATAATTTGGGTTGGCAAAATTTCAAGCAGATCTATAGAGAGACACATTGTTTTAAATCTACATGTTGACTCTCCTGATCACAACCTTTGGCTTAAGATGCAAACTACTCCAATGGGACATGTTAAAACAGTAATCAATGCATTTGCTTGCATAGATTTTATTTTAATGTTTTCTCTTCAACCATATAGAAAATACTGTTTTCCTAGTAGTTTGTTTGGTGCGCATCATGTATGACACATGGAAGCATTCCTATATAACTCGAGGATACCAAGCTCTCCCCATGAGGACAAGACCAAAAATGTGGTAAATTCAAAGCATGAAAACAAGTCTAAAATATATTGAAAATATTTTCTGTAGGGTGGAGGTACATCCCATCGATTTACAATGCCCAACAAGTCTTAACTGACAGCTCTCCAATGTAACCTTGGCTGACTTGATTCAGCTCATACTGGAAAGAAGGCTGACATCTGCAGGGAAGTGTTAGTCCCAGATAACTCAGCCAGGCAAATCAGTGCACCCGAGGATGGGAAAAGGTATCTCTTACAGTTTGGGAGGGAAGAGGGGGATGTTGGCTTTGGAAAACTCATATGCCAATTATACATTTAGCACAAGAGAAGTGCATTAACTTGGCTCCGATTACACTATGCAGCTTTAAACAAATTCATAAATTCCCCTTCACTGACTGCATCTGTAATTCTCCTGCAATTATACACAGGGAAATGAATGGATAATTCATAACTGGAAAGGAGGAACATGTAAGCATAGCAAACTACTGCAAGTAGCCAATAATTAACACATTCAATGTAATGTCACTTACTGCCTGACAGAAATAGTAATAAGAAATGCCAGACTCCTTGTGTAGTAGAGATCTTCTTCCAGGTAGGATTCATTACAGAAAGAGGGACAATATTTTTACAGAAAGGATACCATTGCTCAGGGCTCTCCCAGATTGTATTTGCATAATTTATATATGTACAGGTTTTATTCGGAGAGGTATTATGATTTGTAATGGCCATGTACAAATGACTCACCAATAACTGCAGGAGGGCCAGAACACTTGGAAATCCAAAGGTTAATAGTTTACCATTTGTGGTGTGAATAACTGAGCTACAGTATATGGAGAGCGCTGGAGAACTTGCATTGTGCCGTTTGTAAAAATTCCCTTTGTATTCAGGTTGCCACCCAGCTGGTATTCTACATGTAAGCTGGAAACTTGGCTCTAGGGCAACGTTAAGTCTGTGAAGGTAATAGCATGGTCCGTATTTATTTTTAAAGAAAAAAGGAGGCAACTTTTTACCTAGCACAAGGGTGTGTGTCTGTGTTGGCTGAACACCAGAGTGCATTCACAGTAAATGGATATTAAGGATGGTCCTCTCTTACCAGTAGAAGTATTCTCAACCACAATTCCTTGTATCCTTTCCTGGTAAAATGTCAAATTATAAAATCTGACCATCATATACAAGTCTGGAAAGGTGTTTGCAACTTTCTCATGGCTGCAAAGACCTGAAACACTATCCACATAAGTCACTCGAAAGATCATCGATCGGCATAGGTGGTGTGGCTCTATTGTATGCGGATAACATAGATCTACCTCTCCTCGACTCATCTTCACCTGGATGATGCCATCTAAAACGTAATCTCTCTAAAACAGAGCTGATTATCTTCCCTACCACAAGCACCATCCCTGAACCAGATGTCCTGTCACCAGTGAAAACTGATAGTCCAGTGTCTTGGGGTTGTTTGTGACTCCTTCGTTCCCCATGTGCAGTCTCTAGCCTAATTCTGCACCTAAGGAACATTGCGCGCATTCGCCCGTTCCTCTACAGAGGACTTTCTCACTCTGATTCAGCTGCTCTTATCTGCAACACCCTCCACTGGTTTCCGGTCTGCTTTAGGATAACATTTTAAATTCTCTCTAATCTACAAATACCACCACACTAATAGGAAGCTTACAACTCAACCAACTAGAACACACAATCTCTGGACAAACTCTCCTAGCTTCCATTTGACCTCTCCAGTCCCTCATGTGCCTCACGTTCCCACTCCCTCTAGATTGGGAGTCTAGTTTGGTATGTAGCCCCCTCGAACCCCTAACAAGCGTTATGCAAATTGTTGGCACAATACATATATAAATAGTAATGTAATGTAATCAAGTGGCAACAATTTTGTATGGGTTTTACGGACTGAAAAGTGGGAACCTGACAACCAAAATGCTAAACTAAGGCCAAATGAGCTGAAAAACTTTATTTTGAAATACTGTTCAGCACAATTCCCTGTCTAGTCAATGCTCTGCTTTATTATCACAAATCAGTGTGAATGTAGCAATCAAACACTGAATAAAGGTTTTTGTGTGAGAGATTTGGCGTACTAGCTGCTTCTGTCTTTATTTTCCATTATATCAGCTATATTTCTGTCTGAGAATGATGAGCATTGCAGTTTACAGGAGCAGGACAATAACTAGTCTGAATAGTCATGAAATATAGAATGCACAAAATCTCAGGCAATTAAAGTTTGTAATAAGGGTATAAGAAAGTAGGGAGGAGATATTTTTTTTGTAAACACAAATGCAGTTGGAAGTTAAGCCATACTTAATTTGTGTGTGGCAAGGATACAGCAGGAACCCACCTACTGTTTGCATTTCACTGTCACCCAATCAATAGAAAACTGTTGTCCGAGCAGGACTCTGCATAGTGTTTTCACTATTTCTCACAGTCCAAGCCTATTTCATATGTATAGCTGAATGCATCATTTAACTTTCTGAAAGCCTTGCTTTTAAGTGGCTCTAAACCACTTGGCGATGAGACAGCAAGAGTTAGCTTTGCTCTTTTCCCAATCATGTCCAGCAGTGGTTACATACATTGGGGGGTTATGTATGCTGCATGGGAACATAGCTCCAAATAGTGGGGCCATCACTGCACACTCCAAAGTCAGAAGATATTGATGTAATCCTGTTAAAGGGGTTAAATGTGATAACCCATGTAGCAAGTGTAGATTAAATGTCCATCTTTAACAAAAACAAGGTTAACGACCCAGTAGTGAGGGACCACTTGGACTACATATCTTCATTTCTTCTATAATGTTTGCATTATTTGCAAATTCAAGCAAAAAGTTGCTGAGCAAATATACAGCATCAAGCACCAGAGCTAATAAAGCCTTGTTAGTGATGGATCAGCTTCCAGAAGCACCTGGGCAGCATCCGTGCAGGCCTGGGTTCAATCCCCAGATAGCTTACGCTCTATTTTTCAGAACAGAAATAAACCTCCCAAACCTGTCTCTGCAGCAATTTTTGCACACATTATAAAATCCTCACTGGGGGTTGGGGGGCAGACTGCTGAGCTGTTCTCCTCTTACAGCCAGAAAAAAAAAAAATTAAACACAAATTTCAATCTTGACATATCTTCCTCTAGAAGTCGACAACCCTCTTGGAAATAGACGTAATAGTCTATTGGAACCATTAAAAGGCAGTCAGGCTCATCCCGTTCTGTGCAATAAAGTCATGAAGAGGCAATTTAACACCCCTTGTTTAGCAATATTTAGCATCCCGTGTTTTAGAAACAATGCTCCCTTGTCAAGGATCTGAAGAAGCAGACGTGCATTTCTCATCTCAGAAACTATGGGAAAGCATAAAACTGGATCCCCCAACAATATGTGGCAGGACCATTAGCTTTTCCGCAAATGGACAGATAAAGATATATTTATATCTACACAAACACACACACACACACACAGACTAGGTGAAGTGTTATAAGTCCCTATTGCCATCCATTTTTATATCAATTGCAAAGTAACATTTAATTTGGCAGAAATCCCAGACTGTTGGTATATTTAATATGCAGGCATCATTTTACTAACTGTATAAAATCAGCAGCTGAATATTTAATACACAGCTATGCTATGCATAACTGTACCTTGGTATATCAGGCTGAGAAGTTAGTTATTGATTTTAACATACCCACAAATTGCACTAAACGTCAGGTAACCTACAAAGCATTAAAAATCATCATGTAGTATCCTGTGGCACTAGCAGAGATTCTGATTGGGGTCTGTTGGCAGACAGACGCACAGTGTGAGTCCCCGTGCAGCTTGGTGTGCGCAAGCTTTCTCTGCCTCAGTTTAGAGACAGAGCTCAGAGTAAAACAGCATGTATCTACAAAGATTCACATTGCATTTACTCTAGTCAGGTGGTAACCAGATTTCTAACTTTTCCTTTTTTTAATAAAGCAAAAGTTTAAAAATAAGAATTGTTTAACTTTAAATCTTTATTTTGCTAGTGAATTAAATATATGACTCATTAGAAGAGTTACCTTTGCGAAAAAAAATTAAATAAACCCGCCTTGTTATTGCCCCTATAGACTTAGTGAATTTTTACCAGCCTGCCAGTAATATACCAGCTGGGTGCCAGTTGGCAAGTGAATTTTTACTTGCCTGCCAGTAATATACCAGCTGGGTGCCCGTTAGAAACATAAAATGTGTCGGCAGATAAGAACCATTCGTTCCA
Organism: Pelodytes ibericus; assembly: GCA_036172795.1. Lineage (NCBI taxonomy): Eukaryota > Metazoa > Chordata > Amphibia > Anura > Pelodytidae > Pelodytes > Pelodytes ibericus. Next base: position 139,187,504 of record CM069858.1, read on the forward strand.
TCTAGTCTGCCCAATTTTTTTTTAGTCCCCCGTTCCCGGTCTTTTAGCTAGGATAGCCTTGTGTCTATCCCACGCATGCTTAAAATCCTTGACTGTTTTTAACTCTACCACTTCTGCTGGAAGGCTATTCCATACATCCGCTCGCCTCTCAGTAAAGTAATACTTCCTGATATTACTTTTAAATCGTTGCCCCTCTAATTTAAGACTATGTCCTCTAGTTGTGGTAGTTTTTCTTCTTTTAAATATACTCTCTTGCTTTACTGTGTTGATTCCCTTTATGTATTTAAATGTTTCTATCATATCCCCCCTGTTACGTCTTTCCTCCATCTATACATGTTAAGATGCTTTAACCTTTCCTGGTAAGTTTTATCCTTCAACCCATGAACCAGTTTAGTAGCCCTTCTCTGAACTCTCTCCAAAGTATCAATATCCTTCTGGAGATACGGTCTCCAGTACTGCATCCAATACTCCAAGTGAGGTCTCACCAGTTCTCTGTGTAATGGCATGAGCACTTCCCTCTTCCTACTGCTAATACCTATCCCTATGCAACCAAGCATTCTGCTAGCATTTTCTGCTGCTCTATTGCAAACCGTTTATGTTCATCAGTGTGCCAATGTACCTTCAGCACTTAGAGGAATAGCTTGACATACAATAAGAAACCTTGCTTCTGACCAGTGAATAATCAAAGCTTTGTATCAAAAGCAAAAAATCTGGAGCAATCACCATGGAACCAAGTGTTCTTTTGCTTTACTTCTAGAACCTTTGCCCCTTTTTTATAGCTTGCCTTTTACATAACCCAGTGTTTCCATTTCTGGGGAATTTTCACGTATTTAAAATCCTTGGACAGCAATAGAAACATTAATCAACTATCTCTAATTTCCAGGAACATCAAGACCTCGACCTCCTCTATTATCACAGTAGCAAAACACAGGGACGCAAAACAAAATTAATGCAGAGAACCAAACACTGCTGGGAGTGAGTTCCTTATGTTATGGACAACAACCTTGTTATTAAAAAGTCTTGGTTTCTGCTATGATATGCATTTTAACATGCTCATTATATTTTAATGTTCTCCGATTATGATTATTAACAGCTGAACGTACTCTCGGCACCCCTATGGGAGCAAGGTTCTGCAGAACAGTTTCCCATACGATTATAACTCGCTTGCTGGTAATTACAAACTGCTCTTTTTATGATCATTACGTTAAGGGATACTAAAGAGTATCTCAGCCTGCCGCCCCATTATCCTCAATCCAACAAGGTTCTTTGATTAAAAACCACAAGACCTGAGTGCTAGGCGCCCAGTTCTCAATGATCTATATACAGAGCTGCAAGACAAAAAAGTTATAGGAAAACGGGACAACAGTTACAGCTAAAGGGACAGTCAAGTCACCAGTATGACTTTGGTGGTCATTTTCATTTTTTTTCTAAATATGCTTCCATCCCACTCTTGCCAATGCTCTGGAGCCACCACTTCTCACCATCTGCTCTTCCATGGACAATCCATAATAACTTACTTGGGGGATCACTTGGGGTTCTTTTTTTATATAACGTGTGATCAACTTTTTTTTCCCTGAGCACTGTTTATCTGTCCGTTTTGAGGCGATCCAGTCTGAACCCTACAAGGAATCCTTCACTGTGTCTACTGCCCCCATCAGTGATTAACCCTTTACTCTTGTTCTGTGAGTAGAACGTTTGGCTGTGTAGCACACTTGACTTCACTAAAACAGGAAATCCCATTCAAATGATTCTCATTTTTTCATGCAGCACGCGGAAGTCCAAAATATGTCTACAAATAACAAATATTAAACTGTTGGTATTCCACAAATTCATCTTTCAAATTCATTTTTAATCATTAATATGCATTAACATTTGGAAAATGCATTTTGGGCACAAAACTTTAGTTTAATGACTGACTTTTATGCATAGATCATATACAACAAAAATATAAACTTTTACAAAATACTTTTAAATAAAGTCAGCCTTGAGAAGTTTGAATGCTAGAACACTACAACAATTACAAATTAACAGTTAGAGATATATTGTTATATCTCCAGGATTCGATTTTAAGCTATCTTGTTTGCTCCTACAAACTGCAAAATATTTTTTTTTAAGAGTATCATAATCTGCATGATATTGTAACAAAACTAAGATATGGCATAAAGTTAGGAGAGGTGATTCTTGCAAAAAAAAAAAATCTTAAACAAAAAAAAAAAAAGGCACCCTAGTGGTGATCCAACTCTTAACATGTTCTATGGGGAACGCCAAGATAGGACTAGCGTCAAAATCACGTATTCCTAAAAATACAATTGGGGTAACTAAAATAATCTTTGTAAAGATTTTGTTAAAGCAGACATTTTTTCTCTACAAAATAAATAAGACCCTTCAATATAAAATATCAAACTACTATCTAGCACCCAAGTTCCCATCACCTCGGACATTAGCCAGCAGTGACTGGCTAAATTCTTACTTGGCCCTGCCAAACTTACACATTGAAAATTGAATCTGCATAAAGTCAGAAAGACTTTCAGCAATTTGAATATCGGCCCCAAGACTCAAACGTCACTAATACAATTCTTGCTATTAACCATGCATCAGTACATCTTGCCTGATTAGATTTCACATCGACACAAATGAGCAGGCCAGTCAGAACACTTCCGTGGGTAGGAATACCCTCAGGTGCCATGATGGGTCTCTTAACCAAATCAAAAAGAAAATGTGTTGCTGGTGCAGCTCTGTTATTGGGATTGATACCTTGCACTGCGCAAAGCAGTTATTCCCCCTGGGGAAAATAGATGCTTTATTTATTTTCCATTTTAGTTTCAAAGAATATATGTATTATCTTTTACTTCATGTTTTATACGTCTACATTTTTTTTTTTTTTTTTGAAAGTCTTATTTTGCCAGTGGCAAGCACTTCCTTGCAAATGTGTTCTTATCTGGCCAGTGAATTTACAAGATTTCAATTTGAAGGAAATGATGCCATTTGAATCAGTTTCTACTGCATGCCCAATAATTCACAACTACAGAGTCTAACAAGTCCAGAAAAAATGCACACAGCTTGTGATGTGTAAACATGGCAATCATTGACTACTCACTGTGCTGCCAAAATAGTTTAAGCCAGGTTTGTAAAAATGCCGGCCTGCAGGTGTTGGAGGACTACTTACCCCACTAGTCCCCTGCCAGCCTCTGAGCAGACAATATAATGGGAGATGTAGGCAGCATCTGGAGACCCATAGTTTGAAACCGTGCCAAAGAGCGCTCAGGAATCTTGATAGTTCACATGCAATTCATTCAAGTTGTGGTCAATGGCTTTGACAGATCTGGCCAGAATCGATTAATACATGAAAGCAGTTTGACCTTAAAAACGGTAAGCAAGATGCAGCAATGCATACCTACACTGCACTGTAAGATGGGTAAAATATGTCCTTGCAAAATCCATGCATACAAATTAATAACACGAGGATGCCAAATATTATTCGCTCAAGAAACACACCTGGCCACTAACAAAATCCCTAACATGGCCTCCAGACAATACCCAGTAGTGTATCACTCTACAAATAAAAAAAAAGAAAGCAGGAGTGTCCATCTGGATACACAACTCACTGGCAATTACAGTTCAGAAAGTTGAGAGATCCAAAAGGCCGATTCTTAATCTTATTAGCTATCATTAACAATATTCAGTATACCTTAGTTAATATTTATGCCCCCAACTCGGGCTCAGCTCAGTATCTTCGTTCTACTGTGGAGAGAGCAATGGATATCAGGGTGGGCTCGATGATAGTCTGTGGGGACTTTAATACATTGGCGGACCCAGCGTTAGATACTTCAACAACCCTAACATCACACCATTTAAAAAGCACACAAGCCCAAAGTAAGATTCTGCAACAGATGTTGCTAGAACACAAATTGTATGATGTTTGGCGCACTCAACATATACAGGATAGGGACTACTCCTATTATTCGTCGGTCCACAGATCATATACAAGACTAGATTATTTTTTATTAGACAAAAACACTCTGCAGAGAGTTAGGGAGTGTAGCATAGGGACGATCCAGTGGTCGGACCATGCACCAATCTACCTTACACTGAACGAAAATTTCCCAATCAGAGGCAGAGGGACATGGAGACTAAACGACTCCCTGTTACTGCACAAACAGCTTCAATCATCAAATCTCCAGACTATTTCTGAATATTTCAATTTAAATGATAACCCAGACGTAAACCCAGAAATCTTATGGGAAGCACATAAAACAGTTGTGCGGGGTCATTTCATATCCCAAGCTTCATATGAAAAAAACCAAAGAGAAATAAATTTGAAATCCCTAATAGAAGAACTACAAGAATTAGAATCTCAAAATAAAATAAAAATTACATTACAAAGAACAAAAAGAATACAAGTGGTAAAAGCAGAGCTGAATAAAATACAATTAAATCACACACAGTTAATGATAAGGAAGCTAAAACAAAATTATTACAATAACGGTAACAAAGCGAGCAAACTTTTAGCTAGGCGCCTAAGAAAACAAGTAGGTGTGTGTGAGGTGTTTGTGTATATGGGTATATGTAAAGTAGGTGGGTGTGTGTGTGAGGTGTTTGTATATATGGGTATATGTAAAGTAGTTGTGTGTGTGTGAGGCGTTTGGATATATGTGTATATGTAAAGTAGTTGTGTGTGTGTGAGATGTTTGGATATATGTGTATATGTAAAGTAGGTGTGTTTGTATATATGTGAAGTAGACGTGTGTGTTAATGAATTGTGTTTATGTTTGCGTGATTGTCGGGCTCCTAAAAAAAATTTCTGACTCCTAAAATCAAATTAAATTTGTCAAGCCCTGCGCTAAACTATACAACCTATCAGAGGACGGGAACACACCCCAACCCTCAAAGGAAAAGATCAATAGTTTTCTCCAAAATATTCAGTTACCTAATATTGAGGAACAACAGAGTAATAAGCTGACAGCTCAGATCTCGCTGAAGGAAGTCACCACATGTATAGCACAACTTCCACACAATAAATCACCAGGCCCAGACGGCCTCACAAATTTATATTACAAACAGTTCTCAGGTATATTAGCTCCTCACTTAGTAAAAGTCTTTCAAGCATGCAGCAAGAAAGGGACATTCCCTAGCTCTATGCTTTCGGCCCACATCACTACACTACCGAAACCAGGGAAACCCCCCACATCATGCCCGAACTTTAGACCAATATCTTTACTTAATACCGACGTGAAAATCTACGCTAAAATACTAGCAAATAGGATCAAAGAAATACTTCCCACATTATTACAATAACACGAGGATGTGTTATTCATTCAACAATACAAGGATAAAAGTAATTTATACATACACACTATGAAATGGGAGGATGTGGGTTGGGTGCCTGTAGGTATGAGCATTAATGTACAATAGGCTGCAAATATCTCTACATGTAAAAAGGTGATACATTCCTTCAATTTAAGAGTTAAGTTTTTGTATTGTCAGCTGCCAAATTCACTTTAATACAACTAATATAATCAAATATTTCACCCAGAAACACAAGAGATATCTCCACCCAATCGCTGTTCTCAGCTAAAAGCAATGTGGTACTTGAGTACCACCAGTGATGGGGAAAGACTGATTAGTTAGAGGTATCCAGCTCTTAGTCATTTCAAGAAAAGTAAGCAAATCAATTCTGACAGCAGGAATTCTCATCCAAATTTTTGGGGGGGGTTTTGACAGAAAAAAAAATTTGGTTTTTCAATATAATGTTATATTTGATTGGGGAGGGGATTCAGCAACGTTTTTGTGGGCTTTCAGTACTGGAGGAGAGGAAAGTGCATTGTCCACTCCCAGCCAATGACAATCTTGTTTTATTATAATCCAAATAGTAATATAAACATGAAACTGAAGATCAACCAGACCGTGGCATCACACCTGAGGCGTTTCGCACAAAATACGTGCTTACTCCAAAGCTTAGGAGTAAGCACATATTTTGTGTGAAATGCGTCGAGCATGATGCCATGGTCTGTTGTCTGATCTTCAGTTTCATGTTTTTATTACTACTTGGATTACAATAAAACAAGATTTTTTTTCTACCTTTTTAAACCCTCTGAGATTTCTGCCTGGAGTGAGCTGTTGCTCTTTTTGTGCAAATGACCTTTGGAGACAGGTTTATATTGGATCTGTTGCGCTGCAGCACTCTGCTGGAGGAGGAGTTGCAGAAATCACACTAAGCACGAGTTGGTGATAAATTTGCTGTTAATGAAAGGGTCTTGCCCAGAAAAGTCAGCAAGTTTCAAAACCAAAAGATTAAAGCTTGAAGATGATGCTGGACTATCAGCCATTTATAAACACACCATCTTAAAAATAAGATGGCTATTAGATTTAATAAGCGTAAAAATAAAATTAAAAAAATGTAAAAAATTAAAATTAAAAAAAGAGGAGGAGGAGACCATAGAACTCCTATTGAGATTGGGAATGCTTTATTTGCATATAACCATCACGCATGCCCATGGTTTCTCCTGGGTTTTTTTCAGTGCTCAAAGAATAAAAAAAAAAAATTAGCCCTTCAGTAATAAAGTACATGCTATGTGAAATAAATATTGATGTGTTTAAAGTCCAGAGCTTATATTTTCTTGACCTAACCCCGCTCATTACGTTATTGAACATAAGTCCCCTCTTGAATTGCGATACAAAACTTACTAAGCATAGTATCAACAAGATATCCTGAAGCAAGACAATATCTCAGTGTACCTTTCCTAGCAAAATCATTTATGAATATTAAAAGAGAATCTCTTCTATAGGTTTTATGTATATTCTAACAAGTTTCAGGAAATATACTTCCACAAAAAATCAAAACCATTGTAGCTTCAGTCATGTCAGATAAACCAGTATCACACTACAGGTGGCCTATGCAAAAGCTCTCTCCCAAATTGAGCCACCGCAGAGCTAAAATATAGGATAGCACCAGATTAAATAATACTTAATAGCAACAATTTCCCTTTAAATAAATCCTCTGAGACTATTTTCACAGGAAGCAGCTGTGTTGTGTATGTTTTGCTGGCTTCCATTTTGTGACAAAACAGGAAAACAAACCGGTTACACCGTATTGTGTCTATTGTACATACACATTCATTAAAATTGTTATTAAACAAATCTGAATATACTGTATGAACACATGCAGTTATTTTTAATTACACTAACAGAATTGTTGGTATATATCTACTATATGTACACAGACACCAAATCAGCCATAATATTATGACCACCTGCCTAATATTGTGTAGGTCCTCTTGACGCCAAAACATTAGCAGCATATCCTTTAACCCCTTCGTGACGTTAGGACGTACTATGCCATCCTGACATTAAGTGCCTTAAAGTCGTTAGGACGGCATAGTACGTCCTGTACTAAACAGCTCATCGCGGCTCCCCGCGATGAGCTGTTTTGGGATCCCGCTGCAGGCACTTACACCTGTCAGATGAGGCCACTTTGAGTGGCCTCAGTCTGACAGGGAAAATGTAGCCGGTGCTCAAAGCGAGCAACGGCTACATTTTTCCAAATCGCGCTGTGCCCGAACTTCCGGGTTCGGCCACGCCTCCGTGACGTCACACGTGACGTCCGGAGGTCTCGCGATTATTTGGCAGGGACCCACAATGTCTATTAAGACCCTGATCGGGTCTCTGCCAGAGGGTTCCTGGCTACCAATCACCTTGTGATCGGTAGCCAGGAACAAATCGTGACTTTTGGTGCTTGCGTCGTTTGGGACGCAAGCACCATGCGTCACAAAGGGGTTAAGTCCTGTAAGTTGTGAGGTGGTGGCCTCCATGGATCGGACTTAATTTGTCCAGCACATCCCACATATGCTCGATTGGACTGCGATCTAGGGAATCTAGGGAACACCTGGAACTCACTGTGTTCCTCAAACGATACCTGAATAATATACACACACATGCATAAACCATTATCCATTCAGCGCTTTCTCCCACATTGCACTGTTACAGATTTGTTCATATGCTTATTGATCAGAATTTTATTGAGACATTATAGTATTGTATAACCATTAAAACAAACTGAGCATATAAATTCACATATAAATTTATACATCTGTCAATATGTTGAAACGGATATCATCATTAGCAGGTAAGCCAATCATCAAAAATACTCAGCGTAGAAAACAGTGTATGTATTCCTTCAAGAGAGGCACCAGAGTCCACCAGGAGGCAATGTAGAGTGTTCATGCACTCTGTACACTATACACATACATTGATAGTATTGTATTATCTGTATTGCAGATTGTGACATTTATTAGAAAGTTCTGAGAAGGAGTTTACACACTAAGCACAAATTGATGACCGCAGTATAATCCAAAGTAAACTATTGCTTCATATAGCACACGGGGAGGGGATTGGATAGAATAAAAAACTAAATAGCCTGTCTTTGTTGCCATAATGTTGAGAAATTGCAGTCATAGTTATGACTTAAAATAAATAAAATAGTCTAAGTGGTGATCCTTTTTATATGTCTAAAAACACACCATCAGAATAACTTTTGGTAAGAAAAAAGCAAACAGACTAACAAAAACCATTACAAAGGTCTTGATCAAAAGACATTCAAAAGGAATTACAGAACTTTTTGTGATGTATTTAGGAAGACGTTCCAGGTGTTTGTAAAAAGCTTATTTCCTTCAATTTACACAATTTCTTACAGCATGAAGTGAATTGGATATATCAGCAGGAACAATCCTGATTCATTTATTATGTCACCATTAATCTCCAGAAACCTATATTGCTCCCCGTGCAACACACTGCATGCAAAAAGCTGCAACCCATACATAAAAAAATAGAAGATTCCTATAAAAAAAAATATCCTATTGCTGTAAATATGGCCCTACAATTCTTCCCTAGACAGACACACTTTCACCTCTGCATTTGAGATCTATTAGAGTAAAGGTTAGTTTTGAACACCAGCATCCCATTAAGGGGATATGCACTCTTATAACAAATGTGGCGTATGTAAACACAAAATGAGCTGTACTGTCTTGTGAACAGAAGCCTACCACGGCTCTGAAAATAGAAGTATATCTGAAACCACTGCACATTCTCAGTGGTGAGAACTGGACTAAACAGAACTCTGTCTTCCGATACCTACAAAACATGAGCCAAATATAGTATTCTAGGAGCTGGCAACATGAAGAGCATGTTTGTTGGATTTTGCATGGAAAGATAGGCATGGCCACATCTGTATGTCTAACTATGAAATCCACGGATTCTAGAATATATCCTTATTTGTAAAGAAGCCTGGTAATACTGCTCAATGGGATAAACCATAGAAACTAGGCATGTATTATAAAATGTAAGGTCAGACCTCTGCAAACAGGCTTCCAGACTATAGGATATATACCTGCAGCAATTACATTTCAAGTAATAAACCTATCCTAGTAAAACAGTGCAGATTTAAAACCAGTAAAGAGCTGAGGCGTTCATCACATTATAGGGTGTGCTGTCCTTTCCTGGGTGTTACAAGTGCAAACAAGAGACCTTGCATTGTACCCATTAACTAATAGACTGGTAAGTGTTGCTGCGCATTACTCCATGTAGAGCTGTCAGATACCGTGCCATGAAGAAACTCATAATAAAGGGGATAAATTAACCCCTGCAATGCAGGACACATTTGAACACACTGAATCCGTGAGGGCCCGAGCAATGATATTGCATGCCTGCTAAGCCGGAGAAGGGTGCTAATCAGGTGCCAACGCTGAACAGTTTCTAGCCACAAGGGGTGCGTAGATCATTAACTGACTGACAGGCTGAGAGAACTACTGGCACAAATCAAGAGGAACGAACAGAGGAAAAAAAGCAGCAGATGTAGGTCTACCCGTTATAACGCAAAGGATCAAAAGAAGTCTGCAAAAATAACACACACCAACAATGATTACTCATTCACCATCCAACATCAAGTTGCAGGTGGAGAGAGTGTTAAACCATAAAAAGGAGGTGAGAAGCAAGGTTTATCCTTTCTGGATTGTCAGCAGTATTGTATCTATGTCTAGGTCAAAGTCGCTACTACTTTTGGGGGCAGATACTCCCAATCTGCACCCACTAGATAACCAGGAGCAACCTGGCCCAGTGGGCAGGGACGTGGGAGCAACCTGGCCCAGTGGGCAGGGACGTGGGAGCAACCTGGCCCAGTGGGCAGGGACGTGGGAGCAACCTGGCCCAGTGGGCAGGGACGTGGGAGCAACCTGGCCCAGTGGGCAGGGACGTGGGAGCAACCTGGCCCAGTGGAATGCACAAGTTTAGTCAGGCTGAGGGCAGAACAAAACCTAAATGCACCACTGCATGGTGGTAAAGGACACCTGGGAAATAAAAATAAGGGGCAAGTTCCACTTCATCCGGTCAGCACATAATTTTGACTATAATGTGCCAAAAAGTAACAAGCACAAGGCAACTTTGAAGGAGATTTCACCAAATCTGGTTTGTAAAATAAATATTTATAGGTCTTAAATGCTATAAGCTCATGTCCTTTGACTCCCAGATCTGGAAAACCAATAAAGCAGTTCAGAATCTTCCTTTAAAGTTACTTCTTACTTTAAAACTTGATAAATGGGCCTCACTTCTTTAAATGCAATAAATACCATATCAAACATCTTAATGGACAGTTACATTTAACATATAAAATACAAGGGATCAGTCTACTTGTAACACTTATTCCATGAAGGTAAAGAGGATTTTTTAAAAAGCTGCTAAATGTTAGTCTTGCACTGATAAAGTTATTGTAAAGGTTGCAGTGTCCGTCCCCACGCAGGGGAATTAAATATCTCCCCACAGTGCTCACACTGAAGGAAGTGATATCTTAGCACAACTTCATTTCACCCACAGCAAATGTTCCTCTGTGACTATATATTACACTGAGCCATCTGCTCCCCCAAATTAGCATAACGACAGATTATTTCTCGCTTTGCAGGTAACAGAGGAAACCTGCAAACCCCCTAATGAGTGGATAACTTGGGTAACAGTGCCGTCCCACTAAGCGGAAACACTTAACCCTTTGAATACCAGAGGGATGAGCAACAGTTAATTATAACTGCTCTATACCACAGAAGAAGAAAAAGCATATTTTTCTTGGATTCATGAAGTGGTCTTTAGAATTCTCCCTCTGCTGGAAGGTACAGCAACATTCTGGGCTGCAATACATTGAAGGTGCCCCCAGGCTGCAAAGAGTCCAACATAACAGCTCTATCAATTTTGATCATGCGATAAATATGTATCTGTTTTGTTTGTAACATGGGATTCCAACAGAGCCGCTAATTTGGTTTATCAGTTTGACTAGTTATAAAGTAATTAAGAATCTGTAAACATGTGAACCATTTTCCTCAGGCTTGGAATGCTAACAGGCTGATCAACAAAATAGTGAATATTTTAAGACAAAGATAATGTACCTTATGATCAACCACTAAACAGTCCTTAAATTAAACCAAACTGCATCTTAAAATTAATTTAGATCCAACAATATACACAATGCTTGATCCAGAGCGTAAACAAGATTGAAAAATTACGAAAGCCTAAAATTACTTTTAGTGAGGCAGGTGGCCCCTATTTAACCAATGACTGGACTGTTTGGGCCATGTTGTACATAAAGGACTGTGGTTGTTATAACACCAGCAATGTTTGTTTTTAGCTGTAATCTTCCTCATTTACTGTACCCACACAATTTATATATTTTAATGATACGAAGAGTATTCCTCAGATACCATTATTTTAATGATGTCATGTAATTTATTTTATTTTTTTTAAATTGAAGATCACACGCACATATTTTTCAAAAGTAGACAATTCGAGGGTATTTTGACACTTTTCCTGCAGTCATTTTACCATCAATCTTTTAATTCAGAATTTGACAGGGCAGGCCCCAAAGGCTGAACTGTCTGCAACTATGTATGTATTATTTTCTACTTAAACATTAAACACATTTTACCTACACCTGTCAAAAGATTGTGTGTGGCCTTCAAAAACTTGAGGTAGATCGCTAATTGTAGCTTGATTTTGTATTTCAAATGAATGTTGCCCTCACTTATCTATTCCTGACCAAAGATGTTGCTAAAATACTTGTGCATTTTCCGTATCTCCCATCTGGTTTACAACTCTCCTGCATGACCTTCCTTTGGCTCATCTTTCTCAATCACAGCGCTTAACCCGTTTCTATGCTTTGTTAAATGACATCTGTAGCAAAATAATGAACCAATGTTTATTTGAAAGGTTACATAACGAGTAGATAGTTTGCAAAGAAATGCTTTAATGAAAGAATATAAATTGAGGCCTCTTTGCTCTGTTTAGCTCTAACAGGGGGCAGACATGTTTAGAATCTTGGGTCAGACCTTCCTTCATCTGAACCAAGGTGAATATAGAACTGTCCTAAGATACGAAACATGTCTGCTCTCTATTAGAGCTATCGAGAGCAAAGAGGGTTCCAATATTATAGGGTATATTATTTATATTCTCTCATTAAAAATGTATATTTAAAATTTCTAAACAATGTGATGTTTCAACTAAACATTCCTCTGGCTTACTGTGACCTCTAGTCACATTTAAAACGCCAACATATAAAGCCATCCACTTCACTGCCCCTCTGTACATTGCATGCCTTAACAGATATCCCCAACACAGATGTTTTGTTCTTCCTATGGCCAGATTTTGTCTATCTAATCGCATTTTGTTATTCTCAACTATGATACCAGCTAAACTTTCCCCTTCTGAAGATCATCTAGATACCTCCCTCACTCAATCTTCAAAAAGTCCCTTTTAACTCACTTAAAAGGCTTATAACTCATGCAACTAGAACACTCACAAAGTAACCCCTAGTATTACCCAAAGCAGTACTACTGCTTCAACCCTCTTGTGTGTCTTGTTCGCCCCACTAGATTACAAGCTTTCAAGCAGGACTCATTACCTCAAGTATCAGTACTCCATCTGTAATTCCCTTGAATGCACTGTACCATGCTCTCTGTAAATGGTAATGCATATCAACTGACTGAAATGTATGTGACTAGGGTTTTATTCCTCAGACTGCAAAGACAGTGCTTCACGGCTACTTACTAAAACTGGGCTGACCAGTAAATTATAAAAATCAGGTTTGAATAGCAGTGCCCGTCTACCAAGTCTGCTCTTAATACCCATTTACAGGTGTTCATTGGTCACATTTAATAAACAGTCCCATTGCTATGTTACCATTTCCTGACCAAATGCCACCCACCCCTCTAATACCATGCCTTAAAAGAAAGAAATCACAGCACGAGCACTATGGGACATTGATTGATCAATGTTTTCAGGGATAGCAAAGATGACTTTAAACATTGGATTTGTGATTTCCTTTCCTACATGGATGAACATTCCTTTGCATAGCAGCAGAAAAACCCCTAATTATTCTACATCACATAAGATTGAAAACCTCTCATACACAGGCCAGACCTAACACGATATCCTTATGCGAGCAGAATAGATAAACATGACTGAACATCTGATTGCAACCCATATGCATGCAATATTAAAAACCTGGTTTGCTGGGGCAGTACAGATACTTTTCAGTTTAAAAAAAAAAAAAAAGACCATGCAAAGTAACGTTAAACGTAATAACGTGGCTCTATTTTGTTGCTTATTACTTTCTCCAGTGTTTCCTTGTAGACATTGTGTATATTATATGCTCCCCTACACTCTCAGATCAATGGGGCCACTAACTAAAAGCTGCCAGACATGAAGGTGTGTTGGCAATGCCCGTTTTGACACATTCCAGGACTAAATGAATTAAGAGATAACATTTTGGATTTGACCACCGTTTAAGGAATAATTAAAATCATGTCACGATGGCTGCCCCCAGTGAGGTGCTCCGTTTCTGAAGGTGACAAGTGTACTTTAAATATAAATGTGCAATCACTGCTATGTCCAATTTATGCTCCTCCGTCCAGTAGAACCTTCCAAGCTTGGGCACCATAGCGATTATGAACTACATACTTCATGATGCTGAACAAGCCATTGGCAGGCTGTGCATCGTGGGAAATATCCACAACATGCTGCAGTACCAAAAGGTTAGCCATCCCTGCTCTAAGCAAATCCCCACTGCATCTATCCCTGCTGTGCCTTCCAGAAGATGGGATTACAGCAGCATTATTTTCTATTAAAAGTTTAGAAATGTTAATATGAATACCAGGCGCTTAAGACCATGTCAAACCCCTTAATGTTCTTAAACTTGTCTTGTCTCTCTAGCAAAGGAGCAGGTCGGCTTTTGTGTGGAAATACAAACAGATCCAAGCCATCTGAGCGCTCTCTTTTATACGTTACAGTTCAGGAAAGCTGGTACAATTAATGAACAGTATGTAATTACTCAATGCACTTTGTAATTAAAATGGTGCTTCTCTGCAATTGCAGCACTACTTATTTCCTTTGTGTAGCAGGAAATGAAAGCATATATTCCTCAATAAAGGCCTATGTGAAGTTGGCAATGCCTGGACTGCTCTAACAGGATGTCTTACAATTTTCCTTTCAATACCAGAGCGCACACGACATGTACACGTACATTTGCAATTTAAACCAAGGGAACTGGCACTTATGCGTTCGCATTGATCTCTAACGAGTGATTATATCATCGACCTTCCTTTAAGAAGTCCTGTGAGTGCGTGCATTTTTTTTTGGGGGGGGGGGGGGGGGGAATATATATATATATATATATATATATGGTTCAAACTTGTATTGAAATTAATAAATCCATAATGATAAAAGTGTATACATTGCTTAAGTAATAACCAATATAGACAAAAAGTACAAATTAGTAGTCCAGCATGAATAAAACCAACTCCTATAGATTCTGAAAAGTATGCCAGAAAACTAGCACAGATAAATCATTGTGAATTCACAGAATAAAAAGTAGAGCAGCTAAATTTAAATATCAGAAAGCAATATGTATTGCTTAATCAGTTATATGCTGCACACATATGAAAGCAAGGAGGAGTGTGTCTGGTCTATATTACTTAACCTTTGTATGCACTATGGGTTTTATTAAATGTCGAGGCATCATGGCAACACCTTTAAAGCATAGGCAGTAAAAGCTGACCACTGTTTGTGAGTTTTAACACATATAATCACATTCACGGTGATCATTTGTGCGCGGGACAGGGGTGCTGAAAGCACACTCAGAGGCTACTTCTGAGACTGAGTGCAGGCATGAAGCATTGTGCTAAGGATGTAAATATATACCTCTATATAGGTTAAGGGTTTAAGATGCATTTGAAGGATGCATTCTGGGCACCACACAAACCCTTTATGAAGCGGTCCTTGAAGTCTATGTCCACATGATTTGCCCATTTTATTAACAAATAGCAGCTATGTAGAACTCTGCTACCTTTAAATGAGCATGACATGCTTTAAGAGCCAGATTGCTATGACCGCATAGATCATTGGCCCTTCAAACTGACTTTTGCTAATCACTGTTTTATCGTGGATTCTGTTGTGGACCTGCTTTTTTCTACAATAAAGGATTGTTTTCATTTTATTTTCTTCCTGGCTATTTTGCGTTCTTGTATTTACCTATGCGGTTGGCGAACTCCTGGATCTCCGTACATGCATTTGAAGGGTTCCTGGTCCCACAAGACATCACATCAGATTCCTCTATGTTTTTCTTTACTAATCAGTGAGGGCCCTGGTTTGGTGGACAATGGTTAGGAGAATCCTACACTTGTGTAGCCTGATAATCCCTTCACAGGCTATCTGGCTCAGCTCTAAACCAATCCATTTCGTAAGTTAGTCATTCAGGGGAAATGATTTCTAGGAGAAAATGTTATCGCACTCTTTTTATGAATCCCTAACTTGGCTTTGGAAGCAGGCGATGTGAGAAAGTGATTTATTAAAAGAAACATGACCCGTAGCTGAAGAAGCAGAACTAGATCTCGGCGGAGCAAAACATCTTAAAAAGAATGCAGAAATCACCATAAAAAGCTTAAGGCGTCTCAGTAAAAGGTTACAGCGATTAAAAGCTGCATATTATAGTATTTAAATATTCATATACAGTGACTAACAGTGAGCTGTGTGAAAAGCTTGAATCCTGTTTTTCAAAGCAGATTTGTCATCTACATTATGTCCATGTAAGGCGTAAGCGAGAGGAAGTGAAGCCCAGACTGCAGTGAGTGAGTTTGCAAATCAAATGGACTTTAATCAGTATTACAGCAAAACAAAGAACCACCTGAAGTGGCTTCACACTGCCAAGTGGGTGCATTAATGTGACAAACCGAAAGTCTTGTGAATAACGCTATCTATAGGGGGAGGCACAGTATAAAATATTTATATATTTATATCTATAATCTATATATATCTACGGTATATATATCCCTCTCAGAATAGCCATTAAAAAAAAAACATAAAAACGGTTAGATTTGTCTCCAGTGCACTCCAGTTGCAGCAGAGTGTATTGTGTATTGTAACAATTTGAAGCTTCAACCTTTCTCAAATCACAGGAGACAAACTAACCACTAAAAGCTTCAAACCATCCTAGAGCTGTTCCTATTGACAGTTATTAACATTTCCAGACATGCAGAGAATGACAATACAGCAAAGCCATAGCTGGCAGAAAAACTGCACCTCAGTCCCTTGTCACACAGTAAATGCCTATAAACACAAGCACAAACAACCCCAAACTGTACTACCAGCAAACAAATGATCATAGCAACAAGAAAGAGTCATGGTTATTGCTGATTTTATTATTCTTCACTGGATCTGACACCTCCAAAGCGCACATGACTGTCATACAGAAAGTACTTTATTCTCCCATTGTTCTTGTTTCTTTAACCCTTTGATTGTCAGTGGGGGAGAAAAAATACGTTTTGTAATCTGTTTCACGACCGATTGGCAATTAAAAAATTGCATCTATTTTCAATGTTGACCTCAAACCCGTCTGTTTGTTCTAAGTAATGAAAGATTCCAGTTGCTTTTCGCTTTTTCAATCCGCGGGATGCTTTCCTGATCACCCTAGCTTTGTAATTACCGCTATATTTCTTCTCGGGAGCTCTGTTTAATTATAGCACGTTATATATTCTGTGATATTTAGATGCTGTGTTGTAGCAGTTTTCAATTTCCAAAGGGACAGTAACACCTAAAAATGTATTGCTTGCATTTAAATAACCAGTACAAAAATCAGCCAGCACCTCTGAAAACTTTGGCAACACCTTCAACATTAGGTGTTCCGGTAATTTATTAGTATTAACTGGTAGAAATGTTGCAGATGCACAGAGCAGTAATAACTTTGAAGTGTCTATTGTGGACTGAAATCTCCATGGTGGTCAGCCAATCAATTGAGCACTGGAAATTATAGTCCACATCATGAAAGGTGTCTCAGAAAAGCTATTGGGGAAATAAACAATGAAGTTATCTTAGGAGAGGCTATGATCTACTGTAGCAAGGTTTCATGCTCTCAGGCACAGATCCCATGTGCAATTCCTCTGTGCGCGCTTCAACGAGTGAGTTGTGTGATGTCTTATTCTGGTACTTTGCATCAAAACCCCATAAGGGAGCTGTATATTTTATGTATGACTGTACCTAACAGGTCCTTGCTCCCTCAAGGTTACCATCAATGAACTGCTAGGCAGGCAACATGCACACACCATGTTTAACTTCCTGGTCCAAATTGCAGGGTTTTTGTCTACCCCTGTCCATTTAGATCTTACTTTTCTTTACACAGATTGATAGCAGTACTACACAGTTAAAAAAAATTCTGAATACTCATGTCTTGTCATGTTGACTTCAAGGTAATTATTCTAAAAGCGTTAGACACATAACACTGTTCTTTCCTAGATTTCAAAACCAGTTAAGGTGGTTCTAAAAGATTTGGCAAACATGAAAGCCACACTGAAGGGATCCAGTAGTTAGTGTAAATGTGCTCCAAGAAAAATACATGTAAGATTAGTTTTACACAGAAGTCAAGACCTCCAAAAGCAATCTGGCTCAAGTAATACTGGCTGGCATGAATTGGGATATTCTGAACACTAAGCATGGTAGAGTTTGCCACTGATAGGGAAATGCCATAACAGAAAATCAGAATAAATTACAGACCTAGACGTTCGGAGCTGAAAAGTAATCAATAAGGCCTGTAACAGTATTACCATTAACATTACAATCTGGCTAAAAAATCTAAAGGATGATATGAGCAGTAAATCTGAGCCACAAACCGCAGCCCTCAGTACATCTGCATTTTATGTGATGCTATTAAACCAATGACATGCACTTCCACTCTCACATATAAACAAGGACCTTCAACAGACCCGCTAGGGAATATATACACATAGGCTGCCTTTCAAGAGGCACTGGAGAATGTTAATGAATAGGGGGGGAAACCACGTTCATTCTTTTAATGGTCAGTACCAAGTACGTAAACGCAACACAATACTTTAATGAAGAAAAGTATCTGCTAAGTGAGTCAAGGGAGAATAGCATAAAGTAGCAAACTAACTAACCCTTGTGTACTAAGCAGAGACATACAGGAATATTACATAATCATTCACTGGTTATACAGGTTGTATAATATTCCTTTAGCCTCTGTTCCAACACTACCAACCATGTGGTGTGTGTTCCCCAAATGGAGAATATGGCTAGAGGATTTTTTAGCCCCATATTTCATAACTTGGGGCTACAAAAGATGTCTGCAGTTAACAGTGGTTTCTTGGGAGTGGATGTTGCAGTCCTGATGCTCAGCCAATGAAAGTGGGTTTTTTATCGCCATCACTGTTCGTCTGACCCCGCCCCAGCTCTGCACTTGTAAACTGCTGCCGAAGCTGGGCTGTGTCTGTTCTGCAGCTCCCACTCCACAGACAACCAGAGAGCCCCTGACCACCAGGACTGAGCATGGAAAAGCTGAGCTGGGGGCAGGGGACAATTCTTCCCTACTTTTGAGGCGCTGGAACCTCTACTCACTTTCCTATAGCCAGGGCCTTATGTGCGACTCCAGAGGCATGCAGAAGCCTGCTAAACAGTATTTGTGACTGTATGTGTGGCTTTGCAAGTGTGTGAATTGGTATATATTTGACTCTGAATGTATTTGTGACTGTGTGCAATTTTGCAAGTGTGCCACAGCACGACTGTGGCACTGCATGTGTGTCTGCACATGTATATATTTGACTATCTGTGATCCTGCATCTATGCGTATATTTGCAAGTGAGTGGGATAACAGTATGTATAACTGTAGGAGTGAAAAGAAAACACAGGAGACTCAGCACAACGTTTAAGGGAGTTTAATCCACCAAAAAACAACAACGTTTCAGCCCAGCACTGAGCTTTTTTCAAGTCTTGAAGACTTGCTGAGTCTCCTGTGTTTTCTTTTTGCTTCATGACGCTCCCTCGTTGCACCCGATACTTGTAAGTGTGCAGACCCATTCATACTTTTCACTAACTGTAGGAGTGTGCATATGTGAATTTGTGGCTCTGCACATGTATGTATTTGACTCTGCATGTGCATATGTGTGAGTTTGCATGTGTATGTTTGCATATGCCTGAGCACAATGTTTATATGGCTACATCTGCCCCCAGTTGGATATCTCCATTGAAACTTAACAGATCTGACCTGTTTATATGAAATCTAGTTTATTAGTCCTGCGTATTCTGTCTGTAAGTATATGGAAATTGATGCAGCAAGAGCACAAATAGCAATGGAATAAACAAATCCATCTATTGTTATTAGCACATATCCGTATATTAAAATGTAAATGGAACTTGTCCAATGTAGAACATGTTTAAGCACTCCTAGTTCCTTTCCACATGTTCCTTGCTGCAGAATACCACAACTGATCAAACAATGGCTTGGTTTCATCTGAATGGAGTAAACTTCAAAGAATAGTTACTATATGACATTGAAATGTCAACATCTCATTTCTTAAAGCTTCTCAAAACTACAATAAAAATGAAATATGCAGTGGACATTTTAATTACCAAGAGAAGCGTGGATAAATGCAGCTGCCTTTTTACAATCCAAGTTCAGTAAAATGTATAAAAATAAGCTCATTACATGGATGTATCCTACACATAGCTCCATTTTAATAGTGTACATACCATCTCAATGTGTAAACGCTTAACACTGGTCATCCTTCTCCTGTCTCTGTACCAACTAACTGCATGATCTTCATTCACCTTGTTTTGACAGTGGAAGAGTTTTTGCATTCACTTCCAAACATAAAGCCTTCATGTTTTTCTTCCGATCCCAGCTGTTTGTACCTCCATCACTGTCTGTTCCTATTCCTCAATGTAGTGTTTGTGTATTACTGTATGTGTCAGTCTGTGTGTTACTGTACCTGCCAGTCTGCGTTTTGCAATAATTCAGACACTCACCATCCTTATCAGTTTCTGTCACAGCTCTTGTATTTCACTGTCAATTTGTTTTCTCCCATTTTCCATCTTATTCAGATGAATCTCCCCGCACATGCATTCTGTCTCCCAGCACAGCGCACACATTTTAACACACACAAACATACGAATTACAACTTCATGATCATAAAAAAAAAAAATAGGAACCTTCCTTTCAGTTTAAATGAACACTAAACATTATTTTTCACTTGTGCTTCCAATATAGAAGCCCAAGTGAAATGATACTTTTGATAGTACACACCCGTTTATCCTCTGACCGACAGCTGCCGTGCTTCCATAGGAAGCCAGCGGCCGTATGATCGGCGACTGGCTCTCTGCTAGCGAGACCCTCATTTTTGCATGGGATCAGCAGGGGGAACTTAACTAGGTCCACCTGCTAAGCCCATGCAAAAACGAGGGTCTTTCCCTGTACGAGCAAGTATTTTGACCACTTCACAACAATGCAATGACTGTACATGTATCGGCTGCTTGAAAGTCCCGGTGATCAGCAGCATCTCAGCTTTCCTAGAAGTCTCACAAGTGAGGCTATCCAGAAACGAAAGAAAAATGGCAGACCAATCCCTGTGACAGCCAGTCACAGAGTTAAAAAATGCCATGATAACTGGCCTGTCACACTCCCTCACACAATGTAAGCCTAGGGGCTTGTCAAAATCCACCCACAAATTTAGGAGATGGTGAGTTGTATGGTGTTGATCCAGATCAGAAAATCAAATCACAGTGATCACATGCAACAAACGAGAATTCAGTGATCTCTGGATTGTCAAAATCCAGTGTCACAGAGGAAAAAGAGCTGTATTGTGTCAATGAAACAAAATCTGGGGGAAAAAGAGTGCCCAGTGCTGCAACTAACAGATGGTTAA
The DNA here is from genome assembly GCA_036172795.1 of Pelodytes ibericus. NCBI lineage: Eukaryota > Metazoa > Chordata > Amphibia > Anura > Pelodytidae > Pelodytes > Pelodytes ibericus. The sequence continues at coordinate 139,208,734 of CM069858.1, forward strand.
AATTCAGAAGTGGAGGTTATAAAGTCAGATATAGAAGTGGATTTAGTTTAAGTGGATTTATTGCCCTTTGCTGAACTGGAAACTGAGAGGGCTGCCATCAAGTGGACATAGAATGCACTGCACTATAATGACCTATTGGCTCTGGAAATCAGGTGAACCATTACAGTAGCGCACAATATAAACTGACTGACTATGCTACAGATTGCAGCTGGCTATGGACAGGTGGATATCAGAAAGATCATTTAGGTGTTATCTGATTCCAGCATTTCTGAGAAATCTAATCTAAAATGCTAAGAGTTTCCCCTTAAAGTAACAATACACACGCATCCCGCTATTAATACTAAAAGCTGTAACCCAGCTCACATCAGAATTAGAAATTCTGCAAGGTCATAAAGCTTATCTCTGACAATTAATCTATCTGTAACATTCAACTCTACAACGCACAGCACCCAGGGGCTCAGTCCAGCTGCAGTAAACATTTTGCAATTAATTAAAAATCCCAGCGTGCCCTGCAAGAGGAAACAAAGCTGGAGGTCAGCTTTCAAACACCCCGAATGTCAACTCCTGCACTTACTCAGGACCACGCAGACCTGAAAGTGCTCCACGTAAACATGTATTTTACGTATTACATAATTTCAAGACCACTTAACACTTAGACCTGCTCCTCCTAAGATGCAAAATATACAAAGCAGTATTCCCACAGGGGGCTGCACAGGACTGATCAATAGATCTTTCCTTTACACAAGCGGTTCACATATTGCAAATCATTAAGAAACAAGAGTATGCAGATCTTATACAGGTCGAGTATACCTTACCCAAAAAGCTTGGGACCACAAGTATTAAGGATAACGGACATTTCAGATAACGGATCATTTTCACCAAAAAGATATATTAAAGTCTCTCAGCATGCATGAAATACTGTAGAATCAATGTAAATACTGTGTAAAGCAAATAAATCACTGTTCCGGTGAAATACGGCATCGTTGGGATCCTGCCGTTGGCGCGACAGGCCGGCACATGTGCCATAGTATTACCAATTGTGGACATGGGGGAATCTGAGCATGCATGGAAGGGCTATATAACTGCTTAAAGGGACTATCACCAGAACATCATTTTTAATGTGCATGTAGAGCATGAAGAATGACTGAAAATGACCTATACTCTGTATTCGCAAAACTGTAAGCAAATGTCTAAATTAGGAGGAAAATGTGTTTTAAATGTATCCGTGGAGTCTGCTTAAGACATCACCTTTGGCAGGGTATGCAAATTACAAATTTCCCATGAAAAGAAGTTAATTTGCATACTGTGCCACCGGTGGTGTCATGAGCAGGAGACTCCAGACATTTTTAAAACACATTTTTCTCCTAAAGACATTTGCTTGCAGTTTTAATAATACAATTTATAGATCATATACTATTCTTTGTTTATGCTCTACACTAACAGTAAAAATAGTGTTTGGGTGATAGTGCCTTTAAGAGAACTGGAGACTGTTGTATGCTTGCATTCTGACAGGTGTGTGAGTGCACACACACACACACACACACACACACACACACACACACACACACACACACACACACACACACTTTGCAACTTGAGCCAAAAAAAAATTGGATAACTTATTTTGGATAACAGATTTCCGGATAAAGGATACTCAACCTGTACTACTCTACATCAGAAAAAATTAATGACCAAAACTCTGGCTTACGAGTATTCAAATTGCAGTAGACCCTTTTAAAACAGGTTCTAGGGATTTGAGTTTCTCAGTATTAAACTAATGTCTTTTTAAAATATCAGGGTAGCTATCAGGGCTATGCATACACTGGTAGGGCAGCCCCCAAACAAGACCAGCTTTCTACACCATCCAAAAGCCCCTAATAAGTGCCTGTCTCCGTTTCCCTGGGGCATGGAAGATCATACACTTAACTTTTTTTTTTTTATCTTTAACGCAAATTAACCATAGTTCTGCTGGCACAAGTGATGCCTGCAATACAGAAGACAATTCCCCCTGTGCTGGAATTCTCAGGGTCTGAACCCAATTCCCACAGTTATGGACACACTTAGAATGTATTCACATAATGCAGATCACACAACTATACACTGCATCTCAGTACTTTATTTACTGATGCATCATATGTTAAGCTCTCCCAGAACACAGGTTACACTGTTCCAAGTTAGAGTTTTCTATGAGCTGATCACAACTGAATATTCAAAGCCCATCAGAAAGACTGTATTGATTCAAGGGTCAGAGTAGACTCACTTGGAAAGTATTATTGTTTGAAGAAAAAAAATGCTAATGTTCATCATAGCCAGTCTTTCTATACCTTCGTATCCACACCTTGGTATAAGTATAGTGTAACCGGTTTATTATATTTTGTAGGGAAAGGAATTATGTTTCTAGTGAAGCTATCCACCAGTTTAGTTCTAACATGGAAGGCAGTAAAAGACATTTTGGACAGACAATATAATCCTAATGTGTGCCTTTTATATCCATCTTGAAACTCAGGGGTGAAAACACTTTCAACATTTTTAATTTTAGTGTCTGCCTGAGGCCATGACTGCAGTGGACCATTTGGGAAATATATATTAGTGCCGTTTTAATCTCAAAGGCCCAGCAGTAAACAGAGGCGCTAAAAAAAACTTAAGTGGTGGGACTGGAGACGTGCAGAACACTTTCTCACCGTGTTAGCACAAGCAGTAAATGGGTAAAAAGCTGATCGAAGCAAAGCTAAACAGATCTACATGTTATTGAATCAGCTCACTATAGTAGCACTTCTCATGAATATAGCCAATATTGTGCAAGGTATTCCCTCAATTAACTGCATGCCGGGACACAAAGAGAAATGCTATTGAAGCAAAGTACTGTTAAAGGAAAAGAGAAAAGCTATAGATTAAAAGGGACACTAAAGCATACGCAACTTGCAAGCCAGGATGTTTGTTTACATCATACAGCAAGCGAGGAACTAGCCCCCTCAACCACTTCAGTCAGATTAAAGGGGCTTTCAAACAATGCTCCCAGAGAACACCCCTCAAAGCAATGATTCTTTTGAAAGTCAGTGTTCAATGGCTTTCTTTTCAGAGAGGACCCGCGTCAGGAGTGGTCATCTGACAACACACCACTTGCTGGGAAAAAGTTGCTCATCTTCACCCCACTACATGCCGTATGATGAGCGACCGACACTTGCACTATATTGGCTGCTCCCTTTTGCCAAGATTAATGGGAGATATGGTGGAGTGAGCAACATTTAATAGAAATATGAATCCAAATAGACACCCAGTGTTTCCCAAATAATGTAATATTTTTGGATATGATTAAAGTAGACTGGTTATAAATCAACTCTTCCCCTACAGTTTGGGAGATAATAGTTATCCAGCTCTGCTGGAAGTTTCTAATCCAGAAATCCTACTAATGTCAGAACTACCTGAAAATGCAGTGTGTTCCATAAAATATAAGAGGTGTATAAATAAATCATGTTAAGGAGGGTTGTTCTTAGTAAAAATACAAAGCAGGCCCAAAAGGAAGCCATCTCGAAGACCTGCTGAGTGTAGCAAGTAATAAGTGCGCCTACAGGTATTTTAAAGAGCATATCAGCAGGTTCAATTCTGAGCTTCTATGTGCTGTTCACAGCCGATGCTGAACTTTTATTTTTCTTATCTGTAGCTTATAGCTGAACCTAACTGCAATGACCTTTAAATACAGTGAACACCAAATCTACACACTTTCACAACCTGCTTTAAAAAGACAAACATCGCACTAGTTAACCTTTTTAAAGGATCCACACTTCTGTCATTTGATATAAATGAGATGTGTATTTTCACTGAGGCCACCGATATCCCAGCAATGGTTCCCATTTGCTAAAATCTTATACTAAGCCAATACTAAAATAGTCTTGTAATGGTTTGTATTAAAAAGGTATTAAACCATAAAAATTTTGAAAATTGCCATATTAAGGGGTATATCTAATACTTTCCTTTTGTCCTGGGTTTAATGTGCCAGATCAAGTTATATAAGAATCTTCTTCTACTCCAGCACAGACATTGCTTAACTACTCAGTTTCTGGCTCCCGTTCTCAATGTCCACCTGCATCCTATATCACAGTAAGTCTTCCTAACTACGGTATTCACAAATCACATATGCTCTTTATCATCCTCAGTCCTACTTCACGGTCATTCGTTCTAACCACTCACATTCAAATTCTCCTTCGTTTTGATTCGCAAGCCCATTGACAACCACTTTCCATTCTCAAAGTTTAGATGACTGCCATGCCAACACATGCTATATTTTGAATAGTATATTTGTAAAAAGTTCACCCAAACAGAGAAACTGAAGACACAGACAGATTATTTTGGATATTAGATTTGAAGAATATAATAAGGGTTATTATAAACACACTTCGTTGATTCAAATCGCTCATTAAAATAATTATATCACACCTTCACTAATAAATATGTAAAGTATAATTAATCCTACACATTAATTTGCATATTGTTTTTATTGTTTTATTAGTGTGGTATACATTTTATTATAAGTTTTAATCTAGTGTGGAACGATATTGATAAGAATGTTTACTCGAATTTGAAATGGTATTAACACTTCAACATATATATTGTCTTACATTATACTCACAATCCAGGTGTAGCTATAAGTCATGACATCTCATTTAAATTAAACACACCCATTCACTTTTAATTGGCTATAGGTTACAGAGAACAGGGTGTGAATCTGAGATAAGGTTTGGTTGATAAGTGGATACTGGAGGTGTAGAAGAAAGACCTGGAGATACCTGAAAAGACCTGGGGGGACTGATTTTGGGAGAGCTGCCACTAGTGGGGTGAGAGATGGGAATGTTTTAGGAAAGGGCTGAGTCTCTCTCCTTCTGGCGAGAACTCAGGAATATGAGGCTTTTAATAGCACATGTTCACTATAACAATAGACATCTCCATACACATAGTATTGGGTTAAGTCCCAGGACAATCTCAATTTTTTTTTGATGTAATTAGCATATATATTTGGGTAAATTAAACTTAAATCCCACAATTTCTGGGATCTATATGTTTTAGCCTGGTGTTTAATCGGTCATCCTTTCTGCAGAAGGAAGCCAGAGGAATATCCTATAGATATTACCAAGAACCATAAATTCTTCTAGTCTAGCAATTTACCCAAATGTAATGTAATATCTAATCTCCAGATATTATCGAAGATTTTGATTCTTAAAGTCTAAGCTATAATACATACATTGTCATTTACCGGGCAGATTAAGAAATAGCCACCTTGAGTTGTACGATTTAGTAATATTACCTTACCTAAGCAGAGTATATGCTGATAATTTGTGGGTAATTATGGTGTACTATGACTAACTATTTTAACTATTAATCATTATGAATGTAGGTGTGGTTGTATCTAAATAAAATGCATGGCCATCTTGTGGTCAAAAACGTAACTGCATAGCAAATTATACTACATGTATGTTGATACAGCTAAGAGCTGCATAATTCATGTTCTATTTTATTCACATCTGTTATAAGTCATACATGTGAATTATGATTAACATCTATTGATATTGCATTTTGTTGTAAAGCTATTTTGCTTATCGTTTTATCTTTATTTTATATTCAATTCATTATTTTATTAATAATTGTTGCATTGTATTTACTTTTTTAAAACATCATCCAAACTCTCTATTTACATAAATTCTTTATATGGGTATTTTTGGTCGGACCCATGTGTAGGAATCATCAATTTTTCATATTTTTAATGATTCATAATATCCCATATTCATATTTTTCGTTTAATAATATCCGACAATAGACAGATGGAAATAGGAAAATAAAACACTGTGTATAGCGCAGACCTTTGTCAACAAGAGAGTTAAACCACAATCTTTATATGCTGACTAAAATTGGCGATACAAAGATGCAAAGAACATAAATTTCTCCAGGCAGCAGTAGTATAATGCAGCTAATTACATCCCTCATCACTAACAAAATGGTATCGACGGGCTACAGAGGTGCAGAACGACAGGTATTGACTCTCCTGACTAGTATACTGACAATTGCAGAGTCAGGCAGAAAAGACCTCATTACACTCCAGAACTGCAAGAATATATTGCCTCTAAACCCCACCATTGTACCTTTAAATCACAGGCTCAGCTACTAACAAGGGAGAGATTATTCATATTTCGCACTGTCTTAGGACAGAGAAGCTGTATTGTCATTGTGTAGTACATCCATAAAAAGACCTGATCCAAAGATGCTCCAGATTATCCACGGGACAGCGTAGCAGGGACGAGCCAGGGGAGTCTGTAAAGCATGTGTTTTGGATCTGTGCTTAGTGTCTGTGTGACAAGTACAAACACATTAGATGTTATAAATGGTACCAAACTGGCTCAGTTCTAACAGTAACACTACAGAAAAAAAGAAACAAGGAAAACAAATACCTTCTACACAAAACCACTGTCGGGGACAGAAAGATTTATAAATACACTAATGTCATGACTTAAACAAAAACACATTCAAAGAAAGATTCATGGGACTGTTGTTTCATTTGTCATCTAGCAGACAGCCTATTTTATTGATAAAAGCACCAACTAGATTGAAAACTGCATAATATTATGAATATACATTAAACCCCCCAAAAAAATATTTATGACAACCAGGGGAGGGCTGGCATCTTTTGGACCAAGGTGCAAAAAAAACATTCAGCAGTATATGGTATAACTTCACCAGCCCACCTGTTATCAGTGATCCAAACAGATACACAGGCAATACAGACATGCCGACAGATACAGTATAAAGAATGATAAAAACAGACAAAATAATTGGATAGAAAGAAACAGAAAACTGACAGCAGTGGCTGGATCCAAAATCAATGTCTACCCGGTATACATTTTTTCTACCCAAGTTCCCCAAAAATAGTCTCTCCCCTTGGGATTTCAGGTAGAGGATGGTGGTGAAGGTGTAAAGAGCAAGGGAAGAATGTATATGAAATAGAGCAATAAAAACAAAACATAGGGGTGGAAGATAGTAAGGTTATTAAAGGTTAGTAAATGCTTTACTCTATAGATTAATGGAATCCCATGAGAAGACCTGCATAACAGATCCGGCTGATGCCGAGAAGTAGATTTCAAAAGGTTATTGCAATTAATTTGCATTACAAAAATGCATGAGTCAAAACGTATTTATTTCGTTATGTGAAATGGTCAGATTAGGAATCTTATGCAGCTGAATGTTTCAGGATTTGGTGAGGTACTAAAATGAATTGTTGCAAAAGGGGTTAGAGAACAAACAGATTTGTATATTAGATGAATGAGGACAAAATGGGAATGCCCAATATGTAGACAAAGGTGCAGCAACGTTCAAATATTACAGTTGAAAAAAATTACCATGGACGCTTTAAAACCTTTCCATTTAGTGCGGTGTTTGCCATAATAGACCGTAGCAAGTGATTTGTCCATGGCAATGCTTTTTGGAAAACTAAACGGTCACGAGGATGTAACCCAGGGCTCGACAAACCCCAGGCGCCAGGTCGCCATGGCGACCAGGAAATTAGACCTGGCGCCTGGGTGCTGTCAGCCTCATGGTCCCCTTGCCGCTGCCATCTGATTTTTCCGCAGCGCGAGGGGGTAAAGTCTGTGCCGATGGCTGATGGCACAGACTGTGCAAGCTCCGCCCCCTCGCGCAACGCGTGTCTGAGTGCCGGGTGTCGTCAAGTGACATCCTGGCACTCAGCACGCCGACCAAGTTCAGCTGCTGCACGAATGTCCCCCTCCCCTGCAGTGAGCTAAAGCAGCTGGGAGGGGGACACATCAAGAAGAAACCCCCAAGAAAAGACTGTGTGAGGTAGATATGTGTGTGTATGTATTGTAAAGTAGGTGTGTGTGAGGGGTTTGTTTATATGGGTATATGTAAAGTAGGTGTGTGTGTGAGGTGTTTGTATATATGTGTATATGTAAAGTAGGTGTGTGTGAGGTGTTTGGATATATGTGCATATGTAAAGTAGGTGTGTGTGAGGTGTTTGGATATATGTGTATATGTAAAGTAGGTGTGTGTGAGGTGTTTGGATATATGTGTATATGTAAAGTAGGTGTGTGTGAGGTGTTTGGATATATGTGCATATGTAAAGTAGGTGTGTGTGTGAGGGGTTTGTGTATATGGGTATATGTAAAGTAGTTGTGTGTGAGGCGTTTGGATATATGTGTATATGTAAAGAAGTTGTGTGTGTGTGTGTGTGTGTGTGTGTGAGATGTTTGGATATATGTGTATATGTAAAGTAGGTGTGTTTGTATATATGTGAAGTAGACGTGTGTGTTAATGAATTGTGTTTATGTTTGCGTGATTGTCTGGCTCCTAAAAAAAATTTCTGGCTCCTAAAATCAAATTAAATTTGTCAAGCCCTGATGTAACCAATGTACTAATGTCATATATACTTCAACTCTGTACAATTCCAATGCAGAACTGCACCCTCTGAACAAAAAGCAAATTCAATCAGGGGTCAGAGATAAAGACGCACATAAGTTATGAATGTCATATCTAAAAAAAAAATACCACGGTGCCCCCAAAAGGACAAGAAAACAAAATGAAAATAAGGATTATAAGTTAAACGTAGAAAAGACTAAGACAGAAAGCCATAAAACTGCAAATTTATGTGAGTGTCGGTCATGCAGTACACACCCAATGAATCACCGGAGAACCAGCTTCATGACATGGCAGCATGGCAAGCATCTGAAACTTCCAAATGGACATCAATTCCCTTGAAATAGTGTTGCCAAACAAGCGAGTAAGCCTTCTTTTAATGTGTGATTTGGGGTAGGGATCGACCGATTATCGGATTAACCGATATTATCAGTTTCCTAAATTATCGGTATCGGCATCTAACTTTACCGATAATGCCGATATTTGAATGAAGCCGTTTTCGCGATCAACGATCGCGAAAACCGCTTTAACAGTGCTGGTCTATTGCCTCGACATCGAGGCAATAGCCAGCACTGATATTTCTATTTTGGGACCCCCACGATCGCCCCACGGAGCGATCGTGGGGAGCCATATTGACGGAGCATGCTGCTCCGTCAATATGGCTAAGTCCTCTGCCGGTCTGAGCTTCGGAAGTGAAAGTAACTTCACTTCCGTCGCTCTGAATATGCTACTTGACTAGTGGTGGTTTAGTAGCATTGCAATGGAAAATAATTAAAATACATATTTAATTAAATAAAAATAGGTTATTTAGCTATATTAGCCTATAGGGTTAAAATTAAATATTTTTTAGCATAAGGGATAGGGTTAAAATTAAATTAAAGTTAAAAAATATTAAGGGATATAATAAGGATTAGAGTTGGGGTTAAATTTAGTGTTAGGGTTAAATTTTGGGTTCGGGTTGGGGTCAAAAGATCAATATAGGAAAAAACCAAAAAACACTATTTTTGGTTTTTGCCCCATAACTCGCAAAAAAATACCGAAAAATATGGAAACATGCATATTTTTGAACTCGGGACAACATTTAGAAACTATTTAGCCGGGGTCTTTTTTAATGATTTTATTTGGGTAAATTATATTTTAGGTCAAAGTTAGAAAAAGTGGGTTTTTTTAAATTTTTCATCATATTTTATGATTTTTTTTTGTAGTAAATTATAAGATATGATGAACATAATGGTATCTAATGAAAGCCCTTCTTATGACGATAAAAACAACATATAATTTGTGTGGGTACTGTATGTGAGAAAGCAAAACATTACAGCTAAACACAAACACCCTAGAAATGTCAAAACAGCCATTGTCACCAAGGGAAAGTCAAGGTGAAAATGTCTTGTCACTAAGGGGTTAATTAAGCTGTTTTGATGCCTTGCTTATATTTACTGTAGTGTCCCTTTGATATAATTGCCTATGTCATTGCTGCTCATTTTACTAAGATTTAATCTAAGTATGGACTATGTGCAATTGAACATTGTTGTTCTTGTTACCTTTTGACTGATATTTATTTAAAAAAAAAAAAAAAGTGGTCCAATTTGTTGTATTTGACCATATCACCATTGTTTTGCTGCATTATTTATTTTTATTTAGCAATGAAAAAGATTTACAAAAAAAAGCTAAACGTTAACAATAAACATGTTCATTTAACAGCAGATTTGTGTAGAAATTGTTTTTTTTCCCAAAAAATTAAAATGCACGAAATATCGGTATAAGTTATCGGCTATCGGCCTGAAAGTTCACAGGTTATCGGTATCGGTATCGGCTCTAAAAAATCAATATCGGTCGATCCCTAATTTGGGGGAACACATCTTTTCATAATATAATGTCCTAAAATGAAACCATTGTAGACACTCCAATTTGTAATGTGCCTCAATTACAGTAGTACGCCAAATACTTACACATGCCCGACATTACAGTGGAAATTATTATGCCCACTGCTAGTGTAAAAAGATACTCACTAAACATTATTTTCTCTGATCTCATTAGGACACTAGAGAAAGATCTAATATTTTCATGAAGGAACAATACCTTACAAAAAACTTGTGCTGCTTCACCAAACAGGGAACAAAGATAGCCAAAAATGCAACACTGAAGCCATTAAACAAGCAGGTTAGATCAAATGTTTACTTTGTTTATGATTATAAAAGATTGTAACTGTGAGAAAAGACAATTTCCTCAGCGCATGCTGACCGAGCCAGCACAACCCAGTCTAATCTATGGTACTATTCATACATAGCTTCCAGTTAAAACATAAAATATGTTTCTACAATCCAGTGCCAAGGAAGGAGATTAGAGTTGAAATCAGCACTCCAGTCAGTAATTTACTTTGGCCCACATCAGACTTTGTCTTTAATCTCCTCCTGTGTGGTACTGAAGGGGTTAGAATCCACCAGCCTCATCTAATCCTCCTGAAGAATTGGCTTTGTAAGCACATGTCTCAATTTGTGTGTTACTGGCAGATAAGGGCAATTTCTAGGTTCCAGTTCGCATAGCAGCACCGGGAATAATGCTCCATTGTCTCATAAAGGGCCTTCTCTGGGACAAAAAGAGTATGGCCAAGAGCACTTTGGGATGCTTCCAAGACTAGCTGCTATGGAGAAGCACCCATGACAAATTACTAGACCACTTCCACGAACAGAGGAAATTAAACCTCTACTGGGAGACCTGACACCACAAGGAAGATGGGAAATAACCTACCCATAATGCAGAAGCTGCAGGATAAGGCCAGAAAGTGGAGTGTGTAACTTTTGGTTATGTGAACCATACATGTGTGCTTTAGAATCTCTCATTTCCAAACGTACTTGTTGCATCTGTATATTGTACAGTATTGCCAACTATATTGGCAATTGAGGCTAGCCCCATTATATATATTATATATATATATATATATATAGCTATCAAAACAATATTGTCTGAAATATTTTATATAATGGTTCAGACAATATTGCACTCTTCCAAGTTTAAATATGCCAGAATATATCCTTACTGTACAATTGGATTGCGTTTTTGTCCAGAAAAGAACACCAAGAAGAGTGATTAACTGCATGTAACTCAGTTTTCCTTTACAGTGGTTAAGAACCTAGAAGTAATCCTCTCTCTCTCTCATGTTTACTTATGCTATTATCATTGCCTACCTGAGAAAAGGATATAAATGTGTATACACGTTAGGTATGATGTTTAGGTCCACTTAACTATAAAACTATTTTACAATTGGCCACCGTGTCTGTTACAAACAGTTCTCAGGTTCCTACATTACATTTACTTGTCATCCTTATTTTCTATAGCTCAGTATGAAACTACATTAGTCGGTAGTCAATTGATCTTCCCTGAGGTTTTGGCATCACATTCCATTTCCCATCAGCTTCATTTGGGTGGAGACAAGTGGACAGGCATTCAATGACTGACAATGGAAATAGGCGATATCCCGAGGTTCTTGGTCAGTGGTGGGGAACCTGCGGCCCTACAAATGTTGACTGACTATATTTCTTATTATGCGAGATGTGGTTCATGAGCAGCTGGAGGGCCGCAGGTTTCCCATCCCATTCTAGGACATTGGTCCAGGACATAAAGAATAAAAAGTTTTAAGTTTTCCTTTGTTATATTTGCATTTTAGGATCAAATTCCTCTATAAAATGGATGCCCCAAAAAACAAGGTTGCTAGCAACGTTTTTCACCAAGTAACCAAACAGAAACCTGCACTGGTATGTATAGGTTTTCAACCTGAATTACAGGATCGTCATGGATGTTTAATTGCAATGTGTGGCGATTTGAGTGCACACTTTAGCATGTAGAAAACTGAATCCAGGATCCAACTTTACTTACATTCCGCCAATGGTAATGGTGGCACAGGTCCGTTCCGAAAATGCTGGAACCGTTTCTGTTGCCTGACTTGCTGACCGAATGTAATCCACATTGATGTTCACCTACAGAGGGTGAAAAACAAAGAAAAAGATAAGTTGCAAAACAAAAAGACCAATACACATGCAGCCTAATGTTCAGATGTATAAACGCTTCATGAAGAATTTTACATTTGTCCACTGAACAAAGACTAACCAGAGCTGAAAAGATAAGCAGATCTGAGCCTTTCCCAGTGCATGTTGTTCTATTGGAAAGGTTTAACCACCATTATTAGGAAATTACTTCTAAAATATTAAATTATATGTTTCTATAGTTCCAGTGAGTACATACAAGTGTTTTGCGTGTTGAGATTATATTGGACTAACTGAAGATATCCCAAGTCATAGTTTTAAAAATGGACTGTTTTTTGCATGCACAGTATAAAACATGATCAATACATTGTTCTAGCAAAACTGCAAGCAAATGTCTAAATTAAGAGATAAATGCATTGTAGATATGTATGTGGAGTTTCCTATTTAGAAAATCACCATGGCTTGATATGCAAATGAACTGCTTCTCAATGGAAAATTTGTAACTTGCATATTAAGCCACAAGGTATAAGAAGTATAAGATTCAGAGCACCAACAGTAGACACGAGATTAGCAGGTTAAATAAATGGATCCTTATGTACCTCCAAGTAGAATCCTAAATCAGATCCCAGATACCTTGAAAGTTAAAAGAAGGTAGCATAAAAAGAGGAGAGAAGATTTTAAACTGCGCTAGGCAAAGACGGGGTCAAAGTTTTGCTTTGACGGTTGTCATTTTCGATTTGTGAGTTTGGGCATTGCAAATAAAAATAATTTTACCAGGTTGAACCAGGAAGTTAACCAGTCAGCGGTCTTGTGAATTTTGTATATTCTTATAAAAAAGTTTGATGAAATAATGTTCTTGTAGGAATAGAATTACACCCTGAAATGGCGTGCTAGCACTGAAACTGGTTGGTGTGCGATTTGACATCTACAGTAAAAATACCTACCTTGTTTACAAGTATCATCTGGTTCTTTGTACTGCCTTCTTTGGAGAAGTGTCAAGGTATCTGGGATCTGAGGGAAATGTATCCATTTATTTAACCTAATCCTCTGGACTATTATATCTACAGATGCTTTTGCTTCTTTCAGAGTGCAGCTATCTCCAAGCTTTGATTTATATTGGTTTCATAAGTAGGGAATACCACACAATGTATATAGATCATTGTCAATTATTTTATTAAAGTCACAGTATAAGCTATGTTTAGGTGATCCAGTTCTAACTGTGTCCATATATGTGAAGCAAAAAAAAAAGAATTGCCATGACAATTATTTTCTACAAATATCCACATGACATCTGTCACCCAGACCAAAATGGCGTCTTGCATATACAGGCTACAACAGCAATCACGCTAAACGGGGATCTACCTATACCTAGAATATGGAATTGGAGAACCTTTTGACAGAACGACTGGATTTTTTTTAATGCAAGATTCGGCCTGTTTACCCGCTTCATTTGTGGTGGGTATTGTATGGTCTGCCTTATTCTTGTTATTGCAGGGGTGAAAGGTATCTGGGACTGCTGACCTTAATCATCTTCCGACTGATTATACACCCTGCTCGTTTTTAATAAAGTGTAAAAAAAAAAAAAAAATCTAGGATACTACTTTATGAGCTGAATGTAAAAGGATTCCTAAAGCTGCATTGTCAGATCGTTCCATTCTTTCACATTTAGCATAACTCTACCAAACCATGGACAACCACCTGTCTCTCAGTATAGACAAATACTGCTGATCCAATCCCATAAAAAATAAAAATAAAAAAAAATAAAAATTATATCCTAAATCTTAAAGAAAAGGACACCCAACCATTATCACACAACACTTCCAGGTCATCTGCATGCAAAATACTTAGATTTCAGTTCTAACAGGTCCTGAAAACTGTAGGATGAAAATGCATAAAAAGCTAACAAGCGTTGTAGATCAGTAGCAATGTGCCGAATGTTCTACCAGCGCATTCTGCAGGCAGAATAAAGGTCTGTACAATAATATCAGAATGGGAGCCTGTTACAGCTCTGACATCTCTCACTCCTCAAGCCAAGAAGAGGAGGACAGCTTTCAAGGAGTAGATAACGCTGTACAAACCTTCCTATACAATCCCGCTTACTGCGAGTTACAGAATTCAAATCGTACAGTTCTGTTGAGCAGGGGAAAACATCTCCATGCTAATATAATTGGAATAGACCCCGCACATCCCATTTACCTCAAATACAAACTCTTGGATAAAGAAGAAAAAAAAGGATTAAGGGAGAGCAGCAAACGATACTCGCCCTCAATGTGCTTAATATATCCTGGTTGTTATTTGTATTGCCTGAAAGTAGGAAAGTCTCTGCACAAACTTTGGGAATCCAAAGACACTAAAGCATAAAATAATGTGTGCGTGGTTTGATTATTAGTGAACATTTATAATTTATGTTTACAATGGCCTCTTCACATCAAAAGGAAAGACTATTTTATGTCTAAAAACAATGTAAAATGCTGCTTATACTATCTAGAGAAAAACATTAAAACTTTTGAACCAGATGATTTTTTTTTTTTGCTTTGGTACCAAAAACCAGAACCAGCCCGGTTTATATGGAATATATGACATGTTTGAAAGATTACACAGGACAAATTTTCAGTCTAATGAAGTACGAGGAACATTCCCTGAATGAGTGAAACTTTTGCAAGTGCTGTTAATGGCAAGGGACCTTTATATGAATGCTGTCAGATGGGTCCTTGCATGAGATCCAGCTCAAAACGTGCAATCCGGACGATGACCGCTTTCTCAGTACTGCAGCATATATGTATATGGAGGAACAGATTTGAAACTCCTGCACAGACTATTCTCAACCTGCAGCTTTTACAAGCTTATCCCAGCTACCAAACGTCATTTTAAAAAGGTGTGGCCCAGCATACAAGGGTATTTTGTAGCCAACATACTAAGCACATGCTTTTCCTGACACAGATATTCTCTTCCACTTGCGTGTAGATAAATTTCATTTTTCTTGAGTGGCCAAAAGTTCATATGGTTGCAGAAAAAAGAAATCTAATAATCGTACAGGGAAGCGCAAATCAAGGATGTTTTGCCATCTCTGTGTGTAGAGGGTGCAGTTTGCTGGAATGGCTGAAAAATTGTAACGAGCCTTCTGGAGAAATATGCCGGAGATTGATGAGAAAAATAGGATGACATTTTTTCCCTTAATGCGAGAACAGAAAACAATAAAAAATATGACCGGTTACCCAGAAATCAGGCCATTTTTTCCTGGCCAATTTCATTTGGAGATTATGTATTACACATTACTAGAGAAATACATTTCTCTAAAAGTCGCTCACTTTTTGCCATTTCAATAAAATACTTCTACCTTTCATTTGGTTAAGATAAGACATTCATCTAGTGAGGAATTCAGAGGATGCCAGGAAGCATAACTTTTTGGTTGCTTTTATACAGCATTACCAACATAATTAATTTCACATAAAAATAGTAAACCAGCCGTTCCCATTACTTTCCGCCAACTAAGGCCTCTGGCCTGATTAAACCTGTAATTCAGCACAAAATTATATGCATAATAAATATGAAAAACAAGGAGATTAAAGGAACAAAAGCACAATTTTTCAATTTATCACAAACCTTTTACATAAATGTCTTGAGGATCATGGATCATGGCGGAAACAGTTGCCCACTGGTTTTAAAAAACAAAATAACTATGGGAAGTATTGTGCAGGACAAAAATATTGGAAACCAAAAACATGCATTGCTATTCTTCCCCTTTAAGATGTGTCCATTCAACCAGTTCTATATTAGAACTGTAAAGTGAGGTCTACTTATCGCTTAGGTTATCTGCAAACAGATCACTAAACACACTGACTGGCCACTAGCAATTTGACCTTGTCAGCATCATATGCTTAGGTAGCTATTGCTGACTTGCTCAAGCTGCATTGCTATCACAAGAGTTAAGGCCCTGATTTAAAGAGACAGGAAAAATAGTTCATGTCAATATTACTCCAGAGCTGGGAGAGGAATGTGATGAAAATGGGGGAAAAAAAAAAAAACTAGAGCTCAGCTGAGACGTCCAGGACATATTTTGTGCAAAAGGCTGTGTCAGAAATAAAATATTACTTCAATGAGCAGAAGCTCAATCTGCATGACCCGGTGGGAGGAGGAGGAATGGGAGCTGGAAATCTTGCACAATTGACTAGAGGCATGCAGTGTGCAAACAAGCATTAATCCAGTGTGCTTTATACAAAAAGGACCAGAGGGGATATTGACAGAAAAAAAGAGCTTACATGGCGTATCAAGGGCAGAGAAGTAATAGGTCATCATACTTCATTACTCTGGGCAATTAAATCACACTAGCCCTACACAGATATCTTCAAGTCCCTATAAAAATGTGCATAATTGGCCGATGACATTAGACCTGGTATTCACGCAGTAATGGGTTATTGACCCAGCTTGCCACGCCATTAGGTATCAATCCTGCCTGTCATAATATTCAAGCAGTGCAACCACAGGCTACATAAAGAAAAATAAACTACCATTGGAAAAGTTAGCAAGCTACTGAAAGAACCTATGCTTCTGAATATGGAGAAAGGTAAAGGGACCTAGGGAAGTTGCAGTTGTATACTGCAGGTAAGCCTAGTGATGATCATCACTTTGCACAACAATATCACATGAATTTTAGGCAGTGAATCTTCGGCAAGAACCATACATACCAGTTATATATCACATATTACATTTTTTATTGAAATTCTGTTCTATAGGTTTTAACGCTTATTTATTAATTGGAGTATATGTTATCCTGTAATTTTTTGTTTAAATGGCACACCAGGTGTTATATATATTATTTAAAAAGACAACTGGATAATCCCTAAAACCCGGACCATTGGGAATACTTGAGGACGGGTTTAAGAAACACTTGGATAGAACCATCTGAATATTTGGTCAGACCAACCTGCCGAGCCTGGAATACAGATCTTATGGGGAAACCTGTGTAACCAGTGCAGACTTAAGGTATGTGCACACTGGGCAGTTGCTCAGGGGCAGAACGATTCTAGGGTCCCCGCTTCTCATGGCCAATTTATCACCAACTTGCAGTTGAGATGTCTGGTGCTCCTCGAACTAAAATTGCTGGTGTCCTTCATTGCAGAGTATGGACACCAGGTGCCGGCCATAACATGAGGCTCAGACTGCTGATGGAGCCGCACAGCACTTTTTCTGCCTCCTTGGAAGGACAGGGAGCTCAGGACTGGGCCTCTTCTGGCAAAGACCGTCTGCTTGGTGTGTGTGACTGGACTTTGAAAGTGGACAGTAGGGATAATATGCCTTCCCAAGATCACAAAATATGCAACTCTGCAAGGAAACATGCACAAATAACCAGTAGCCCTAGTAAAGTGGGATCAGTGTCACTCACTAATCGATCATAAACTATACCTATCCTATCACTGTCTTTCCGCTCTTGGTACCCTTTGATATTGGAATCTACTACATCTGGATCAGATGAAAATTGGAAAAAAATTATTAAAAGAATATGTTCAATGGGGCCGTTTGCTTCTTACAAGAGAATAAAATGCACAACACTTGAGTGCCTGGAGACTCGTGTGGACCTCCAGGCATATATAATGTTCTATTAGCCTATGGAAAGGAGAGGGGGTCTAACTATCACTGTCTTTACAGACAACGTACTATCCATATGCAAGGTTACTTACAATATCACGGTATGCTAGGGCTCCAAGCAAACATTAAGCCAAGGTTATGTTAAAAGTGGACAGAGAACAGAAATGTGCTCTACTGAGCTGTAGTTAATCTTATTTTCAAGGACAAATGTTTCTCCAAATCAATGAAGTTTCAATAAAACACATCTCCATTAAACTGGTATGTATTGGTTCCACTTGATAGAAAATAACAGTTGATTTATTTCCTTTCGTTCTTCATTAAACTAGCAGTGACCAGATGTTAAACCCAAGAGCAGTAGCTACAATAGCATGTTAAGCCCCGGAGTGCGTACAGAGTTAAAAGGCAATATGTTGGCCTATAAATACACTGACAACGTACAGTCACGTGAAACACTTTAATAAAGAAACAGCTCAGGCTATCAACCAGTTTTTTTTTTTTTATTTTAAGGCCAACCATTTTCAGTAAATGAATGAATACACATCCTTCATAACAGTGTTATGTGACCAGCAGTAATTACTCTGTTATTGGCATGCAGATTTTTAGGTATCAACGAGGACATTCAGGGATGACTAATGCTGGGCAAACAGGGTAGCTGCCCATTTATTCCTGGGGGAGAGCAAAGGAGCTGCCCCATGGGCTCCCTGCCCGCAACAATTTCCTGTATGATCGTCAAACATGCTGGGGCAGGGAGGGGGACTTACAGTAAAAATTATTGCTTTTTTTCCTTTTCTAAATAAAATATAATCTTACAGTGTGTGTCCTGTATTTACATTCTGGGGGTAAGTCCTTTGTTTGCAATCTGGGTGCAGGAGGCAAATCCTGGGTGCAGGGGCAAGTTGTGTACATGTTCCAGACAAAGTAAGTCCCATGGAGAAGGTCTGGTCACACAGATGGCGCAAGGTCTGCATGTTTGGGGGCAAAGCTGGCATGGTGGGAACTGGGTTACCTGGTGAAGTCTGGGGGGCCCAAAGTGATGTAATCGTTTCCATAGAAAATGGGTGTGGTTAGAATTGCTGTATTTATGAAGGGAAAGTTTTTATAACCACACCCACCAAGGGGAGCCCCGAAAATTCTTGCACCCAGGCGTCAGTGACCCTAGGATCGGCCCTGGAGATATACATACATACACGAGATACATATATCATATAAACCAGCTATTTTATTTATACATACATACATGTACACACACTTTATATACTGCAATGATCCACTTATAATATACATGTTATACACTGAAATAAAAAGTACTCTGTGCAATTGTGTGGGTTTTTATTTGCATGTGGGTTTTTTCTGGAAGGGGCATTGAGGATGGAGGTTGTGACTGCATGCTAGGAAGGGGGGCAGGATCCAGTGGGCACAATCAGGATTAAAGACAGCCCTGGGGACATGGATATTTTAGGTTGGATGCTGCCAAAATGCACACTGCAGGTTGTGAACACGCATTACATTAGGGGTCTTAATTTAAGTCAATGTCCCTTTATTGCTGAAAATCTAGCATGAGTGGGTTTAGAAAGACAAAACATTTCAAATAAAAGAGCAGGGGGGGGGGAAATGGGGATAGAAGTTATCCTTAGCACACAGGGAATCTGTAGTATTACCAGCTGTGTCCTAGTAACTCCCAGTGCCAATGAGCCATTGATTCTTAAACCCCATATTACACCACTGCTGGTAACATTAAAATATCGCCAGTCCAGAGAAATTCTTAAATGAATGATCTGCACCTTCAAAATAGGATAAGACTGTGCTCTCAATGCTCAGTTCTCTTATTTTTTTAAGCCAGTCCTCTGCATCAGCCATTCATTATTTAACGATTAGGCTACCAATACGATCTTTGCAGGTTACACTAAAAAGAGCAGGACAAGGAGAAAGCAAGGAAAAGATTGAGAAAGAAGTGTGTGGGGGGGGGGGGGGGGGGGGGGGTAGTCAAAACAGGTCAAGCAGTTCAACCTTACCTAATGGGGAAATGCTACATTTCCAGCCAATTCATTTGAAATGTATTCTTGTTTTAATATTTACTGAAGTGCTCGGTTTCCAAAAAGGACAGCTCAAGTTCAGCGAGTGCCAAAGGGCAGCAGACAAAGTGAAACATGCCATTATGAGAAATGTGCCCAAGGGTAACTCAGCCACAGCAAACATGAGATTAACCTTCTAGATGCCAGAGGAATGTGCAATAAACTGTTTAGAACATACTTTGCTTACTTTCTGGTTTATAAAGGGAACAAAATGCAACCCTCCCATCATATTAACCTGTGTTCTGTCACTGTGCCTGCTTATGATCACAGTCTCAATCCGCACATGTCAATTCCACTAAACTAGATATTATTTTTATATTTCCTTTACAAACATTGCATTAAATTCATAATGCCAAGAGGGAAAATCTGTAGAATATTTATGGGTAACATTAGAGAATGTTACATGGTACCTTTTCATAATGTTATCCATTCATGTGACTAGGATTGCCACCGCTTCTACAAAAAATACCAGCCTTGCTGGTGCCTCCACAGACTTAACATTGGCAGCAGGCCAATGTTTTTACCTTAAATACCAGCCGGGTGGCAACACTACATGTGACCATGGCACTATTATACACCTTAGATAAAAGCATATATTCCAACATAAAACGTGTCCTTTTATGGACTGAGGATAATCTAGGCCAGTGCAGACTATGGACCGTCCATCTACATGTATCAGAGAGGTCTAGTCACTAAACAGTGAACTGACAAGTGAACTGCAAAGAATCAGCAGCAGAGCTGAGAACATTCCAATTCAACTATTGCTTTTGGATATTATGAACAGCCCACTGTCTTGACCTCACTTAACGCAATACAAGCAGATAATTAGTTGATGATGAAGTGGACAAGTGTAATAAAAGCATTGGTGGCACTTCCCTTTTAGATAATTATCCTACAGTTAAGAGAATATAGAGATATTTATATATCCCATTACCAAATATCAGGCTTGACACAGGTAAACTTTAGGAACAAAACCACAAACCGCCTAATATATAGAGCCAGGGAAATGGAAGTTAGACACTAGAGCTAATGATCGTATGAGAAATGGCTCCCTGACTTCTGAGGTTTGTTTTGTGCATATACATATTATATATGGGATAGTAGAAGTATTAAACACTATCCTACACATACCAGACAAGCCAGACTAGCCTAAAGACTTGCTATTTCCCCACAGAAATCTGAAATGCTGCAAGGGATTTGGGGTAGGCATGTGCAAATAAGGTTATCTATGATCACATACATATAATATAATTTTGAATCTAAATATATTAGATCAATGGCTAAATCCCAGCTATAAAGAGCCACATTATTAAAGCCAGGGTTTTTCTCATAGGAAGGGTACGGGTTGAATGAAACACTATGGCAGTTCATCTCAGCTTGAGTCCAAGACCTTTCCCAAAAGAAACATGTAGTGGGGTAGTTACTTTAACCTTTTAAAACACAAAGCTATGACCCTCATTACTTTCTATAAAGATGTATATTATCTGCACTCTCTAGGAAATCATAGCTTTCTTGACGAGCACAAGGCGGATCAGTTTGTATGCGTCGGTGAGTTTCCAAGGTCAGTCAGTCATAGTCAGTGTGAATTAAATCACTACGGTGGGAAAACTCCCTCGAGGAGTCTTGTCCAGAGAATGAGTTCAGCAGGAAAAATCTTTGTGTCTCTACACAGTAAACAATGTCACCCTTCACCAGCAGCGAGCTCACAGGGGATGCACTCAGACCCAATATACAGCCATGTCCTGCTAAGCCATCCTCTGAAGGGAGAACTTCCTTCCCACCTAACTACAGGGAGACACGAGACTTCTTATTGGGAAAACAGCTATTTACAACATGATTCCATCACAACCTTGTGTTAATCGAGAGTGATAGGTGTACCAATCTAACAGCAAATAGCTGTTAAACGTATTAAAACAGATGAGCATGCAAATCATTGTTTGTGTTTCTTGATAATGTCTGATTTCTTTTCTTGGGGTGAAATCAGATGGGTAAAGATAGACGAGTAGGTATTTTTTCAGATGCCAGCCCATACTTGGGGAAAAAAAGGCCATTTCAATGTACTTTCTACACAGGAATTTCAAACTTTAGGCCAATATAGCAGAGTTGGAAAGATTCTCCAACGCAGCTGAATGAGAGAATTTTTCCAACTTGGCCTTAAGTTTAAAATTCCCATCTCAATTTCCTGCAATTCTCCTTTTATTGAGTAGACCAGTCTATAACCAAATACAGTCAGTCTCATTTGGCAAAGTAATATAAAACACTGACAACAAAGGTGTTTAGCTTTCAGTAGAGATGTGATAGAGAGGAATTGGAATGCAATGCACAGGAGAGGCGGAGGTATAAAGAACACAGAACTGGCCGTCTTCTGAAAGGTTAGGCTGAAGGAGGAGCTCAATAAAATAAATTGTGTGCTAGACACACCGTACGTCATCCCACAGCAGCAGGATCACTGACAGGCTGGGGAGAACATGGGAGGGCAGTGGCATGCTGTGCAGCTTATAGCTTGAAAGTAGAGTGTTTGTACATCTATGAAGGCCACAGGTTTTGCGTAATGGTCTTCTGCTAGACATGCCAATGCATAGCACCTGTTGCACCCCTCTTTTGTTCTGTCCCTGGTGCTCATCCAGGGAGATTACTGCCCTTTTATGAATCAATGAAACAAGTAGGGTGCAGTAAACAGATGTCTAATGTGTGGTCATCATGGGAAACCACTACACTAGTCTAGTTCCATAGTTTAATCCAATTATCAGCAGATGTAAAAATAATAATAATGATCTTCCCTTGCTCATTGCTTGTTAAAGTAAATCTAGAAAACCATACATGTTTTGAACACTTTGGTACGAATGTCCTTGTTTTGTTTTCCATGGAAAGCATTTTACAGAGGGCTTATACATCAGTATGTCTGATTCTCTCATCTTCACAACACACAAAATGTGTGGAACCACTACCCACCACAAGTCATCTAATAGTTACGAAAACAGAGAATAAGGATATCATAACCTGTGATATTTCCAGAATAGACCAATTACAAGCTTTGTGGACCACAAGTCTATCGGAAATATTAACCATCAAATAGTCCATCACAAAGATTCTGGATAATAGTCATGTTTAACCACATAAGGACATAATTGTGCTGGCACATCATGAATGTAAGCAAGTGGTGTGGCAAATAAAAATAAAATAACCAAGATTTTATTATCTATACTTGCTGTAAATAAACCCTTGGAACCTCGAGTATCTTCATCGCAACTTCCTAGCTCTGCCCTAAGTAACTATACAGGACAGGTGTTATTGAAGCAGGAACATTTGAGATATGTATACACAAACTATAATGTGATTTAACCACAGCACCCAATAGGAGATTTTAAATACAATGGGATGAAGTCTGCCTGACTACATATGTCAGAATGCAAAAAGGAGTCCGGTTCAGATTATATATAAGCACACTTAACATTAACTTCCTAATGAAAGGTCGACAGGAAAGAGCATGACCCACAATCCAAACACAAAACAATGGCTTGGCCCTCCCCGAATACGCATCCTGGCCACCCACCTGAGTGACGCCTGTCCCGTGCACCCCGAGGTAGAAGAACAACTGTACTGAAAGCAGGTGCTGCGGGGCTCCCAAACCAGCAAAACCTCATATAGGGTCCATAGTATGGTGGAGAGGAGGCTGGCCTTCATCACACCCTGGGGGCTCAGTGTCACTGTCACGCCCAGTGACTGTTCGGTCACCCTTGCACCTCACTAAAGCTACGAAAAGTAGTCATGTGCATACATACAACAAGAAGCAACTTTAATTGTACTTACTTTGCACTATAAATGTGTTCATGCCTGGTTCAGTCTGTACCAGGAAATAGTCTACTCAAAGCACAAAAATCCCAAAATATCACTCCAAGGAGAACTCCTACAATCCTCCCACCTGTCCTCTCATGCTACTGCTCGTTAAACAGCAAAGCTCCATATGCAATGCTTTTACAGTGGTGGCCAATGAGAGTGTTTGCTCTTCTGAATCAGTTTCATCAGCCTCACATCTTGCATATTTACACACACACATTTATACTTGTGTGCTAGGATACCATATCATGCCTTTTTAATATACCTCTCCAGCACATTACAGGCAGACCACAGTATATGAAATGACCACAAGCATGTCATGTCAGTGCAAGTATAGGACAGCATATAGAACATCTACTGGGGTATAGAACACCTACCAGACAGGGGTTGCTGGGTTCACTAAACTTATTTGTTTTGTATAGACTTTTGCAGAGTGAAATGCACGAGAGGTAGCCATGCCGGGACAGTCAGATATTTGATGGGACGGTTTATCAATTCAGGACTGTTAACATACGAAGGGGATTTGAATCAAGAAATGTCCTTCATTTTTTAAAAGGAGGGGATAGACCTTGACAAGACCTAGATTTTGTTAAACCCCTACACAGTCTGGCTACAAGCATGTCCCTGCTTGTTTTGATTACCCAAATAATAACTAGTTTTAGCCATTTAGATAGCATTGATCAATCTAAGCAATGACAATCTAATGTGGTTTTGAAGTGGGCACCAACTCAAATTTAGTGGGTTGGTGCAACTTTTGACAGATATGTTATAGGGACTGATAGAAAGACTAGTCAATTGGATCAAATGGTAAAATTGCTATGGTCCAAGCTTTTAGCCCATTTAGATATGTTAGAGGCAGCCTAAGAGGCAGTTGACCATTTCTCTGCACCACAGGTGTTTTACAAAGTCTTGACTCTTCTTCCTTTGGCAGCGCACAGACCTCCACTAAACATTCTCATTGTGGGTGCAGTATGGGGACGATGACAGTGACAAGTGCTTGTGGGTGCAATGTGGGTGTTGCATCTGCTGGGATGTGGGGGCAAACGGGGGGAAATAAAAACAAGAGTTTAATGTGAAGCAATATTTCCTACCCCCTCATAAGGCCATCTTATATTTAAACCTTTTTATTTCCATTAAGATCCGAACGCTTTATAAATCATTGTTGCCTTACATTAGAGCAGATGGGGTATTTCAGGATATAGATCGGATGCTAGATACAAACCACTTTAGACACCTTGATTTTTAGCGTTCCATAATCAAATCAAATGCCCTTGGAAGTACTTTTTATTCTGTTCTAAAGAAATGTTAGTATGAAAAAAAAAAAAAAAAGAAAAAAAACACAAACAAGTGGGCTATTATTCAGAGATGAAGCATTACAAAACATAACCACTCACTTCCTACATTTATAAGGACAAAAAAAAAAAAATTGACAAAAGCCTTTTGTAAGATTAACTCTATAGCCTAGATATGAGCTATTATACGATAATTCAGAAAGAGAACCTCAATTCATGGAGAGCACAAACATCCCAGTCAATATCTCAGCCACTAACATTGCTAGCTTACAACTGCAACACCAGTGTTTTCATGTTATTTTTAACTTATGACTAAAGACATTACATAAAAAAAAACTACCTCGGTTAGAAGCCATAATTGCTATTTGTTATATTACAAAAAAACAAGGAAATGCTCTGGACCATAAAAAAAATATGCAAGTACATGGGCTTTTCACAAAAGTCATATCCAGCTGGCATTTTGGCAGCCTATAAAAAAAAAAAAAAAAAAAGTTTCCCTGTTAGATACAAATAGGTAAACAAAATACTTGAATGAAGTTAAAGAGGACAGATTGCCTAAAATAACTTTACATTAATCAACAGAGCATAAAAACATGCCTAGATGCTGTGAGAACAGCAGTTGAGAATTTAAAAAAAAAAAAAAAATTTACACTTGCCAAGCCCGAGTTTCTCACTATTTTTAGACTAAACTTCTTACCAAACTACTGTATTTCAGTCAAACCATCCGGTTCCTTATCAGGACTCCAAATTAGCTACACCTGACACCCATTTCTTTATTTCGCTGCATATGGTGTCTTTGTGAATCTGCTTCAGAATAGTCAAATGAATCAAAAGATACATTTATACTGAATTACATTACACATTTATTAATATAGTGTAGACTCCCAGCTCAGTGTGTGCCATGGCACATGCTTCTACCCCTTTAGCAGATAGCTCCGTATCTTTTGGCATGAACCCAAAGTGCAGATAAGCATGTGGGTAAACCCATTCAACTCAGGAATGCAATCCCCATGAGGTTGGCATTGGCATAGTCTCAAATTTACCAGGGCTGTACTTTTTTTGGGACCATCCAACGATACTAGCCACCATAACTGTTCTTCACTCTGTACACTGCCCCACATACAGACTACTTACCAACCCCCCTCCCTTCGCTCAGACACAATCCAAAGTTCCTCGACCCCCCCCCCCCCCCCCCCAAAAAAAAAAAAAATCATTCGGTTAGGGAATCAGCACTTCAGGTAACATGTACTACACTGTAATTGGAGAAAAGCTCTCTCCTCCCATAAATCCTCAAATTCTGAAATAAAATACAAGATATGTCCTACAAATTCCTCTCACTGGTCCGAAACCCCCCGAATCCATCATAGAATCTTTCCTGAATTCATTCCGCAGAGGGCAACTCTTTTCTACCGATCTTACGTGGAGGCCTTGTTGTTGCTTTGGAGGGGTTCTTGGACTCTCAGATTAAAAGGTTTTTAACAATTCTTAATCCTTCCTCAATAGTATTAGTCACAATATGTCCATTGTGGATCAGAATATATCTTTCATCGGGAATCCCCATTTATATTTTATATTTCTGCGTAGCAGTCCACTTGTAAAAGGATGAAATTCCTTCAAACTTAAGCAAATTTTTCCTGAACACCCAGACAGATGTTAGCACTGTGGAAATACTCCAGCCTCAGCACTCCACATCTGGTGGGACTGCCCACTTATAAAATCCTTTTGGGAGAGAATCAAATCCACACTTTGCTTATTGCTTCTATTATATCTAATTCTCAATGGCATCATACAAATCACTTGTGTTTATTGCCATCACCCTTTCATGTTTTTTCTGCTTATATTAGATATACACCTATTGACCATTGGCATTCTACAAATCTTGTATACGTCTGCCCAAGCATGTGATCTTTAATTGTACCAAATCTGCCCTGGGCTCTAGCCCCAGATCTTTTGGAGACCTAGCAACATCTCTGTATATAAAGCTCAAATGGCACTGATCTGGGGAGGCCACAGTGGTTGTTTTACTACTCTGCAACTAGGATACTGCCGTCCACCTATTAAAGGTGTTATTTCACGTAGTATGACATTTAGGAAAGCTAAACAAAAAGATCTAGCATTCAGTTTCTTAATGTTCCTTGTACTATAAAAAAAAATAAAAAAAAAAAATAAAGGTGTGGAAAGTTCCTGAGGTTTCTTAGCAACAGTCCTGTCAGTCACCCAAAGTGACATTACTGCAACAACATGTACAACCCCTCCCCACTATGCTAGTGCACGCGGGATAGCATATTTCCATAAATGCTTTCATAAGGATGCCCAATGACAGGGTTTGCACATCTGAATCTGTCAGCCTCATCATAGAAAAAAATTTAAACACAGACACGGAGACACACACACACACACACACACACACACACACACACACATTATACTTGTGTGATGAAGCATGATATGCCAGAGGAAAGGACATGCTATAGTATCCGATACCATCAAGTCCAGCACATTATCACATATCACAAGCATCATAATCAATAACGCATCATACCCCAGTATAAGCACACAGGGCCACCAAAATTGTGGGGCCCCTTACAAACCAAAGTGTCTGGGCCCACACCACCACTCCATTTCTCCTGCACGTCAATCATTACATCCATCACAACTCAGGCAAAAGCACCACAACGCACACCCAGGACATGCACCTTAATACATAAACAAGCATACATACAGTTTCTACTTACACGAGAGCCCATAGCAGCAGGAGCAGAGCCGGCCGATATTGGCACAATGGAACCATAATCTCAGATATTCATTCTGTGGGGTCTATTCACTAAAAGGCGAGTTGCAGGTGAAAGGAGATCCACCTTAGTACTCAATTTAGCTATACATTGTGCAGGGGCAATCCAGGTGAGTTTGTCCCTGCAAAATGTATAGTTATAATAGTGAGATGAAATGTTTAGTGAATAGATCCAAGTGTCCGTCCCAGTGCAGATCTTTGCTGCCATGTGTGTTAGAGAGGAAGGGGCTGAGGAAGGGGCTGGGGAAACATACAGGGGCTGAGGGAGCTTGAGAGGAAATATGCATTCCCATATGAAAAACAGAAGAATGGTTTTGCAAACTACAGATAGTAAGAATGTTGTTTAAAATCAAGAATGTTTATTTGGCACACATTCAAGAGTACCACACCATGATCTAAGTAGTTATATGTGCAAACAAACAAAACAAGTCTATATGGATCAGCACATTTAATGGTGTTTGCTGTAGGGCAAGCTATTACAAAATAACATTGTTGCCAAAATGCAGGTTGTAGGCATGTAGGACAAGAAAGGCTATTGGAATTTGAAGACTCTTCAAATGTGTATCATTGATTCTATTTTTTGTATCGCCTCCTGTTTTGGAGGCAGTCCACTGATCAAAATTTCAAAGACAAACATGAACAAAAGTAATTAAACCTTGTTTTGAAAATCAAGTTTGACAGCTTGAGTCAGTCACAATAATTCCAAGATTTGAAATGGTAGAAATCTGTAAGATACTGTCGTCAGCAGACATGTGATTTCTACGTCAAACACGGGATTTATTATACATTTAGAAAGAATTCCACCACGACCAAAGAAGGGGGAAAAAAAAGAAAAGCTGCTTCAGAAATTCAACCAAACGAGTGTTTTTTCACAACAGCATTCTCCGTAAAAAAAAAAAAAAATCCATTGTATTGTCAATAGCCTTTGCAAAATGAAGAAGAATTGCATCAGTTAGCTGTACTTGCTCTTTTGCACAGCCGGTGTAATCTTTCAGAGGAGGAGCATTGGACTGGGGACCTTGCTGAGGATATCTGCGTTATAATGCAAGTTGCTTAATTGGAAGTAAACACATTCCCAATTCCTATGTCGACACATTTGTGAATATGGATGATGCTGGCAACATTCCAGATATTTTCCGTTGGACAAAACACAGTTAATTAAAGATGTAATCGGTTTAGCGATAATAGGTGCAGTGAGATGGCAAAGACTAGAATTCAAATTGTCAGAGAGGCGCATGAACTGCTTTAACATTACTGTGACACATCAATATAGAGTTTTATTTTGCGATACTCAGACTAGGTCCAAAATAGAGACTGCGCCCCTTTGTTCAAGAGATAGCTAAGGAAGCAGGTGAGCAGTGCTAAATTATTAGAACACCTCTAACATAGAAAGCCATGTCTGACAAACTATATGTAATTTACCAAATTGTGACCTTTATGAAATGCTACAAAATACTGTCAAATTGCATTATAAAGTCCGAATGACACTTTGGAAGCATAACACATCTAGTAGTTTTGTATTAAAATGTACACCGAGAAATCCATTATAACTAAACCTAATGTATCTTAAACAAGGTTATTAAGGGGGTCCACCTGGTAGTGACAAGACAGACCACTAGTGCACGTTAAAAAACAGAATTCAAAGTGGATTTCCCTGCATCACTATCCTACTGTATACTCCTAAAAAACGTAACCGTAAAGAAAGGTATGCAACTTAATACAAATATTCTAGCTTAATAATGGAAATCAACACATGAGTACTAATGTCCAAATACATTCTTTAGCTATGCTCAAAGACCCAAGTGTTTACAACTAAAATAAGTTGGCTCTGCTTTGATTACTTATTTAACATTTATATTTTGTTTTAAGATTAATCATCTATTAAGAAGTGAGGTAAACAAGCACCATGTGATTTGCTTCTGGCATGGTCTATGGAGTTGCTTCCCTGTTGGAGTCTGATCAAACAAGAACTTTGCAAACCTTGACTTGACACCTTGCCCATTGTTAGAAAATTACATTAACATTTTACATGAACATACACTATTTCATATAGAGATTGGCAACTGGAAACTAATGAGTTTGCGCTGCTGGCTAAATGTGTCTGCAAATCATTTATTTTGTTAGTAAATGCAGTTCTAATAGAAAGGCAACTGTACCTACCAGTTACTTATGACATTAAAGAACAGGTTGTATACTCTTGCAAGACCATCCCAGGAGAGAGACTGATACACTAAAGGAATTCAAACAGGTAAACTGCAGGGAACAAGTGTACGGATCAGTTTTAGATGTTGCATCTGGCAAACTAGCACTGGGAACCCACCATTCCCATATACCAATATTAACTGGCCTCAATTGTTTCAGCACTTGGGAGCAAGCCTTAAAGGAAACTGGTTAAATGATTTTTAGTGACCTTAAACAAAATGGATATTATGATGGTTATTTAGGAAATGCAAGGATACTCCATTACACAACCTGGGGGTGTTATCCACAGGAAGGAGGTTCGTGTTATTAATGATTTCCTAGGCATAATTCTCAACACGCACAAAAAAAACGCTTTAGATTCCAAAAACAGTATTAGACCAATCACTGTGTGTCCTGTGTCGGTGTAAATGGTAAACATCCAGTGTTTCACTTAATCTATTTATAAGGAATCTAGAAGATTTTAACACGCAGAAAGCATTTTCATCTCCAGTACATCACTAGATTGTGATGAACTGTTTTTTTTTGGTTTTTTTTTTTTGCCACAAAAGGAAAATTACACGGGTTCTTGCTGCCTGCTAAGAGATAAGTCCTTTAAATCTGCCATGGCCGCAAGCCCTGATAAGTCTAGAAGAGGACTGACCATTGACCTCCTCACTTGGTATTTTACAGAGACTCGCATGCCAGTTCACACAGTGACACAAAGAAAATACATCACCCTGCAGCTGATCATCAGAGCTCAAACCATTTGTTTTAGTACAAACAGATTGTAGAAACCACTGAGTCCAAACCCATGGAAATAAAGAGCACATCAGAGATTGATCTGCAGCATGATCAGTGTGAAGGCATCCACAAGTAACCTCACGTCAACCCGTCATTTTAAATCAGAAAGCTGTCCCGACCTCGGGGGAATGCTCTGATCATTAACGAAAAGGACTCTGGGTACTTAGCTCCATCAAATTAATCCGGCGAAGGGAAGCAGCGGGATTGATGGAAGCTATTTCGGCAGCTTTCCATGATCAGAATGAGGGAGTAGCTCCAGTCTGAATACTGGGAGGCAGTAACAGCATTCAGGGCATGCTGGAAATGGTTTACATGCAGCGTAAACACACAATCTGAACTTTGAGTCTTCATTAAGAGATGGGAAAACCAATAAGAACAGAGGGTAATATTGTAACAAGTACATATCTTCCTGCTGCATGTCCATCTTCATGCTTTGACATCAGTATGACCAGGGGTGGATAACTGTAGCTGCTCTGAACTACAACTTACACATTCAACCAGCCATAGTAAAATACATGCACGTGAACTGCAGCTACAAGGCTGATTTAGCTTTTCAAATAAATACAGATATCTGATGCTTGGGAGGCTTTGAAGCACATGCTTTTGGTAGTCAAGCACTTTAACTTAAGGTTTGACAAGTCTATAAAGATTTAGATTTGCTTTGAAGCACAAGGTCCATACCCATGATATCAAAACCAAGAAGTGCACACAGATGGCTACTGTAGGAGCAGTGATTCAGACAACTGTTTAGTGCTATGAAAAACTTAATGAAGCTTAGCAAGATTGCTTTTGCTTCAAAAACCACATGTGATGGTTTTCAAACATGGTGGTGGTGCTGCTAGAACAATGTGTATGAATGTTCTGCAGCAAGAAAATTAAACTACAATGATGTGCTGGTTAGCAAAAATCCTTATATTCCACCCCAGAAATGGATGATGGGGACAAAAAAACCCACAGATAAGTATGTTCACTTAATAGTCTAGGGAAGTAATTTGTAAATTTTTTTTTTTTTTTTTTTTATAAGGGCCCCAGAATAAAGCAGCAATGCTTAAATGGTCACCCTACAGGGCACAATTATATGTCTACATGAGCACATGATGTGCGTCAATCTACAGATTAAAAAAAAAAAAAAAAGTTTTTGTTTTTGTAATTATCTTAACAGTAAGCAGGTCTTGTTTACTAGAGTGCTCAACACAATCCTTGGCAGCTCTGGACGACTTGGCTCAGTAATAAGACTGAAATTGATCCATAAGACAATCAACTGGTCATCTATCCCGACACAAATGGACAAACTGTAACCTTTCATAATTGTGAAACTGCAGACTTGTAATAATACGGGCTCAATATACTTGTATAATCCACTTGGATATTTTTCTTCAATCGAACATTTCTTGGTGCCAAAACTGCTCCTGGCCAAAAATAAAACCAATAGATCACCAGCTTAAGCAGCTTCCTATTTATTTCTGCCAGAGAGCTATACATTAACTAGAATCAATGACATCAGCTAAGCAGAACGGGACCAGGTCTATAAAAGTAAAAACAAACAGGGAAAGCGGGACAATATTTAGCATCACTACATCTTGTATGTAAATAACTGATGGGCATGTGTGTGCATTTGTATAGAGACACACCCACTTACTTGGTAACTTATCAGCTGTAATTGCATGTGTGTCTGCAACTATATGTAGCACCAGTGTTATACATATTGGTATGGATAAAATAAAGCAAACACAAGTAAAACAAAATAAAAATCAAACCTTAAGTGTTTGCATTAAGATATATCAAATGAGTTTTTGAATCATGTCTTGCAAGAAGAAAATACTGCATGACTTTTTGCAATGGTACCTCAGAAACATTTCAAAAAATTACTTTACTCTTATAAAGGCCATTTATTAAACAAAATGTTTGCAGTTACTGATGGAGTAAGGAGATGTTCTTGTTAAAAGGTCTGAACTATTTGTTCCAAACCAAACTAAAAGCAGTAGCAGGACCAATTTATTGCACACTGGAGAGTGTTAATTAGCGAGAACTGCAGATCCCCAAATCCTGAGCTCCAGTTTATCATAAGGATACTACACTTTTCAGAAGACTTGTTTCAATTAGAAAACCAATCTCAAAACACCAGAGGACAGATTAATCAATAGTCTCATACCAGTACTCAAATTAACTAACCCATGCTGATTTTAAATATAGGGTAGCAGATGCAAAGTTAATCAGATTAACACACCACTCACTATATAGCGCAGCATCAAAACCAGCCAGACCACCAATGACCTGCTTTAAATGACGTCGGCAACACCAGCCAGACCACCAATGATCTGCTTTAAAGGACAACGTCAGCAAAACATAAGTTGTTTATTTGAAAGTTTGCATCAAATGTAGGCATTTTGAGTAGAAATGCTTTAATGAAACAATTCGTTAAGCCCCATTCTTATTTATATATATATATATATATATATATATATATATATATATATATATATATATATATATATATATATATATATATATAATATATATATATATATATATATAATATATTATATATTATATATCTTTATTTATACAAAAGGTATTTCCATTATAAATAATATACAAACAAATAAATACCAACACATATAAGGACATTTCTTAATCTATTATCATAATTAATTATACATCATGACATATGGTATCCAAAACAGTCCAAGAAGGGCTAGTAAGTGAAAGTCACACACTGCTGCCTCTGTCCCCCATGTCTGACCTTCACATACTAGGGTAGCATGTCACTGATAGATGTTTTACCAATTTCTTGCTACTCTAGTAAGTGAGAATAATAAGTAAGAGGCTTATACTTTACCTGTCACCGCAGCTGATCCGGAGGGGGCGTGAGGTGGTGTGTGTCCCTTGTGCAGGCGCTCTTCTAACAAACTTACGGCTGATTGACAGCTGTAACTTTGTGCGCATGCGCTGTGGTGCGCAATGAGTGAATTCTACTGAGCCTGTGCAGTAGAATTCACTTGGATTTTTTGTCAGAACACCGGCATTGCTCTATCACAAGGCAGAGGATGAAGGAAGATCTGACACATCTAACCCAAGATGCCTGGTCGCTGATGGTGCAATGCAACCATAGAGGGCTCAATAAGTTACATTATTTATAATCCTTCATTAAAACATTTTGTATTTAAAATGTCTACATTTGATGTTCTCTCTCAATTAACCAGAACTTAACCCAACAGCTGTCCTTAAAAACAGCCCAGGTTTCAACTCTTGGGAAAGGGAACAATTGTTAGAGATTAAAATGTAAGGTTCCAGAGTTGTAAATAGTTAAAAAGACAAATAAACAGAAGCCAATATCACCCCCTAGACACTCACACTTAACTTTCACACCCTCTCGGTAACAATTCACGACTGAAAAGTTAGGACCCCCCTCTAAAATCATTCACTACCTCTGCTTTTGAAAAGTGAGTTAACCGCTACAATAACAAATATGCATCTTTTATCAGAGATCTGTGTGCGGTTATCTCATAAGACTTAAATTAGGATGTATTTTCTATTTAAGAAGCACGTGTATGTGGCTCAGCTGGTTAGGTCCCTTACCTTGACCATTAGTTTTTTTTATGCGAACGCAATAAACCCTAACACAACTAGGAAAGTCTTATATTAGAGGGGAAACTATTTAAAAGTAATATCAGTTAGTATTAATTTACTGAGAGGGTAGTGGATGTATGGAATAGCCTTCCAGCAGAAATGGTAGAGGTAAACACTGTCAAGGATTTTAATCATGCGTGGGATAGGCACAAGGCTATCCTAGATATAAGATAGGGAAATGGGGACTAAAAATATTTAACAAATTGGGCAGACTATACCAAATGGTTATCTGCCGACACATGCTGTTTCTATGTTTATTTCATGACTCATGCAACTTGTGTAACGGATGTTAAACACTTTAATAACTAAAACCATCAATAATGAATACAAACAAATAAAAAAAAGACAAAATAAAGTACTGCAATATGTTCCATCACAAAAAAAACCCCACTACTTGACAATTTATTCACATTATACATATCCAACTCGCAATAGATATACATATACTAACATTACATACATTTACATACATAAATAATCCTTGAGTCCTGGCTGATTACAGTCCCAGTCAGAAAACCAAATCTGTGCCCACCTTTCAGCTGTAGCTTGTAATGAAACAAAGCACTAAAGATACACAAAAGGCAAAACATGTTTTAGGACATTTCTAAAATTATTGGAAGAAATCCCATAATGCACTTGTGAATTGAAAGATAAGCTCACACTTTGCTGGAAGTGACTTCTATAACTAATCTCTCAATATTATCCCTCAAGAAACAAATTCCAAAAAAACAGAAGTATTAATTTCAGGTGGTTATTAGTCAGTCAGGATTATTACGCAAAGACTGATTTCATTAGAAGGCTGTAGAGTATGCCTGGAATATCATTAGATTATTATAATCAGTAGTATAGCAAGTATTGATATATGTGGCAGAGAGGTTAAAAACACTAGACGTTTCAGTCTACTGCTAGAACACATGGCTTATGTCTGATCTTATCCCCCTAAGAAGGCACACTGTGACTCACATAATGTTATGTTATTGCCTGTAATGTACTTAAGAGAAAAACTGCCTTTGCTGTTGACTGGAAGACAAATTTGCTGCTTGCTTTATATGTCAAACACACTGTGCAGGAGGGACTGGCTGGCCAGGCTTGAAATGTCTCAGTGGAATCAGATAAGGACACTTCTTTCCATGACATGAATACAATTTACTGCTCATCTCTAACAAAGGAAAACCTGTGAGGCCGATCACACGCTATTCAGGCCACTGCAAAAGGCTCTACAGCCATCCTGCTAACATCTTTATTCCCCTGTAGGTCTGATCGGAACCTGCCATGAATGCTACCAAGGAAAGCAGGAAGAGGGGTGAGAAACAAGCTAATGTAAGGTGTAGAACAAGTTTAGAAGTTTTAAATAGAAATTATTTGACGAAAGAATACAAGGTATCAAGCTTTTCATTCTCAATATAGCTTTACCAGAAGGCAGACATGTTTAGAATCTTTGGTCAGATGGTACACTATACAAGCAGCAAGGACTGCATAATGTACTTTATTTTTATTATTTTATTAAAACATTTCTATTTCAAATTGAAGAAATCTTTTAGATAAAACATTGCTTTGCTGACCGTTGTCCTTTAAATAAAGCTTTTAGTATATTATTTTATAGGCCATACCTACCTGGCTCCTTCAAGAAGCCAAACCATGTTTATTATTATCCATTAATGGCACAACATCCTGCTTAACGACATTGTCATTTAAAATATAGGTTGGGTGACACTTGTGCAAAACATTACCTGTACTAGAGAAACTGTGGAGAGAGTTAAGGAAGTTTCTGAGCACAGTGCAATAACAAATGTAGCAATTTCCCTTAAGGAACGCACCACTTGCTAAGGTGATGAGAAGTCATTCACAAGATTAACCCTTTTGCGCTTTATGGCCCAGTGTGCAGCTAAAGAGTAACAATCAACAGAACACACAATGAGGACAAAGGATACATTAGGTGTTATGTATAAAAATGGTTCCGTTTCTACATAAGTACCTGCAGATATACACAAAATAGTTCCCTCCAGGAAAAAAAAAAATTACAAGTTCACCAGGAATGCAAAAAAACTGTTCTAGGAACTGTTGAAAAAAATGTTGCAGGCAATGTATAGAAAGGCAGCATATTTTAGTTGTCTTTATTGCACAATGTTGCCAATCTGGCATGAATTGTACTACAGAGGAATGTTACTTAGTCACTTTTTTTTTGCCTTCCCTCCCACCACCCCACAGTGTATGTGTAATGGTTTTTAGACAATGCCCAGGTGCAAACACAACATGCCTACAGGGAGATTATCCACACACATACTCAGCCATGTAGATGTTCACAAAGACATCTGGTCTATGCTATTAAAGCTGGCTCCACTGTCACAAAACAAAATATAAGAAAGTATTATATATTGCTAGCTGGAGTCACTGAGAAAAAAAAAAAAAGGACATAGCAGCAACCCAACAGAACAGGTTATCAAAGGCCTAAATTCAAGAGAGTAGCACATGGAGAGACCTATAGACTGTGCAGAACCAGACAGCTGTGTGTGGCTCTGCATTTATGTCCAGTGGAGCGCCAACAATGCAGCAATATTGTAGTGCTAAAAACAAAGTGGTGTAATAGTTTAGAACTGCACAGGAGAGTGCAAATTTGACCCTACAACACAAGTTAATAGTGCAGAGGTCAAGCCTATCAGCAATGTATGTAACTAGGGGTTCACACACATTACAGGTGAATATTCATGTGTCAGCTGCTTGTTCATTAACATTGGGTTTCCGTTTGCAAGCAGAATGACTGACATACAGTATGATGATGTGTCCTTAATTCATAACCAAAGACCAGAACAGCTACTCTGGACCAAGTGCCCTCCAAGCCATACGACATTTAAGTATGCTGATCCCAAGCGAAACATTTGAAGCAGACACCCTCTAAAAGCAGTTACGTATTAATTCAAGTAACATCACATCACATCACATCACTGCCAATATGCAAATTCCTGCAGCTCACAAAGTACTTTTTTTTATTTATTTTTTTACATCTACGGATGTCTTGATTCTGCTCCACATCTAGAATGGCAGTGGCATAGAAATGCTTAAAGGACATGTACAATTCATACCTAATTAAATAAAAATTGAAAGAGCTTGTGCGCCCACTATAGAAGCTCCTGAGAGACCGGGGTCTCTTGTCCTCGGCAGAGACATGGTGATATTCGTTGTGGATCATCTGCTTTTACTTTACGTAAGCAGCATGTTTAGGGACCATAATAAAACGTGTATGTAGAGGTTTTATGCAATCTTCATTTCTCTCCTCATTGCCATTGCACATCGGGATGAGCATTATTTGCGGTGCTGAGAGGACCTCTGCCTTTTGGGAATTTAAATTAAAGATAAGCTACAGAATAATCACCCTAATTCAACTTTTTCCAAAAACCAAAAATAAAATTGTATTTGCTTTTCCATCCTCGGCACCAAAATACTTTTTTGTGTAGTTTATATGATCACTGGTGTGAAGCAACAAATACAAATAAAAAGCCGTTTTCAGCATTGCTTTACTATACAGCTGGGTCCTGGAATCATCATGGACATACACAACACATTAAAACCTTACACAATTTGCACACAGTATATACATTTATCCAAATTCTTCAGACAATATCTTTTTTTAACCCCTTAAAAACCACACAGCATACATGTACCTCATGCGCCTTTCAGGCCACCGGAGGCAATCAGGCAACAGTGAATATCCCACCATGGAGATACTTCATATAGATTTGTCTTAAGATTTCCCTCGTGTTGTATTTAAGGTATATTTAACCATTTCAATGCTTTGTCATGCATTACAAGCCCCTAATGCACACTCACTGGATTTTATTAAGAAAACGTTGACTTACTATACCAAAGCTGTATCAAATATTAACATTTGTTTCCAACAGGAACCTTTCTCAAGGTTGTCTTGATAAAGGTTACTGTTGGGAACCAAAACGTCGATACAGCTTTGGTATAGTAAATTTTCATA
Source organism: Pelodytes ibericus (assembly GCA_036172795.1). Classification (NCBI taxonomy): domain Eukaryota; kingdom Metazoa; phylum Chordata; class Amphibia; order Anura; family Pelodytidae; genus Pelodytes; species Pelodytes ibericus. The sequence continues at coordinate 139,247,295 of CM069858.1, forward strand.
AAATCTAGTGAGCTTACATTATTTTAGTGTGTATATGTATTTTTTTTTTCAATTTATACAAGCTTACGGTCATGCCGTGCGGGTTGAAGAACGCCCCGGCTAACTTCAAGCGGTTAGTCAACCAGCTGCTGGAGGGACTTCAAGACTTTACTTGTGCCTACCTGGACAATATTGCCATTTTCAGTAGTTCCTGGAACGAGCAACTCCTACACCTAGACACCGGCCTAACCAAAATACAACAAGCAGGCCTGATGATTAGATCAGACAAGTGTCAGTTAGGGATTGCCAAAGTTCAGTACCTGGGCCACCGTGTGGGTAGCGGGCAGCAACGGCCAGAGCCGGCTAAGACTGAAACCATCGTTAACTGGCCCGTACCAGTCAATAAGAAGCAGGTCTTAGCTTTCCTAGGGACGGCCGGCTACTATAGGAAGTTTGTGCCCCAGTACAGTGCCATAGCTAAACCCTGACAAAGAAATCCCTTCCCCGAACTGTCCGGTGGTCCCAGAGTGCAACGAGGCGTTTGAGAAATTGAAGCACACATTGGCAGATTCCCCTGTATTGCCCACCCCTCATTTTAACAAGCGCTTTCTGCTCCACACAGACACCTTCATGTTCCAGGCACCATGACCCCAACTGAATCACCCATCAACTTTTTAACTTCAAGATTGTAGTAGATGTCCAAAGTTGCCAGGTTAAATCACTGGAAATCTGCATTTACTGCTAAACTACAGGCTTTTCATTTTAATCTGTAACAATGAATGTATTAACCCTCATCACACCTTCATATAGTTGGCACTACAAATCCAGGTGCAGGTGAAAAGAACTGCATGGAGCACACATTTACTCCTACAAGATGAGTGAAAATACTTCTTCCGTAATCCATAAGTGAAAAATCAAGCCTGCAGACCATCATTAAATGATCTTAATTGGCATGTAATTAGACATTTAAGCTAATTAGCTGATGCTTGTTAACCTTTTTAGCAAACATTGGTTCATTGCAGTTTCCTTAATGGTTGACAGCGCTTGTTCTGGAACTGACAGAACAGTGCTGAGCCTGTGACTAAACGAAATGTTAGGGTTTGTGGGATTCATCCTACACGGTTCTGGCCGTTGTGATTACGCGCTGTATGACAGCTGCACACAAGCAAGTCATTTATCGGAATACATAGCTGGCAAACCTCACACCTTAAAGAGATTGCCATTTCTCCAAGTATGGTAGTGATGTATATAGAGTTATCACGCCTTTAACGGTACGATTACATCTTAAATAGTCTAAATTACTCCATAAAAGCTCTGACACCAAGGTACCTCAATACATTTTTCAATCTAGTTTTAACCATAATACAAAAAGGTTTATATTAAGGTATATTAAGGATACGGCTCCTGCTGAGGCTACGGCCCAATACTGCACATCAAAAAAAAAAAAAAAAAAAAAAATATGTCAATAATTCTGGGTCCGGTATTCTTTAAAGCATTCACATTTTGTGATGGATGCTTTTGTTTGCCATTTGCTATTTGCCAGTGATTAAATTCACAATCCCCCAAAATCAGGCTTATACCTGCTGAGAAGGCCGTTTGCCATGAAACGGAGCATCCTGATCTTTTTTTGCAAGGAATACTTTATTAATTTTGCTTCTCTTTTCCCTGGGTTATACTTGTATCTGGGATTCTATGTTAAATTTCATTGTAAACATACATCTTTGCACAATATCTTTTGGGATAAACAGAACATGAGTAGTTAAGTAATTTGTAGTCCTGTCAAGTAATATATCGGCCAAGTTAAGATCTCACCTGAGAAACAGATTTGGCTTTCTATGGACGGATAGCCTAACATACCTAGAGGTACTAGGATCTGTTCTGATCAGGTAAAAACAGTTGAGGCCAATTTTCTCCCTTTATTGTCATCAATGAAGCAATTAAGAGATTGGAAGAACTCTTGCTTCTCCTAAGGGGGCCGAATAAATATAGTCAGGACATATATTTGGCCAAAATAGCTTTATTTGTTCAGGATGCTCCTTCTGGAAATTCCGGAGAGTTGGTTTAGCCTGATCCAGTCGTCCTTTAGAAAGGTTATATGCAGAATAAAAAAAAAAAAATGAGACTGGACCTAAACTGTTTAAGGCTGAAGGTCTCCCAGGTGGGATTGGCAATGCCAGACATAGTACAGTACTATGACTCTAGCCTCCTGGCTCATGCCCTAATATCGCAGCTAGACATATCCCAAAATTAACCCTGGTATGTTATTGAACAAGATTTGGGTGGGGAACTAGATCTGACAAAACATTTTTGGCCCACAGACAAAAAAATTAAAGAGTAAAGAGTAAGACTCAGGATAGAGGGTTAGTTTTGAACAACATCCTGAGCTCATGGAGAAGATGTAAGAAAAGATTGGGCTTAGGAAATTATGTCATACATGAATTACCTCTGGCACTTCTAGAAAGCAATATATCCTGTATAGATTTTAAAACATTGTGTAAGTGTGGCTTAAAGTTTTAAGGTGAAATATGGCGAGACGCAGGTATCATTCCTTTTCAGGAGCTTCTAGATAATAACCCGGAATTAAAAGGGAAAACTTTAATTTAAGAATTATGGGGTACTTATCTAGACACTTGTACAACTCCAGCTTGGAAATCGTTAACAACCTAAGAAAGCTCCTGAGGTCTAATGACCAAAAATAACTTACTGAAAAGAGCCAAACACTTATTGGCTCTAGAATCTGATTTCTGTGAATTTAAGGCCTTTACTAAATGGGAGCAGGATATTGGAACTGCATTGCCGAAAAATGATTTAATAACAGCTTCCCATATGACGTATAGGACTGTGAGGTGACTTAACCTCGCAGAAACTCAATATAAAATTTAAAATAGGATGTACTTGGTACCTACCCGCTTGGCTAGTATGCACGCAGCCCTAGGGGACACATGTTGGAGATGTAACAAAAGGATGAGGTGATATTTTACACACTTGGTGGACATGTCCTCTTAAATTAATGTGGCAGGAAATCTTAGAAAAATTAATTTATTTAACCAATATCCTGCTGCCAAATAATCCTGAAACTCTTCTGCTTCATGTAAAACTTTCCATCTGTCAAGGAATGGGCAATCGCCTTTGTGCTTCGTTTAACTGCGGTAAAAAAAAATGTATTGCTAGGAAGTGCAAATCACAGATCCCTGGCTGGACCGAGATAAACAATAAGAACATCAATTAAAAATGGAAAAAGGAATCTATCAATATAAAAATATTAAAAAAAATCATTGAAAAGTGGAATAAATGTATAAATCTCTTAGATTTCGATTTTATTTCTCATCTCAGATCCCAGGCTAAGTGTGTTAGGACTGTAAATAAGAATTAGTCAATGGACTAAATGACTATTCTGGGGCTCTTCTTGGGCCTCCGTGAACGTAAATGTTCTGTCTGTAGTGTCTTTGTATGTGGTATTGAGGGCCAACTATAGCTTTGAAACTTGAAATATAATGTATTAGTACTTTGTTAACTGTTGGTCCTCATGTTTAATGTATTCCTGTATTTTAGCAAACAGGAATGCAATTGTTTGTTTTTATGTTAAAGAAAATTTGAACAAATAAAAGATATTTTATTTTTTAAATTATGTGATGCATTTGCCCCACTGGTCACTCTTTGGATACCCCTGTTTAAAAGGTTTTGGTTGTGATGGTAAGATTTTTTAATTTCAAACAATAGCTGGTCTGTCCAGAGCACATGTGGCTCTAACATCAGTAGTTTTTCGAGATCAATGCATTGCTATCAGGATGCAGCATAGGGTTAAAATAGGCTCTTTTTATTATTCATCATTAATGTGTGGTTTACTCTTCAGAATGGATATTATTGGTTTGTTCTGTACATAATTTATCTCCATTTATTTTAATATTTATGAAGGTCTCAGCAAACTGGTTCAAAGTCAGTCTTCCCTTTCTCCCCATTGTCTGTTTATAAACATTATAATTTGTATATTGTAGAGATGGCAAACACATGGCGTAGGTTTAGAATTGTTCTGGTTAAGCATTTTACAAAATACCTGTTAATGTGTTTGATGAACCACTTAACTTCTTTTTGCTTCTGCTTCTATTACAGAAGCACAAAAGGAAAAGCCCGGTGATTGTATTGAGATAAAATGGCAGCCTCCATGCTTCTCTGTGAGGAATGCAGACTGACCCAGTCACTTACTGAAAGGTACTAGCTAGTAATTCTTATGAGGCTGTGGCTCTACACTAGTACAGAAACACAGTAAGCACATGACAGATATGATCGCTAAACCGTTGCTCTGATTGGCTAATCATGTAGCCAGGCCACTATGCTTATGAAAAAATACAAGACTAGTTTACACCCTTAGAAAACAAATTTAATTGGCATTAAAGTTTTAACTTTATCATTGGTCCCTCATGGCCAGCATTACAATAGGTTTACTATAAAAGAAATCTAAAGTTCACATTCTACCATTGTTTTTGCTTCTAAGTATTCTAAAGCAGAACTAAAAAGCATTTTTCCAAAATTATTTCAGCAGGATATTGTATTACAGATTAGACTTTGACACATCTCTGAAACTCCATACAGTAAATATATACGCTTCCTCGCCATAGGAGCATAGTCCGTTTGTTGTATACACTATACAGCTAATTACACAGTACTAACAGCACACGCACATTTATTTGGTAGGCCTCATTGACACATGTTTATTATCTGAGCCTGCGACTCAAAGCTATTGATCCGGCCAAAGCATTATCTGTGAAAGATGGCTACCTAATCTATGTACTGGAGCATTTAAAAGTGAAAAAATGGTGCTGCCCCAGCCCACTGAGCAAGGTTTGAGATCAGCCCTGGGGCTGGTGCTCCTGTGTATGCTATACAGGGCACAGTCTCCCGCTGCCTAATTTAAGTATTTATATTAGGGTTGCAGGCTATAAATCAGTGTGCAAACAGACTGGGCAGATTAAGCAGCAGTGCGGTCAGTCTTCTAAAGTGATCCCCCAGTAACTAAAGTGCTGCCAGACTAATTAGACATGCATCTCTGTATGCACAGTATTCATTACTACGACAGGATTTTGGTTCCAAATACTGCGCAGTCCTACTTAAAGCAGGACCGTTGGGGTCATGCACAAAGCAAAATCTCAGTTTTACTAGGCATTGTTCCATTTGAAACCAAATTAATTATAAAACAATTCAAATATTTTTATGGTTTCTAGAAAATGTGTATTTTATGTTTCTTTAACCATCCATGTTGCATGTATGTACCTCACAATGGGCCTACCTAGAACAAAATGGATTCCAGACAGTGGTGTACTATTCAGGTTGTCAAACTGGTAGTACTCAATACAAACTTTTTTAGGACACCCAAGATGTAATACCACTCAGCTTCCAAGTCTTGTATGACAGATTTTAAAAGCTAATTTCCAGCATGCAAAATGCTGTTGGAACAGTATCCGTTGTTACATTAAATCCATCAGCATGCGTTACATGGGCCAATATAACTGTTTTTACAAAAGGAAGTTCTTACCTTTTTGCCTACGAGCTTCTTCCGTAGAAACTCTCTAGCTTCAAACATGTAAGGAATGTCATAGAGAGGACGCAGCTTCTTGTTCTTGTCCTGTGGCGAGAGGAAAAAAGTGACAAGATGAGTACATGATCTAGTATGCAAAGGACAGTCTGCTATGACACCGCTGAATGCCGACAGGGTTTGCAATTCTACGAGCAGATACCAAAGTAACAGCATTTTTGGTAGCTGCTCATATACTGCAAACTGTTAAAGGAAGTCTGTACCTTTGGATCTGCAGTTCTAACATTGCTAACCTATTGCACAGCAAGACTTGTACATAGTATAAAAGCTCTGTATGGGGAGGGGGGGGTATATACTATTGTGTTGATCCAGTCATGTGTACCAAGTGTGTTCTCAGATATATAGAATCATAAGTGACTTTTTACCATTATTCACAGAAATGTATTAAAACATGTTTACCTTTTGCTTTTCACTTGTTTAAAGTTGTACAGACTAGCAACCTATATACATTACATCTGTTCTGACTGGTCAACATGTCACCTAAGGGATAGGACATTGAGAGAAAATTATATTGCAATTCGCTTTTGTTTGCCAACTTTATGTACAGTGGCAAAAACGATATATTTAAATTGGGATCACATAGGAATACTCCCAGCAGAACACTATTTTCATATTCAATGTTATATAAAAGTTTAAAAAAATAAATAAAAAAAAAAGTCTAACACAAAAAACAGTTTTCCTAGATACCTTTTAGAAATGACTTTAGTTCTACAGGCGTAAATGTTATTACATAACCCTGCTTACATAGATATATCTAACAAGGCACCAAGGTAAACGCTTATTGGTTCTACATTAGCAACTAATGCATAACTAGCAAGGTTGTCTGTAGAAGTAAATATCACAAAGTTAGTGACATTCTGAGGGTATGAAAGGAAGACAAACGTTTTATCATGAATTGGTCTGCAGTGAAGTGGTCTGTAATGTCCAAAAAACGTCCTTGGATGAGGTTAATTGTCTGAATAAAATTAGCAAAAGCTTTGTTTACATTCCACCAACAATATATCCATAGGTGATGCCTCTAATGTTTTTTTAAACACAAGTCCTTACATGGTTTTGTTGAGATGATTTTAACACTGTTTTCAAACTATTATATAGTACTACCTTTATGACCATTTCAGTGAGTTCTAAGGTTTAGCCAGTGTCTCAGTGTAAAAGGCCTAGTACACAGTTATGTTTGATTCAAGAAACACCGTACCCGATATCCTTCAACCCTTTTACATTATTGGTTTAAACAAATGGTGGCTCGAAAGTTTAAACAAAATAAACTTCGAAACATAGAATGTGTCGGCAGATAAGAACTATTCGGTCCATCTAGTCTGCGGCAGAGCTATAGTTGGCTCTATGTGCCCGAGGCAAGGATAGAAAATGTCCATATATCTTGTGGCAGTTATTTTACAGAACAATTTATTCAGATACAACCCATCTTGGGGTGCTCAACTGGTTGTGGTTGTCATTTTATCACCATTGGATTCCATGGCCTCCTGGTAGTAAATGGTGTTGAGGGAGATCTAGGTCTTTGCCTCTTCCCAGCAGAGACCTGCACATATCCATGCAACTGCAAGTTGCAACTTGCTGGGCAATCAGGTCTCAAATCTCACAAGCTGACCTGATTAGTCATGCGTGTGACGTGTTTTATATTTAGTTTAAGGCCAGAATGAGCAAAGACCTTCAGCTCCATTACATGAGAGCACCAGCAGTGGCCCTAATACCTTTATCATACTAATGACAAAGACTAGCGCCCAAAACGATTTGCATATCCAGAGCTACTCTTGCACAACACACCCAAAATAAAAATCATCCAATTGCAAAATCTAAGGCTTCTGATTTAATCCATCCATTCGGATCTACATCAAGGGCGGGGGAACCTGCGGCCCTCCAGATATTGCCAGACTATGCTTCCCCATACTCCTCTGCCAGGCTCTTCGCTTAAAGAGCATTATGAGAGGTGTAGCTGGAGGGCCACAGGATCCCCGCCCCGATCTACATGGTTCAAAAAGATTAACCTTTCCTATCTGGAGATGGCAGCGTGCGGAGACTGCTTAGTGCTCCCTTCCCACTCAGCTAGTGTCAGTCACCAGTATGATTAATAAATAAAAACAGCAACAGCTTTTAAAAAGGAAGGGGGGGAGCAGCCTGCAGGACATTTCTTATTCAGAGAAAACAAACCGTTTGAAACTGAGCAAGATGATACCATTACATCAAGGAAAGACAGTGTTACAAGCTGGCTTGGAGCCATCAACACAAAGCAGAGAGGGAAGCGCCATCGCACGGAAATTAAGGCAGGATTTTCATGCAACTTAAGCGTATTCTCTCCTGCAACACTTGAAACCAACAACCAGCTTCACAAATCCCATTTTTTGTTTTCCTCTGACAGTGCTCAATTTGATGGTTTGTTCTGATGCCAAAACATTACACACACACAAAGAAAAAACAAAATAAGTTTTCACTGCAGCAGAGACATTAAAGACTTAAAATAAAATGTCTGCTTTTTTACTCAAAAAAAAAAAAGACACTGCATGAAAATTAATTAATCCTCAATTGCTTGTATTTACACACTTTATAAAAGGAAGTTTAAGGACAATTAATCTTTGCTCTGTGGGAACAGAGCGGGAGTAGGAAGGGAGGTGAAAAACAAGGTGTATCAATATAGAACAGGCAGAAAACAATATACCATAGGGTTACGGCTAACCCTATGGTATATTGTCGTCTGCCTGCTCTCAGAGGAGGCTGTGCTGTGTATAATGTAATAGAAAGGAGCTGTATAAATACAGATATCACCCCAGAGGAGGCTGCACTATGTATAAATACAGATATCACTAGGATCTCACCCCAGAGGAGGCTGCACTGTGTATAATGTAACAGAAAGGAGCTGTATAAATACAGATATCACCCCAGAGGGGGCTGCACTGTGTATAATGTAACAGAAAGGAGCTGTATAAATACAGATATCACTAGGATCTCACCCCAGAGGGGGCTGCACTGTGTATAATGTAACAGAAAGGAGCTGTATAAATACAGATATCACTAGGATCTCACCCCAGAGGAGGCTGCACTGTGTATAAGGTAATAGAAAGGAGCTGTATAAATACAGGTCTCACCCCAGAGGAGGCTGCACTGTGTATAAGGTAATAGAAAGGAGCTGTATAAATACAGGTCTCACCCCAGAGGAGGCTGCACTGTGTATAAGGTAATAGAAAGGAGCTGTATAAATACAGGTCTCACCCCCAGAGGAGGCTGCACTGTGTATAAGGTAATAGAAAGGAGCTGTATAAATACAGATATCACCCCAGAGGAGGCTGCACTATGTATAAATACAGATATCACTAGGATCTCACCCCAGAGGAGGCTGCGCTGTGTATAAGGTAATAGAAAGGAGCTGTATAAATACAGGTCTCACCCCAGAGGAGGCTGCACTGTGTATAAGGTAATAGAAAGGAGCTGTATAAATACAGGTATCACCCCAGAGGAGGCTGCACTGTGTATAAGGTAATAGAAAGGAGCTGTATAAATACAGGTCTCACCCCAGAGGAGGCTGCACTATGTATAAATACAGATATCACTAGGATCTCACCCCAGAGGAGGCTGCACTGTGTATAAGGTAATAGAAAGGAGCTGTATAAATACAGGTCTCACCCCAGAGGAGGCTGCACTGTGTATAAGGTAATAGAAAGGAGCTGTATAAATACAGATATCACTAGGATCTCACCCCAGAGGAGGCTGCACTGTGTATAATGTAATAGAAAGGAGCTGTATAAATACAGATATCACCCCAGAGGAGGCTGCACTGTGTATAAGGTAATAGAAAGGAGCTGTATAAATACAGGTCTCACCCCAGAGGAGGCTGCGCTGTGTATAAGGTAATAGAAAGGAGCTGTATAAATACAGGTCTCACCCCAGAGGAGGCTGCACTGTGTATAAGGTAATAGAAAGGAGCTGTATAAATACAGATATCACTAGGATCTCACCCTAGAGGAGGCTGCACTGTGTATAAGGTAATAGAAAGGAGCTGTATAAATACAGGTCTCACCCCAGAGGAGGCTGCACTGTGTATAAGGTAATAGAAAGGAGCTGTATAAATACAGGTCTCACCCCCAGAGGAGGCTGCACTGTGTATAAGGTAATAGAAAGGAGCTGTATAAATACAGGTCTCACCCCCAGAGGAGGCTGCACTGTGTATAATGTAATAGAAAGGAGCTGTATAAATACAGGTCTCACCCCAGAGGAGGCTGCACTGTGTATAAGGTAATAGAAAGGAGCTGTATAAATACAGGTCTCACCCCAGAGGAGGCTGCACTGTGTATAATGTAATAGAAAGGAGCTGTATAAATACAGGTCTCACCCCAGAGGAGGCTGCACTGTGTATAATGTAATAGAAAGGAGCTGTATAAATACAGGTCTCACCCCCAGAGGAGGCTGCACTGTGTATAAGGTAATAGAAAGGAGCTGTATAAATACAGGTCTCACCCTAGAGGAGGCTGCACTGTGTATAAGGTAATAGAAAGGAGCTGTATAAATACAGGTCTCACCCCAGAGGAGGCTGCACTGTGTATAAGGTAATAGAAAGGAGCTGTATAAATACAGATATCACCCCAGAGGAGGCTGCACTGTGTATAAGGTAATAGAAAGGAGCTGTATAAATACAGGTCTCACCCCAGAGGAGGCTGCACTGTGTATAAGGTAATAGAAAGGAGCTGTATAAATACAGATATCACCCCAGAGGAGGCTGCACTGTGTATAAGGTAATAGAAAGGAGCTGTATAAATACAGATATCACCCCAGAGGAGGCTGCACTATGTATAAATACAGATATCACTAGGATCTCACCCTAGAGGAGGCTGCACTGTGTATAAGGTAATAGAAAGGAGCTGTATAAATACAGGTCTCACCCCAGAGGAGGCTGCACTGTGTATAAGGTAATAGAAAGGAGCTGTATAAATACAGGTCTCACCCCAGAGGAGGCTGCACTGTGTATAAGGTAATAGAAAGGAGCTGTATAAATACAGGTCTCACCCCAGAGGAGGCTGCACTGTGTATAAGGTAATAGAAAGGAGCTGTATAAATACAGGTCTCACCCCCAGAGGAGGCTGCACTGTGTATAAATACAGATATCACTAGGATCTCACCCCAGAGGAGGCTGCACTGTGTATAAGGTAATAGAAAGGAGCTGTATAAATACAGGTCTCACCCCAGAGGAGGCTGCACTGTGTATAAGGTAATAGAAAGGAGCTGTATAAATACAGGTCTCACCCCAGAGGAGGCTGCACTGTGTATAAGGTAATAGAAAGGAGCTGTATAAATACAGGTCTCACCCCAGAGGAGGCTGCACTGTGTATAAGGTAATAGAAAGGAGCTGTATAAATACAGGTCTCACCCCAGAGGAGGCTGCACTGTGTATAATGTAATAGAAAGGAGCTGTATAAATACAGGTCTCACCCCAGAGGAGGCTGCACTGTGTATAATGTAATAGAAAGGAGCTGTATAAATACAGGTCTCACCCCAGAGGAGGCTGCACTGTGTATAAGGTAATAGAAAGGAGCTGTATAAATACAGGTCTCACCCCAGAGGAGGCTGCACTGTGTATAAGGTAATAGAAAGGAGCTGTATAAATACAGGTCTCACCCCAGAGGAGGCTGCACTGTGTATAAGGTAATAGAAAGGAGCTGTATAAATACAGGTCTCACCCCCAGAGGAGGCTGCACTGTGTATAAATACAGATATCACTAGGATCTCACCCCAGAGGAGGCTGCACTGTGTATAAGGTAATAGAAAGGAGCTGTATAAATACAGGTCTCACCCCAGAGGAGGCTGCACTGTGTATAAGGTAATAGAAAGGAGCTGTATAAATACAGGTCTCACCCCAGAGGAGGCTGCACTGTGTATAAGGTAATAGAAAGGAGCTGTATAAATACAGGTCTCACCCCAGAGGAGGCTGCACTGTGTATAAGGTAATAGAAAGGAGCTGTATAAATACAGGTCTCACCCCAGAGGAGGCTGCACTGTGTATAATGTAATAGAAAGGAGCTGTATAAATACAGGTCTCACCCCAGAGGAGGCTGCACTGTGTATAAGGTAATAGAAAGGAGCTGTATAAATACAGGTCTCACCCCAGAGGAGGCTGCACTGTGTATAAGGTAATAGAAAGGAGCTGTATAAATACAGGTCTCACCCCCAGAGGAGGCTGCACTGTGTATAATGTAATAGAAAGGAGCTGTATAAATACAGATATCACCCCAGAGGAGGCTGCACTATGTATAAATACAGATATCACTAGGATATCACCCCAGAGGAGGCTGCACTGTGTATAATGTAATAGAAAGGAGCTGTATAAATACAGGTCTCACCCCCAGAGGAGGCTGCACTGTGTATAAGGTAATAGAAAGGAGCTGTATAAATACAGGTCTCACCCCCAGAGGAGGCTGCACTGTGTATAAGGTAATAGAAAGGAGCTGTATAAATACAGGTCTCACCCCAGAGGAGGCTGCACTGTGTATAAGGTAATAGAAAGGAGCTGTATAAATACAGGTCTCACCCCAGAGGAGGCTGCACTGTGTATAATGTAATAGAAAGGAGCTGTATAAATACAGGTCTCACCCCAGAGGAGGCTGCACTGTGTATAAGGTAATAGAAAGGAGCTGTATAAATACAGGTCTCACCCCAGAGGAGGCTGCACTGTGTATAATGTAATAGAAAGGAGCTGTATAAATACAGGTCTCACCCCAGAGGAGGCTGCACTGTGTATAATGTAATAGAAAGGAGCTGTATAAATACAGGTCTCACCCCAGAGGAGGCTGCACTGTGTATAAGGTAATAGAAAGGAGCTGTATAAATACAGGTCTCACCCCAGAGGAGGCTGCACTGTGTATAAGGTAATAGAAAGGAGCTGTATAAATACAGGTCTCACCCCCAGAGGAGGCTGCACTGTGTATAAGGTAATAGAAAGGAGCTGTATAAATACAGATATCACCCCAGAGGAGGCTGCACTATGTATAAATACAGATATCACTAGGATCTCACCCCAGAGGAGGCTGCACTGTGTATAATGTAATAGAAAGGAGCTGTATAAATACAGGTCTCACCCCAGAGGAGGCTGCACTGTGTATAAGGTAATAGAAAGGAGCTGTTTAAATACAGATATCACTAGGCTCTCACCCTAGAGGAGGCTGCACTGTGTATAAGGTAATAGAAAGGAGCTGTATAAATACAGATATCACTAGGATCTCACCCTAGAGGAGGCTGCACTGTGTATAAGGTAATAGAAAGGAGCTGTATAAATACAGATATCACTAGGCTCTCACCCCAGAGTATAATTATACACAGTGCAGCCTCCTCTGAGGTCCTAGTAGGTGAGATCCTAGTAATGTCAGTATTCATTACACATTACATTAACCGTTAGCCAAAAAAAAGCACAGAGCAAGGGCAATGGGGTGGCCAATTAAGGTTTCAGGCCTATTACCTCAGAACAATGCACAATGCCTATGAAAAAGGTTTTTTTGAAAAGTATAGAAATGTGTTGGTGAAGTATGTAATAGCATCTCAATTTGTTCAACACAAATATAAGAGCAATATAAAACCCATGCCAACATTTACAGTAGCTCATCATCTCACGTAACAGCAATTTTACTGGTGTTGCTTTTATATTACAAGGTACAACTCCCAAAGATGTTACTAAGTAATATCAGACTATTTATGCGTTTGCTACAAGAGGGATAGGATGGGTTACAAATTAATAAATATTAGTATTACTGATATACAATGGGGTCGCCAAATACTGGTATCAATGTAAAAGAACTAATTGCACAAAGTACACACACAAACCTGTGCTTTCCTTGTTTGAGTCATTTGGAAACCGCTTGCCTTTCTTTCACTACGATACCCTAAGCAAAGGTTTGAGGAGTCATTAGCTTGAGCGGGAGGGTAAAGACTGCAACTAAAGTGGCTTTAAGGACCCGCAGAGCTCCAAATTCATACAACAAATTAGCAGTGCCATATGTACACTCCAGTCATTATGCCAGGGATAATTCTGCAGCTGGAGCAGAGTGCATAGGAATACAAAGCTACACTGAGATCATGCAGAGTTGGAAGAAAATATACAGGTTTCTTAAGTAGCGAAGGGAGAGGGAGCGATAAAACAGATGTTTCGGGCTTTATTGTTAGCTCTGCTCTGATATATTGTAATTATCTGCAACAACGATACTACTGTGCCCTACATAAACACATTCTAGATTGTCAGCTCACAAGCATTTATACCGTACAGTTTGTAACCTGCTGCCTTGTTGTACAAAGACAAACCGTGGTGTTTTATAGAACGAATGACCAATGAAGACTTGTCTTTCAGGACATTGTTAGGAGTTACACAGCTGATTATGATTCATATAATAGTAATATATTTGACATTTTAAGATTCCTGCATACGGTTATATAAATTAATCTGTACCAGGTAGTGGAGTGCTTTTACATCACTTTAACAGAAACTGCTGTAAAAAAACGTAAGCGTTAGGACACCCAAGCATTTTTGACCGTTAAATAAAAGGTCTAAGTAAATTGTCTGTTTAGTTGACCATATGCCTCAAACCTTCTAAGACACAAAATACATCTGACAGCTAATTTTATTCACACTCATACAGTATATAGTTGGTGTTTTTTTTTTTTTTTTTTTTTTTTTTTGAATGGAGATATATTGGGTTCCAGACTCCCCCAGGGCACTCCAGGTCAACAACAGTATGCTTACATATTCAAAATTATCTGGAATACTCCATTGCCTTATACTATGTTGGTTTTCTTTGACAATTCTAAATAACTAATAGTTATACTTTAAGTGGATTGTAATTTAAAACTATGTACCTCCTCTTTCCCAGGATCATAAAAAGATATTTCAAATTATACCTTAGTTTGTGCAAAGATTTGCCAACAGAATTCAGTTATTAAATGCTATACAAATTGTAAATATTCAAACCAAGTCCAGTGTACCAATGCTGTTAGGATGCTACTGCTTGTAAACACTTTTACCAATTGCAAAACTCCTCCTTCCTGCCATGGCTATAACTGCTCAATGCATTTAGATCAGAAAAATGATTCCTTGTTGCAATTGTTGATAGAAACCACTGATTTGGACCACATTGTGCCTGCTGCTCGTCCAATATAGTAAAAGATCTACCACCTTTCCAAAAGTTGATACAGTGCTGAGTAGTCTTACTTCACTTTACTGCAATTATGACAGATTATCATTGTTTTTATCCTTTCTAAGGCACTAGCATTACCAGCATGCATATACACTGCCTCGCATGAACTTGGGCCACAGGGAAAACAGAAGTGCCAACGAAGCAGATTACCGCAGCCTATATTTTAATAGAAGGTGCACTTTTTGCTACTGTCTGCAAATGCTTGAAGTCCTCTGGTAGCATGCAGTGAACGCCTGATTTACCATTTCATATTGCCAAGTAGAGAGAATCGCTATTATTCAAAAGCTTCTGAGCAGCAGATATTTTCCTTCACCCTCCTCAGCAAAAACTAGCACGGCCACAAAGACAAAACACAAAAACAACTGTGCAAACCGTATAAAATACCAGATACACAATGTACAATGTATAAAACTCGCTCAGTCTCTACAAGAAGCGGTTTTGCAGTAGATGCCATTATGTGATTTGATGCTTACCCTTTAGTTAATGCATCTTGTGTACCACACAAGTGTCAATTAACATACAGCTCTAATTTGTGTCTTTGCTAGTACTAGTGTTACTTTGCTGCAGCAAAAGGTTAAATACATATATCCCACGGTGCCCTAAAGGGAGACTCTCACCAAAAAAATGAAAACATGATTTTTTATTTTGTATTGTTGATTTCAGACAGGTCTTTTGTTTTTGTTATGGGACTGTATTTAATAAAAAAATAAGTAACTAAACAAGTGTGATTGGGTGCTGCCATTTTGTGCTTGTGGTGTCCTGCCCACCATGATACACAGGTGCCAATAAGAGAGCAGGGGAGTATCTTATGACATCATCATGCAGGCTTTGGCCACAGTTGTAAAGTGAGACTGGCTGGAAGATTTTGGACGATGTTGCGTCATGGGAAATATTCTCAAAATGGAGCCGGGAAATAAAACAACTAATTTAATTTCCCCTTGCATATGCAATTAATTCAATCATAAAAAAAAAAAAAAAACAATGGCATATTATTTTATATGTGTTCATTTTAAATGACCAGGTTATCTAGTTACATCATATGTAAGTGGTAGTATCTGTTTGATGAAGAAACTAACCAGAGTTATTCCAGAAATGATAGCCATGGCCACTAGATTTTATTTGTGGTACAGAACTTGACACACTCTGGTCTTATCAAGTATATGCGACACGAGTTACTGTGGAATGTTCTCCTCTATTCAATGATCAGATTATTTCTGGACATTGATTACCTTAAACTGCAGGAAAACTCTCAGAATTCTCAACGTTCTCAGAATACAAACCACCTTGTGTCTGCTGCTCACCCAATACAGTAGAAATAAACAGATTATCTCTTGCTCAAATTAGGACAATTCTATATGTATATGGTTTATTCTGCTCACCGTCTTATTTTAACACGTTTATTACGCATGCAGTTTATAGGGGGAATGACTGTTTCAGGGTTGGTAGCGATATTTTCCTCTTTGCTTGTGTTTTTTTTGATTGTACTACAGCCCTAAATGTGGTCTGCATGCCTCATATACAAAACTCACCTCTCTAACCACACAATAAATGTAGCTTATATTGTGCACTGGGTCACATTGTGCAAGTTACTCCCTAGAAGGTCAAGATCTCATATGCTTACAGCTTGTAAGTAAAATACCATTTCACATGGAATGTAAAGACATATCTGCAAAAAAAATAATTAAATAAATAATTCCCCACTACCTCCCATTCAGCACACAGGGTGATTCATAAAATAGATTTAACCTATTAAATGTACCACTTCGATTAGACTACGTTAATCCTGAGAGTGCCTGCTCCTCCTATCTATAATACAACCCTCCTGTCAGGAGAGCTGGAATATCTTGAAATGCCTGGCAGGACACAGAGGTCATCTTGTTTTCTGGAGTTCTTCTGATACCTCTAATCTATGCAGATATTAAACTGACAGCTTGCTGACTGACATACTTTGATAAACTACTTAAATGAAGGGATGCTGGGAAGGAAGATTCCCTCATACATATCAAAGCAAGCAAAACAATGTGTTATTTCTTGCAGCCTGGATCCTGTACAGCTATTCAGTGTGACAATAGACTTCTCACAAATAGCTGAGGTGAAGGCCTCCAGTTTCTTATAGAGAAACGACTGTCAAGCCGTGACTCCCTGAATACTGAGGCATTAGTGCAGTGGTAAGCCATCTATAACACTTAATTACATCGGGGAGCTCTCATCCAATCAATTCCCAATAAGACACTACATTGTATCAGAACCACCTCCAAATAAAGCAATGTACATCCAATCCTGATAAATAACACAAGAGATGCTGCAAAAGAATATTGTAAACCTAAAAAACTAAAAAGAAAATGTAGAAAAGGTCTCCAGTTACTAGACACTGCCATTATGACTGATTGAATGCTAGCATGGACACTATAGCAGGTTTATACAAACGTATGTCTGAAACAGACATGATAGGGTCTCAATATATTGCTTGATGCTTTTTAGGAAGATTTTAATAACTACATTTTATCAGAAGCTACGCTGAAAGACTTTTGTGATCAATACTTCTGCAGCCTGCGGATGGGTGGGCTGTTTTAATATATATATTTATTTTACAGATTACCCACATTTGTAACCAGAATAGTAAATCCATATCTGTTGTACACAAGTAATCTTGAGATCCTACATTTATTTATTAAAGTGGACAGTGGAGATTAAGAGGACAGGTGCCTTAAATTAACAATTTTTGAAAGTAATGTATCAATTGCATCTTTCACATAGTGGCGGCAATATGGAACAGATGCTACACTGAAGTTTATAGCTTTAATCTTTAATACATATGAATATCTAAGGATAGAATCACATTTTTTATGGATTACCCTAGAACAGGAATGTTCAACTAACCCTGAGGTTTTTAAAACAAAGCTGGCTTCCTTGGCATCAACAAAGGCTATGATGTTTGGCGTTATACACACAGACAGCACTATTATTGTATGGTTAATGCACCAATGGATTTTCTTTACTTGGTTTACTATGCGCCACTGGAGGATTGACAAGCTCCAAAACCAAGCATGTCCCTTCCAGCTTTCTCCTTTTCATGTAATTGCCTGAAAGCCTAACAAACTGTGTGAAATAGCATCTGGGCAGATATTAGCAAAACTGTACACTGTATGAAGGGGTGTGACACATTCCTATATGATCCATATTAGACAGCAATAAGTTAGCTATGCAGTGTTCCATCATCAGAGGTCACTGGAGACCTCAGGAATGCAGCTCATGACAGTGTACACAGGCTGCCTGAGGGACACTCATTGCCCTAGATGTCCACACATCATAGCATGACTGACAGCTCCAGACAAATTAAGGGGGCTGATGGGAGGGGTGACTGTCCTCTAAGCAACTCTTTCTTCTGGGCCACGTGGGAAGGTGTTAACCATATGTCCACACCACAGACAATCTGTCCTGTATCCATGCAGTGTTTGGGGATTTGAGACTGCAATAAGGCACTCTGTACATGCCAATCCTTCGATCCTGTTCTATGGAAACACTCCTGCCAGAGTCCCTTTGATAACATTTCACCGATTTTATTATACAGTTTGATCAGACCAGCAAGGAATTCCCTGTGCTTTATGCTTTTCTATTTTTTAAATCCACCATCTGGCTTTGGTATTTTGTGTTTTATCGTGCTGTCTTTTAGGAATTAGAGGTAATCAGTTCTGTCTGGCTAAACAAGTACCTTTCAGATTATGAAATGGCCTCCTGTAATTGCTACATGCGCCCAGCTACTTGCATTTGGATGTCTAGAGCCTATAGCTAGTATAAATTGAGCGTATAGTTCATTTAGAGATTTCAATATCACACAGCCCTCGTGCCCTCTTTCATTTGGCTCCAATTTAATATTTTTCAGAAATATTCAGTCGACAAAGGATACATTTTAAAAACATTTTTTTATTTCATATTTATTATGTTTTTCAAAAAAAACAACAGTACAACATTTTACAAAGAAAGTACAATAAAAATCACAGTTTTGAAGAATACCCCAAAGTATTCAATAGCTATTGGTACTTTGTTATTAGGGGAGGATAGTATATCCATTATTCAATATTCTGAATTTAAACACAGAAACGCTTGACTCCCTCACTCCCTCAGGAATGGATCTGGTTAACAGTAGTCAGAATGGTAAAGTCAAAAATCACTTTGCTTTGGAACATCAATGCAAATCATGTCAATACTACATCTTAAACAAAATAAAGAGAAAAAATAATAAACAAATACAGAAGAATAAGAAAGAGGGAGAAGGTGAGAAATAGAAAAAAGAAAATCAAAATATTCATTCATAGACGGGGGGGGGGGGGGGTATGGGGCAGAGGCAGGCGAGCTGGGTCCTCTCTGGTCAACCCGATGTGCAGGGGTTATGTATATCTTTCCACAGGCACCAGATCTTATAGTATGTTTCTCTAGAAAAATCTCTCTTTGGTAATAAAACATCTCGGCTAATGATTGGGTATCGGTTTGGGCCTCTATTTCAGTCCATGAGGGAATCTGTTTTCTTCCAATAACGCGCCAAGCAGGTCTTAGTAGCCAGAAAGATATTAATCAGAACAGATCTATTGAATTTGTTACCAATTGGAATATTCCGATGGAATAGAAACATCTGGGGAGTTAGTTGAATGGAAAGAACAAACATTTCCTCACATCTGTGTCATCTGTCGTTTCAGGTCCCTCAATAAATGACAATCCCACCAGACATGGATATGAGAACCCTTTTGCTTTTTCTACATCTCCAACAGAGATCATCTATAGTGGCTTAAAATTTAAACAGCCGGGTTGGTTCTAAGTACCAACGATGGAAGAGTAAAGTATTGCTCTTGCAGATTAATGCAGTGTGTGGCCTTCCTTGTATCTTGCCATGCTTTATACCAGGTTTCTAGTGGGAGATCAATGTCCAGATCCGATTCCCGCTTGCATATGGCTCTGGATCTGACCGGGACAGGGATCTCTGATAAGAAAGCCATTATTTTCGAGAGCAGTCTCTCTCTGGAAGCTGTTTTAAGAAAATCTCCCCAGCTATCCGGAAGTGGCAGTTTGGTTTTAAGTAGAAAACCTTTCAATCTATGGTAAGCGAAAAGTTCTGAGATTGGTAGATTAAATCTTTCTTGAAGTTCTGGAAAAGTCAGAAGCTGGGTATCCCTATATAGATCTCCAATATATTGAATATTCCAATTCCCCCAATGGGCCAAATAGATGTCTTGACTATATATAGATAGTACTGCTAATGGGGCATCTTTGGTCAAAAATGAAGTGGTACCTAGGGACTTTCTTAGCTTATGAACATTATCTATCAGTCCTGTCACTATAGTATTTGATATGTTTGTTTTTTTGTTTTTTTAAACAAATCCCTATTAACCCATTGCACTAAAAAGGGGTCAAACCCCTTATTTTTAGTTCTCTCTATATTTACCCAGCCTAAGTTATCTTTCCCTTTATGATTCCAGGCCAAAACATGAGCTAGGAGGCAGGCATTATGTAGTCTAGCCAAGTCTGGATAACCCAAACCGTCCTGGTGGATACTATTGGAAAAATTCTCTCGCAAACTCTTTCAAGGTTGCCACTGATACCCTGAAGGTTTAAAAACTGTTTTAATGGAGAGAAAAACCAAACCCAAGCAAAAAGTCCTTATCTAGTTAAATCAGGAGGGTTATTTTTTTACCAAAACATCGATAAACAGTAGTAGCATTCCAGCCAAGAAAGTTTGCCATCACATTACCATAAAAAACTGTAAACTGTTATTGCTTGACAATACGTGAGCTATATTTGTGCTCAGAAAGTATTTTTCGCAACATTAATAATGTCCTGAAGCAGACAAAGGTCTGGGGTTGACCAGAACTACAGTGGTTGCCAAGCAGGCTGGTTTGAGGTTAAATCTACAGAGGCAATCAACATGGGTTTGTTTTTGAAGAAAAGGGTAATAATGAACTGTAGCGGGCATATAACAAAAGGCCAAAGTGATATGGCTTTATCCTCATGGGAATTTCAAGGGCTTCTTTTGCATTTATGAGTTAAAGGAATAGGATTTGGATGAAGCACTAATTGTTTTCATGAAGATGGAATATATTAAAGTTAAATCAGCTTAAATCAGACCTAAAATCTGTGAACTCAAAAAAAAAAAAAAAAAAGATCTCGGCAAGTATCATTTAATGAATTGGCATTATTGTAGGCATTAGCCAGAGAAGTCTACATTACTACATTTATTGTCTGCGGTTGTATATCAAATCCACAAAGAAACACATTTTCAATTTCTATTTTCTATAATGGAAATCTGCCTGCCAGAACCCAAAGAAAAGCAGCAGGTGAAAAAAAGATTCAACCTAGAAAATGGCATTTTGTATAA
The DNA here is from genome assembly GCA_036172795.1 of Pelodytes ibericus. Lineage (NCBI taxonomy): Eukaryota > Metazoa > Chordata > Amphibia > Anura > Pelodytidae > Pelodytes > Pelodytes ibericus. Next base: position 139,268,410 of record CM069858.1, read on the forward strand.
ATACTGAAAGCAGATATTCACAAACCAGGTTATATGTGAAATGCAATGATCTGTGCCTAGAGATACTTACATGTCCATCGCTTATTGCTCTTAAATGGCATTCTTGTCAGCCACCATTAAATAGAGCTTACCGGGCCATTAAAAAAGTGATTTTACAATACTAGCAGAAAAGGTAGAGTGTCAGATTGGCAAACAATTGTGTAATTCTGCAAGACTCTGCTTTATGAACTCCTTAGCAATAGGAAGGCAAGGACGGGGGAATGGAAGCAGAGTATGTTATGTTTGGTTAATGGCCATTATGAGTAAAAGGGCGGTTTATTATTGACTGCTGCTAGATAACTAGTCCCAGGATTTAACCAGGTTATGATTTTACAAGATGCCTGTATTGTTCACACTTAAACCACTAAAGTACAAGGATAATCAAAGGTCGTTATGGACACATTCCAGACTGAAAGGGTTAAAAAGCTGAAAAATGTCTTATGCACAATTACTCACAAATCAAACTGAATTAGCTGGAGAGCAAATTCTTCAAAGAAAAAAAAAAAACAGCTGCGGGATTACTCTAAAGCAGAGTCTACAGGTGATGTACTAGAGTACGTACTTCTACTAGCAAATGCCAGGTTACTTTGGAAAAAAACAAACTTACTAATGACATTTGATCAGTGAAATGGCATTTGGTAAGTAGGGAAAACATGCTGCTGCGAAGTCAACAGAACACTACACTTTATACAAACCCCATTTTAAAAGCCCAACTAGAGTCTTTACAGCTCCTCATTTTGAAAAGGAACTCAATCTCCAAAATATTGTTTATGCTATAAAGGTACTAAATAAAAAACATTTTTAAAAATCACACATTTAAAATGTCTGCAGTGTTTGACATCTATATTTTGGTGCTAGATATTTTTCATGGGGAAATGTGTAATTTACAGATCAGGCCACAGGATATAAACCAACACCACATTTACATTTAAAATGTCTCGATTTATGCATTTGGTTGCAATTTTACATATATACATTGTTAGATTTATTCCAGGCAAAATGGACAAAGGGAAAGCACTGTATAAACAAAAAACATTTGGAAAAATGGTACCTTCCCTTGTGCACACATGAAGGTGTCTAGGCCACTTTCACCTCATGCATGGCTATCCCCTACTTTAAACTGGAGGTTCAGCAGGTTGTACTTATTTAGCAAGTTTAAATTAAAGCAAGGGACTTATACAAAATATATATGGCCAGGATAGTACTTCAGAGCATTTTCAAAACATAGCAGGGGAACAAATTATACAAAGATGTGCAAGTTTGAGTAGAAGACCGGTTTGAAAAACTGTAACCCATCTGTATAGACTGTTACATTTATCACAGTAATGCAACTCTGCCCATGAGGAATGCCGCTCAGGGTGAACAGATCTAGGTACAATGTGTATATCAATGAACTGTATTGATTAGCTGTGCTAAAAAGTAGGGATCGACCGATTATCGGTTTAACCGATATTATCGGCCGATATTCACAGTTTCCTAAATTATCGGTATCGGCATCTAACTTTACCGATAATGCCGATATTTGAATGAAGCAGTTTTCGCGATCAACGATCGCGAAAACCGCTTTAACAGTGCTGGTCTATTGCCTCGACATCGAGGCAATAGCCAGCACTGATATTTCTATTTTGGGACCCCCACGATCGCCCCACGGAGCGATCGTGGGGAGCCATATTGACGGAGCATGCTGCTCCGTCAATATGGCTAAGTCCTCTGCCGGTCTGAGCTTCGGAAGTGAAAGTAACTTCACTTCCGTCGCTCTGAATATGCTACTTGACTACCCCTAGTGGTGGTTTAGTAGCATTGCAATGGAAAATAATTAAAATACATATTTAATTAAATAAAAATAGGTTATTTAGCTATATTAGCCTATAGGGTTAAAATTAAATATTTTTTAGCATAAGGGATAGGGTTAAAATTAAATTAAAGTTAAAAAATATTAAGGGATATAATAAGGATTAGAGTTGGGGTTAAATTTAGTGTTAGGGTTAAATTTTGGGTTCGGGTTGGGGTCAAAAGATCAATATAGGAAAAAACCAAAAAACACTATTTTTGGTTTTTGCCCCATAACTCGCAAAAAAATACCGAAAAATATGGAAACATGCATATTTTTGAACTCGGGACAACATTTAGAAACTATTTAGCCGGGGTCTTTTTTAATGATTTTATTTGGGTAAATTATATTTTAGGTCAAAGTTAGAAAAAGTGGGTTTTTTTTAATTTTTCATCATATTTTATGATTTTTTTTTGTAGTAAATTATAAGATATGATGAACATAATGGTATCTAATGAAAGCCCTTCTTATGACGATAAAAACAACATAATTTGTGTGGGTACTGTATGTGAGAAAGCAAAACATTACAGCTAAACACAAACACCCTAGAAATGTCAAAACAGCCATTGTCACCAAGGGAAAGTCAAGGTGAAAATGTCTTGTCACTAAGGGGTTAATTAAGCTGTTTTGATGCCTTGCTTATATTTACTGTAGTGTCCCTTTGATATAATTGCCTATGTCATTGCTGCTCATTTTACTAAGATTTAATCTAAGTATGGACTATGTGCAATTGAACATTGTTGTTCTTGTTACCTTTTGACTGATATTTATTTAAAAAAAAAAAAAAAAGTGGTCCAATTTGTTGTATTTGACCATATCACCATTGTTTTGCTGCATTATTTATTTTTATTTAGCAATGAAAAAGATTTACAAAAAAAAGCTAAACGTTAACAATAAACATGTTCATTTAACAGCAGATTTGTGTAGAAATTTTTTTTTTTCCCAAAAAATTAAAATGCACGAAATATCGGTATAAGTTATCGGCTATCGGCCTGAAAGTTCACAGGTTATCGGTATCGGTATCGGCTCTAAAAAATCAATATCGGTCGATCCCTACTAAAAAGAAAAAATACAGCCGATTGCATCTCCCAAGGTGCCCTTCTCAACCATTTTACATTTCAGATTATAAACGGAGCCAATGTGACTTCCCTGCAACATAGCCTGAGAACTCCAAACTCAACATTGCAATAATTTAATTACACTCCACTAAGTAAACAGTGTTGTACACAGAGCAGGAGTGATCATAAAAACTTCAGCGTGCAGACAATCTAATTTTAGGGTCTGCAGCTCAAATCAGGCCTTAACAATAGTTCTGTCATCCAGATCAGACCCACTCACTGCACTGGGAGTACTACGTTGCTTGTGTTAACTAAAACACATTTGAAACAGAACTCCTGGGAACATTTCAATGATGGCTCATGAAAACATATCCAAGATTATTTACCATGCTGCAGTGTTCTAGCTTTTGACAAAGCTTTAAGAGGCTTATCTATGACTAAACTATACTCTGTTTAAAAGCATCTCCGTTAGCGGTACTTCTGCAGATAGTCATTGAATGACCATTGGATGGGGTTTTAGAGGCTTTTACCTCAACAATTATTTTTTCTTTTTTAAAGTCACATCATGAGAATCTGTCAATCTCCTATTTACAAACAAAAAAACTAAATAAAGCGAATACAAAATAGTCAACTTGGGATAGATCCCAACGGTATGAAACCCTTTACCCAGCATGGAAATTTTCCCTAAAACAAACAGATACAAAATGATCTATAAATTGTGTATGGGTAAGCAAGCTCATGAAGAGAACCGTGTGCTTTAATGTGTCTTGTGTATGACATCAACTCGTGGCTGATGTAATTTTCCCATTGGAAATTGCTCATTTGCATATCAGGCAACAAATCAGCTTGAGACCATGGAGAGATTTAAAACATTTTTTCCTATTTATACATTGCATGCAATGCACAGATTTTATTCCGTCTAATCACAATACAGACCATGTAGATGTGTCTTTAATTCAGCTTCTTTTAAATCAGTTTGCATTTGATGAAATCCCCTCTCTCGCTCTCTCTGACATTAAAAGTGTAAGAAAAGATCTCCCAGTGCTCTTAATGGATGGAATAGAATGGATTAAGTCATTAGAGGACATAAGGAAAGTATTGTAAGTATTCAACAATACAAGGAGGGTTTGGAGAGCAGTGATTCATGCAAGTAGTTTAAATCAATAGCAATTTAACTGAGTTGCTAAAAGTTCCACATTATTTCCAATTGATTCTTAGAGATTTTCATTTCTCTACTTAGACAAATTTTTCTTTTTTTTTCCCCCTCTTAATGATTATGATTTCATTTATTTAATACACATGCCAATTTACAGAGCCACTAAAATGTAAAAATAACACTAACAGAAAATCTTTTAAAGAAGCCAGAGATTTTTTAAAAACAGTTTAAAGTTTTAGGTTACAAGCCAAGATTTTCGTTGCTCAGACTATGCATTGTTTAAAAATAGCCAAGAAAAGGGGATCCTGACCAAAAATATCAACACAAGATGTTAGGCGCTTGCAAGTGAATGCAATCACGGTTACCAGCCAGTCTGTGGAAGGTCCAGTTTATCTGTTGCTTTTTCATTTTAATTGGGAAAGTCAGTTTGCATGCAAAATAATAGAATTGTAGCCATTCCTGTACAAAGGCCGCTTTCAGAACATTATTTGTATGGCTTCCAAGCATTGGTACCCACAATGTCAAACAGTGACAGACCTCACCAGACAATCACAAGCCTGTCACTAGTGAAGGACAGCAGGGGTAAAACCCTCACCCTTAGGGGGAACACTGTTCCTATTTAATAAGGTTGGAGAACTTTGAGAGGAAAAAAGGCTGAAGGAGAAATGAGAGGTTAGGCCGCAGCTGTCAAACCTCATCTCTGTTAGAACAGGCACATCTGGCTGGGAGCTTCCGGAGTAGCGGCTGTAGAGTCAGAATTCAAAAGCGGGAGTTGAAAAAGGATAAGCAAGTCTGTGACAGGTTCTTAACACAGCATTTATATTGGTAACAATTGAAGCTCATCAATGCACTAGTGTAGGCAGCAGCCAAGTAAGGCCTGCCCACAATTACACTTTCTATTTGTTAACGCTCACACTGTATATCTAGAAATTGTATATATCTGTGGTGTCCAATAATTCTGCAGCTATTTGTCAAGCCTCAATAACTAACGTAAAAGAAATATCCCACATGGGAAGAAGGCAGACTTAAAACGCTGAAACCTCTCTATACAAAGTATTTTTTTTTTTTTTTTTAAACAGTTAAAAAATAGGCCCCAAGACCTATAATTTCCATAATAAAATTATTTCATGATCCTCACAAGAAAAAAAAAAAAAAAAAAAAGAAGAATCTATGCTTCATCCATAGCTTATGCAGACAGCCACATCAGCATTTTATATCACAGGAAGCAAGCAGTGAATAAATACCAGTTGTGGTAGAGAAAGCTATATAAAAAAAAAAACAAAAAAAACAGTTGAGAAACACAAAGCACGTGGCAAGCTGATAAAATGTTTTTTTTTCTTGTCTGAGAAGGTTACATTCATATCTGTGCTCAACAGCACAACATCCCCAAGCAGGTACTAAATAAAAAAATTTGTATATTAATGTCTAATGGACACCTTTCTTCATGGGTATCTTACAAGAATGCTTGGGATCTCTAATGCAAAACTCAGTCAGAAAAAGGGAAAAAAGTTATAGTTATTGCTAAGGATTCAGGAAAAATGAATCCTTAGCAATATGCTTTATTATGAATCTGAATACAGCATTTTATTTAATAAGTTTACAATAACGCCACCGCTGGCATAGCTGCCGAATACCACGTCAGGCTTCTACGTATTAGACAGTGAATGCATGTTTATGTTCTAAAATCTAAATCATGACAGAGGAAAGCTTAGCATGGATTTAATCTCCCATTGGCCGAGATAGTTCTGCCCATCCATCATTACTCTTGCCATGCTTTTCCATTGTTCAGGTAGCTTCACTTGTGTCATAAGCATACATACAACAAAGACCAAGACAACTTGTTATTTTGCTTAATAATGGGCTATAATCAAGACAGATCTTAACCACATCATACAGACTGGGTTATGCAAACACCTTTCAACACAATTTAAGAATAGAAACTCAAAACTTTAGGCAAAGTTGTCCAATTTATGCAGTCTAGATGAAACCATAAAATGGCACTCACTGATCTAACTAGACACTGTCTTATGGGGAGGATTATATTCTAGTTCCAGACAAAATTATTTGGAATCTGGAAAATAATGTCTGTTACAAAAAGAAAGCCTGGAAGATGTGTTAACCCATAGCTAACCGTTCTCAATAGGTGGGCATAGAACTTCCACAGATTGGTTGTCTATGTTTATCTGATAATAAACAAATAGAAGAAAAAAGCAGGTCTGGCTCTCCCACTGTTCCAATCATATTTATTGTATCCAAAGAGCATGTGCAATTCAATAAGTGACACCGCAAACCACAGTGAAAGGAAAGGCAAGTAATTGCTAGCAAAAAGCTTTATGCGTTTCACACCCCAGGCGCATAGTCATTTCATAATGAGCAAACCAACTTCCAATTCTGGCAACACAATATACAGATTTTATTCTCCAGATCTACAGTATAACAACGCTGAGGTGATCGTCCCGTCAGCCGATTGCAACACTGTTAGATTGCATTTTGAAATCCTTGGCGAGATTCAAAGAAGTGAAGTAATGGACAAGCACACTGGAAGTTACCATCTCTTTGACTCCCAATGAGATTGCCTCTTTAAATACAAGTAAAACAGATTGACCAATACATGAGATAAACCCTGTAAGAAGTAAAATTGTAAAAAAATGTAAATGTCCACTTTAATATGCATTAATTCATGTGGGCTTATTTTTCAGGTTGAAGTGGTTGTTTAACTTATCTGCTTATTCTTATTTGTAGTGATTCCCATTAATTAGGCACCAAAGGGATTTCAATTTTTGCTCTGCTGCAGTCATCCCAATCTGCCGTGTATCTGCATTAGACTGTCCTACAAAAGACTAACGGTAACCTGGTATTAATGGGAAAGGGTATTTGACACAACTGACTGTTTACAGTGAACATCTAATTCTTTTTCTGGCACTGACCAGGTTTGAAGGTTATTAGGCACAAACAATAAGCCTGTTGAGACAGGTGAGCCACAGTGCTTCAAATGCAACTTTTCCAATTATTCCTGTAGGGCTTTTTGCGCTTATTTTCATTTCACGTTAACAGCAGTTCCCAGAATCCCCTACCCTGAACAGTACAATGGAGGGCTGTCAGAATGGAGGAAAACAGTTGCTTGCTTTATTATTGCAATGTCAGAATGGGTTCACATTATCACTTTGGGTACGCAACTCAATCAGGAATGATTGACTGATTAGGACGCATCCAGCAATTAGTACTAAATTAGAAACATACAACCTCAATTTACGTACAATATGTTCAATCTTTCCCGTAAACTCTTGGCAAAAGCCAGCATCACTCTGCACAGCCAAATTTTACAAAAGCTGTATGTTTAGAGAAGGAAAGAGAAAGACATGACTTATTAGCACACGGCACTTCAGTGTGAAAATTGTGCATTTTCAGCTTCTCTAATTGGCCGGGGATCTTGGCACCTTTTTGCCCTTTGTCTGACCCAGCTGTATGCGCTGCAGAGTTCAAGGTACTTTAGATTGACCTCCAGCAACAAATATGATACAGGCTCTCTATTAGAATAGGATATCCAATGTAATAATTCGCCCTTCCCAGTAGATCCGGGTGCTCCTGCAGGTGTTTGGCTGACACCTTGGTTAAATTACAAATGAACAATGAAGCAGAAAAGGCGCAGCACTCACAGCATCAAGTGAAAAAACGGTAGGTGTTTTAATCTTCAAATAGGAGTAGTAAAAAAAAATACACAACAATCGGTGGGGAAAATAGACACCGGATTAGGTCACTGCATGACGCGTTTCGCACGTTAGGCGCTTAATCATATGCTCGATTTTTCTGCTTCATTGTTCAATTGTACTTTAGAGTGACGTCAAAAAGTGCTGCCTACTAGTCCTCATCAGATTAGAAGAGCTTGACAGACTGTTCAAACCTTTCATCTGAATAGTCCATTTCAGTTGAAACAATGGGTAGGTTAGAAGTTTAAAGCACAGGATGCCGATGAGGCCGAAGGATTAAATGATTTGTAAACCTTTTGGATCTTTTGAGAGACAATCTAACTCTATACATTAAGCTGCCATGTTTACTGTGCAGCACACCAGTCAAGAAAAGGAACGCAGACTGCTAAATATGGAACTTACATTAACACAAATACATGGTGTGGGATGAATAAATGAGAAGCCAATTTATAATTTGGACGCCTGACCTGTCCAGAGGATGCAGCAATCCCAAATTTAGTCTTTGAGTGCCTGCGCAACCCATGTATTAAAGAGTCCGACACCTGGTAAGTGTCCGAGAAGCTATGAGAAATGCGGTTTACATTAGTTACATTCCTGAACACTAGTTGTGGGACACATTTAAAAGGGTGGGGGCAGTCACCATTACATAACAGCAAATGTGCTTACTTTACTACTTGATATTCTTGAGCATCAATTTATACTGTAGGTTTGACCGTGCATGTCTGTCACTTTCACCAACATATTCCTGTGCTAATCAGATACCAAAGGTGCTTATGGCTTCATCAGTATGTCAAGTCAAACAAGCACACATTTAGAAATATGACCATATTCTCAGTCTCTACATATTAACCGGCAAAATATTGACCACTTTTCCATCATGTATTGGGTAAAGCAGAAGTATACTGTACATGATTTATGCAACACCTCAAGTATCTTTGCTCCAAAAGGCAGGAGGAAAAATGTGCCAATTAAGGAAGTCAGTATCACAGCAATAAACTAAGCTTAGGCAGATGAATAACCCATAGTACACAGAATATTTAAACAAGCTCACTGAAGTGCAAAATAACTGCAGTGAAATTTATCAGGGGAAAAACATTCATTGATTTTAATGTCATGCCCACTTTCCTTGATATATATAGATACAAGTTTGTGTACTAATGATTTCCATTTGCAAAATGCTGGGTGAGTGTGCACTCCTAAACAGAAATGCTACAAGTTGAAATAAATAAAAAAAAATTATATATATGTGTGTGTGTGTGTCTGTGTACTCTGCCTAACTCCTAGTATGAACAATACGGTTGTGGTGTGCCTAAACTGCCGTGTACGGTAGGCCTGTAATAAAGAGGGCCTACCCCAAATGGATATAATAGCTGAAATTAAAGGTGAGGGAGTGGCGGGTGGGGCCTGTCAACGTCTGACGACACGAGAGTGAAGCATCGAGGAAGGTAAGTTTAAATATGTGCTCCAGGCAAGCCCACAACTCCAGGCAAGCCCACAACTCCAGGCAAGCCCACAACTCCAGGCAAGCCCACACACACACACACACACACACACACTTTTTTAAGCCTTAAAAGGGACTGTCTGGTGCCCAAAATGTAGAGTAAAAGTCATTTCCTTTTTCTGCTGCAGGAACCAATGAACATTTCATTCAAATGATAGTGCCATCAGGCAATGTGTTGCACAGTTAAGAGATCCTACTGTGTACAAGAGCAAGTATTACAGTCCACACGATGTATTCTATTCCAGTAGAACAGGACATTTCTAAATGAAACTGGGGAATCAAATATTAAAAATGTGATTTATGCAGAATGCCTACATCAAATCACACTGGAAAAAGAATGTGCACTATACAAGCAGTATCTTCATCTTGCACCAGAGTGGGTTTGGGAACTAGACTGTCCCTTTAAACATATCAAAGTCTGCTGACACTGATGTAGGGAGTTTTACTAGGTCATTTCCATTGACAGTCTTGTACTTCCGCATTGCTGAATGCAACACATTAGCTAAATGAAAAGCAGGTCCATTTTAACTTCTCCACTCCCCCTCCTAAGGATCAGTGCCATGCAGATGTTTTTATAAAGCAAGCGCAATGACTTTTGCAGGAACACAAGGACAGATGGCTGGGACAAGTCACTGTTTGCACAGTTGGCAGTGTTAAGTGGTAAAGATTTCAGCACATGCATTAAGAAAATTGCTGGAGTCAGTAGCATATAATAGAGAGACAATCACATGCACACACGCTGATGCCTAGAGACCTGAAAGAAATTTCACCTTCACACCCTCCAGAAAGGTTTTAACCCCACAACAACTTCTACAAGTCTTGGACATGACTGCACATAAAAGATAAACTGTTTAGCAAGGGACCATTAACTGATTGGTGTGCGTTTAAAAAGCATAATCAATACAAACTATGCAATTACACTTGCACATTTTCACCACCAGGAGGCAGGAAAACTATATCTAGGCCGATTATGGACAACAAATGGATCCAGCACAAACAACCTGAATCCACAGCAAGTCACTATACCTAAAACCAGAATCAAATTTGTGTACAAAGAGCTTTATCTCCATCGATACTGGAGAATTTCAAATTCTGGGATCTTGTGATTAAATATAGGTGACTAAAGGTAAATGGCTAGTACGCATATATGCTCATTTTAAAATTAATTTTAATGAGAACCCATTACCCGGTGTAAATAAGAATGCAAAGCACAATTCAGAATTGTCAAGCACATATTTTTATCTAAATGGAGAAAGTCTTGAAATTGCTGCTTATGCAGTTTCTTTTTTCATTCATGCAATGCTACACACTTAAGACATTGTCAAGATCATAAGTAACAATAATATATCCAAAGACAGACCTTACAACCAACTTAGAACACCGAACATGCACAGAGGTTTCAGCATGCGCAGTAGTGCCCTCAGTGTCCCACTTATGCAGATATAGCGCTATAGGACTTACTACTCTCCTCCCAAACACCCGGCATTGCCATGTGGGCAGGAATTCAGGAGCCAGTCTTTTTGTAGGAGTTTCTACAATTAACACATACACTGGCATAATTACATGCAAAGTGCCATCTACAGAAGGCCATATCAGCCTTCAGATACTTTGATTACTTGTACCCTGCAGTATGTTGTCCAGAGGACTCTTAATCAATGACAGAATGCCATAGAACCACCATGAGTTATTAGCATCCTGCGGGACAGTGTAGGGTAGGGATCGACCGATTATCGGATTAACCGATATTATCGGCCGATATTCACAGTTTCCTAAATTATCGGTATCGGCATCTAACTTTACCGATAATGCCGATAATATTTGAATGAAGCCGTTTTCGCGATCAACGATCGCGAAAACCGCTTTAACAGTGCTGGTCTATTGCCTCGACATCGAGGCAATAGCCAGCACCGAAATTTCTATTTTGGGACCCCCACGATCGCCCCACGGAGCGTGCTGCTCCGTCAATATGGCTAAGTCCTCTGCCGGTCTGAGCTTCGGAAGTGAAAGTAACTTCACTTCCGTCGCTCTGAATATGCTACTTGACTACCCCTAGTGGTAGTTTAGTAGCATTGCAATGGAAAATAATTAAAATACATATTTAATTAAATAAAAATAGGTTATTTAGCTATATTAGCCTATAGGGTTAAAATTAAATATTTTTTAGCATAAGGGATAGGGTTAAAATTTAATTAAAGTTAAAAAATATTAAGGGATATAATAAGGATTAGAGTTGGGGTTAAATTTAGTGTTAGGGTTAAATTTTGGGTTCGGGTTGGGGTCAAAAGATCAATATTTGGAAAAAACCAAAAAACACTATTTTTGGTTTTTGCCCCATAACTCGCAAAAAAATACCGAAAAATATGGAAACATGCATATTTTTGAACTCGGGACAACATTTAGAAACTATTTAGCCGGGGTCTTTTTTAATGATTTTATTTGTGTAAATTATATTTTAGGTCAAAGTTAGAAAAAGTGGGTTTTTTTAAATTTTTCATCATATTTTATGATTTTTTTTGTAGTAAATTATAAGATATGATGAACATAATGGTATCTAATGAAAGCCCTTCTTATGACGATAAAAACAACATATAATTTGTGTGGGTACTGTATGTGAGAAAGCAAAAAATTACAGCTAAACACAAACACCCTAGAAATGTCAAAACAGCCATTGTCACCAAGGGAAAGTCAAGGTGAAAATGTCTTGTCACTAAGGGGTTAATTAAGCTGTTTTGATGCCTTGCTTATATTTACTGTAGTGTCCCTTTGATATAATTGCCTGTCATTGCTGCTCATTTTACTAAGATTTAATCTAAGTATGGACTATGTGCAATTGAACATTGTTGTTCTTGTTACCTTTTGACTGATATTTATTTAAAAAAAAAAAAAAAGTGGTCCAATTTGTTGTATTTGACCATATCACCATTGTTTTGCTGCATTATTTATTTTTATTTAGCAATGAAAAAGATTTACAAAAAAAAGCTAAACGTTAACAATAAACATGTTCATTTAACAGCAGATTTGTGTAGAAATTGTTTTTTTTTCCCAAAAAATTAAAATGCACAAAATATCGGTATAAGTTATCGGCTATCGGCCTGAAAGTTCACAGGTTATCGGTATCGGTATCGGCTCTAAAAAATCAATATCGGTCGATCCCTAGTGTAGGGCATCATGGAGTTACATGTGTGCAGGAAAACAAAATGGCTAATCCTTCGGACATTGATGAACGAAATGGAGTTACACTAATTTAATGTTAAAAACCATGATGAAATGTGAATCTAACAGTCCTTTATGTTTTGCATTTTTTACCCCAGAAGATTTAGATTTTCTTCAATACTCTATAATGCAAGCATAGATAAAGTCACATTCTATAAGAGCCATTTACCCTTAAACTTATTCCTGTAAAAAAAGACCCTATTTAATACTACATAGGAAAGGCATATTGGAGAGCTAATCCACAGCATTTTAATGTACTTGTTTTGGACAGCTAAGCCAATGATGAATTAGATCGATATCAGAAAGAGCTTATTTTAATTAGATATTCAAATTACTGACTAATGTCTATGACATGCTAAATATTTGTCATCTTAAGGAAGAATAGATTTATGGATATATGGGCTGTGTGATCTCCTTTCAGTCACTGAGGTAATCACATTCTACCGTTTGTCATCTCCTGCAAGGTGATCTCCACAGTTTTGTTAGTTAATTCTCACAGGATAATCTCCAGTATGCCCCTATCCAGAGAAAATACAAAGTGCATACCTTTCCAACATAAGAAACCGCTGCTAACCACAAGCATGATCCTTGCCTCTACAGAGCAAAAACACAACTGTTTAGTGTTACTTTGAGAGGTTTATTGTACATGCACATACTTTGAACCAATTTAAAATGTATACATTCACACCAGGGTGAACAAATTATGAACACATTCATGCTGACATTTTAATAAATATGCATATTTTATTTAAGTTTTGCAATCACCTATATTGAAAAATTACCTTCTGCAGGCTCTCTCCTAGCAAACCAAATATATCAGAAGGACCTGAACTCCAGTTAAATTGGAAATCCTCAGCATTTCCTGGGAGTCTATTAGGGCCTCAACTTAGAGATGCAAGGGATATACATCCACAGAGGCAAGAGGTTAGTGTGATGTTGCCAGTGACCACGTGCATCTGCCATTCCCCTAGAATTACTGCTTCAAGAACACACACACACACACACACACACACACACACACACACACACACACACACAAAAAGACCAAGCGACTGTTCACAACACCTGAATGTTGCTGCAGATGCTCCCTAAGTGACCACCATATCATCTGCCATGGTCCTCTTGCAACAACAAAACCATGAAACTAGAGTCTGTACAATACACAGGTTAAACACCAGCACATGCATAAAGTGTTAGTTTGATGCCTGGAGTATCTCTTTAAAACTCATTTGACTCAAAGGTTTCAGAATAAATGTAATTCAGAGAAAATGCATATAATATGGATTAGTCAGTAAGCCCTTGTATCAAACAGCAACAATGATAACTTTCTAACAGATTTCTTCCTAGATTGAAATGCACTCTAGTTACCTTAGGTATCATTTAACTGGCTCCTGGGAAAAAAAAAAAACTTATCTGGCTCCTGAAGCTACAAAAATATAGTCTGTTAAACACAGATTTCTGTCTCTTGAGGACTACGTTCCAGATAGGACCTTGTTTCTGTAGCAAATTGTTTCCCCGTGATGAGATGCAGTGCAGATCTGGGGAGCACCAGCTACATATACCTAAACTGCACTGTGATCAAACTCCCATGACCTTGCTAGGTTATGTTTCAGCAATGACCCATTGGTTCCCACTATAATAGAGGCCAGGAACACAAAAATTGCTGTTTTGGTGCTTTCATTCTAAAGGACAAATAGTTCCATGGGTACCAGTGGTTCACCTTGTGCTACCATCTTTATATAGTTCTAGTAATGGTCTAAGACTATTTTAGAAATCATGTTGATTTGTTATTCTTTAAAGGGACTGTCATCCTAAAACCATTAATTGTACTGTATACACAGAGTGACCGATCAGGAACTAATACACGCTATATTTGAGAGAATTCAGAAATGACGCAATTTAACAAATGGGAAGAAAATGCCATAATTATAATAAATGGCCAATTTGTGAGATATAGCTCGTATAACTCTGTAGCTCTTCAGGTAACCCCATGTTAAAGCATCAGGGAAACAAAGGGAATAAATGTTTTTGGCAAATTGTGTTTTTACTACATATTCCAGCTAGGTAGCATACAAGTACTTACTATTAAAATTACAATTAGCCATTTAGTGTAATTTGTCTGGACGCCAGGATTTCTGAAGACCCACATCCTAAATGTAAATCCTGTTTAAGACTGTTTCGTACACAAAATATGGCACTTGGAAATTGTCAATTGCACATTATTTTTATTATTTGTTTCATTATGATTAAATAGTCTCCCTTGCTTAGTATGCAAAGGAAGGGATTAGTATTAAGTGAGTGGAAAACTACATCAATGGCATTTATAGAAGAGAGATTAAATGCTTCATCTAATTTGCCTTCTATGGATAGATTGTCCCATTTGGATGGAAGTAAAATAGATAATCCCTATTCAGATTAAAAGGCTTTTCTATTTTTATTTATTTATTTTATCACCGAAATACAATTCTTAATTGAGAAATGCTTCCTGACTTAGTTTATTACATTTAATTATCCCTAAATAGTTTGTATGTTTAGCCAACACTATGCATTCTTTTTCATAGTATAAATAGTTTTTGCCAAAAGATTTATGAAATCTTTACTTAACTCTTGCTCCTTTAGAGTGTCAAAAAAAAATGGTTCCTGTACAAAATCAAATTAATGAAACAAGCTACCAAAGTTTGCCATTTAACATTACTATTTTTAGTTCTCATTGAGGGTGGGGAGGTCAGCACATTTCCACTGTTCGGATGCTAATCATGTAACAACTAGATAAAATCCACCCCAAATTAGAACATGTAACACGTCTGCTTCTGTGGACTGTAGGACTATTTTTTCCATAATGAGTCACTGATCCCTGGAAAGATGCAGATTACAACAAAACTGAATCTAATCTATATCCAGAAATGAAAGTACATAAACAGAAAACAGTTAACTATGAACACACCATGCAAGGGTAGTGGGCACTACATTAGACAAGTACTTTTAATCTGCCACTGAAGTCTGTTTTCATACCTGTACTTGCAAGGAAAGGTTATCCTAAAAGTTGGAGAACTAACAAAATACAGTTGTAATTGGTCTCAAAATGTCAAGTATGAAGGGATGCTTTGCATCTGGCTATGCAGGTCTATACAATTAACCATATTCTGACGTTGTAATGATGTATAATTGTCATTCCATATTACAAAGCAATCTAAAGCACACTGCTGGTTTTCATACCAATTTCTACTACAGAATGCAGGATGAATGGGCTCTCTGGCATTTAATTTACCTTGATATCTAACACACATAGGGCTGGGAGTCCGTAAAACAAGCCCGGCCCATCTCATTCTCGATAAACTCTGAGGACACGTTAATGTTCTCTTTCTTGGAAAGCTCCCAGCTCTGCGCATAGATCATAACATTACACTCTGATCAAACATATTGTTAGTTACCATGTTAAAAGGCAATGACTTCTTAATTCTGTTAAAGTGGGATTTAATGATCATCTTTTCTGATTCAGAGACTGGATACAGAGACACCAATCATTAACAGAATCAATACAGTAGATAAAATATCAATGCCTAATGTTAATATTGAGATTGAAAAAAATTGAAGCTCCAGAGTCTGCAAATTGCACTTAATGTGCTCCCTGCGTCTATTCTTTTCAATAAACTGGTTTCTGGTAAACAGTCTGGTCAATGACAAACAAGTCTCCCATCAGGCATCTATCAGCTTCTAAATATTATCTTTAAAAATATTTTAAAATGACATGAAATAACATTTTCTAAAGGAGAAGAAAGAAAAAAACCCACCATTCTATAGGTCTGCATTAATCTATACTATGAAAGGCCCAAACCCTGTACTAGTGTCACCACGGCAACCACTGCAGTATATTCACTTTCATGGTCATAACAGCAGAGTGAATTTCTACGCTGATAAGGACCGTTCTCATTGAAAAGGCAAGGTTTACTGGATTCCTTTACAAATGAGAACAATTATTGGCTTGGTTTCAAAATTCTTGTAAAGTATGGTTAAAAATGTTGAAAACGGCAACAGCTGTGGGGGTAGCACTTTTACCTCTGTCTCAGCAAGGAGGGGTGTAAATGTATTACCGTATTTGCTAGAATATAAGACTAGGTTTTTTTCAAAGCAAATGCCCTGAAAAAGACCCCTCGTCTTATATTCGAGGTAGTCTTATAATCTGAACTCAAATCGAGGTCAGAGCTATAAGACAGGGACCTGGATCCCCCTCGCTAACAGCTGGTGGACATCAGCACGATACGTGCAGAAATCCTCCGCTGTCGCCCGGCATGACCGCCAGGACTTCTATGATGAAGCAGGGTGAGAAAAAAAATATTCCCTTGCCTTAATGTTTTAGGGGTGTAAAGAATTTAACAAATTAAAGGAAACAACTGATCCCATACCTCCCTACTTTACATTCCCAGAGTTTCCGTTTGAGAAATGAAGTCCCAGGAAGTTAATATATGTCAGTTTGTTTAACCTTTTCTGTAGAACAAGATCACAAAGCCTGCAAGTTTTCTCTATTCCATTGAAACAGTAAAACACTGGTAAGTGACCTTGTGCAGTACCCAGATCTGACAAGATATTGGTATCTACCACTCATTGCTTCTGTAAAACACACTTTGTGCATTAGAAGTCTACCAAGTGTGCTCTTCTTGCATCTCAGGCTTAGCCCTGACAAAGGGAGGGGGGTTACACATACCCATACACATTGTGACTGACTATATTATCAAAATAGGAGCTAAGCATTTTCCAAGAATATTTCTTTTTAATGTCAAAATATGTATTTGTCCAACCCTTAATTTAGAAGAAATACATATTAGGCAATAACTTCCACTCCCCTCCCTCATCATATAATGGGTACTAGCACAGTCTGACATGCTACATGCTGCACATGTTTTAATTACCTGCCTGCTAATGATCAACCAGGTGTGCATTAATGCAATTAAGACACTACATGCACAGCAATTGAGGCATCCACAGTATGGTAATCAGAGTAATGTGCTTAACTCTTCTCTTATTGGAAGGGCCAGCAGAAAAATGCATTGCAGGGTTTTCTCATAATGAAAAGAAAATCAAGTATGAAAGGTTTCATGTATTGAGAAAAACAGCTTTAATTAGCTACAATTCTATTAACCATTAGTGCAAAAAATATGACTTGGGTAAGTGGAAATGAACCATATATTTACACATTAGAAAGCATGTTAACACTTTTTTTCATCATACATATATAAAAAGGTACATGGATTATACCTATTCATAGTGTTGAGTCTCTCCTCCCCTATCATATATAATATGGTTATCTTTTGACACTGACGGCAGTTAATCTTTCTGGGACTAGTGCCTTCATACTCCCCTTGAATTCAGCATATACAGCATGGGGTACTGATCACTAAAAGGAAATCCCACACAACAATATGTGCTAAAGGCATTTGCTTCCCTTAGTGTCCTGGCACATCTGGTATTTCTATCCAGAAATAAACTATGCAGAGCTTCGGGAAAGAGCAGCACATACAACTTCTGCTTTGTGGTAGTTTCCTCGTTCAAAAAACACCTTGAACTAGTTTACCCTTTTCCACAATAAATGTTTGAGCAGATGCCTATATGATGGTAAACCTGTAAAGGTAGATTCTGGTTTACTTTTATCATTCTGCTGGAGGGGAGAAAAAAATAAAAATAAACTTAGAGTTAAGTCTGTACTTTCCCTTCTATAGAAAGGGTTTTGCGGAATATGCATAGATGTCATTTCACTTCAGTTTTCAGAGGTAGGGTGCGTATTAAAGTGAGTTTCCAGGCATCAAACGAACGGATGCATTTAGTCTGTCTAACCCAGTGATGTCATAGTTGCAATCAGCCTTGGTTCTTTTCTGGGGCACACGTGACATTGTGTTTAAACCATGTGTGTCAAGGAGTCTAAAATGTAGTGAGGTCCAGACGGGCTGGAGTTCAATCACACAGGACCAAACCCACCACTTCCTGGCACCACTACCATGACAGCTAATCATGGTACTGTCCTTTTGGCTGACAATTACATATGCAATCATGCTCAAACATTTTCAGTGCCAAATTAACTCATTACAAGTCTACACTTTAGTATATTATTTTTTAATACAAATGCATAGATGGGATCCTTAAGAATGGTTGTTCAGAGTTGTTTCAATGTAAATCTCCTGCAACAAAATAAATGTAAAGAGGATAGATTCAACTTTTGAGGCTTGTCAAACACTGTATAAGGTTATTTGCTCTATACAATAGTTACAATATCCTGGTTACACCCATATAAGTTGCCCCATCACCCACTTCTCTCACAGGACTTTCCCTTGAAACCAGATTGCACCCAGGGCCTGTAAAAAGCACCCTCTGGTCTTGCCCCAGCACACAGACTGCCTTCACAGGACCTGGCCCCAGTGCCCGAGTAGTAGGTTAATGATTAAACTGCATGTAATCTTTAAAATAAAAAGCTACCTAGACATTTTGTTTAATATAAAATAAAAAAGCCAGATGGAGGACTTGTCCAGGGAAAAGGGACCGGTGACAATCCTACTCTACACCAGAGGAGAGGAACATAACAGAAGAATAGAAAGATTTTTGATACAACTTTCCCCTGCGATCAACCCAAGATATTTTGCTATATAATCCTATACCCTGTAGAAACGATCACGAGCATGACAATGCAAGTTAATAGACTTATTAAAGCCATTAGATGTATTAAAGGCATTATTAGAGCACACAATTATTAGAACTACATTAGTGAAGACCAATTAAAAAGAGAAACTCAAACTACTTTGGCTAAACACTCATACAAAACCCCCTTTTTAATCACTATCATTATCAGCAAAGACTCCCTGCTGTATACTCTTAATTGGAAGTCTTACCATCTTAACAAGAATTGCATTTAGTCAAACCATATTGACATGAGTTTCATCACGGACACACATTTCTTTAAACTATAGCCTGGCCGTGGAGATTTATCACCTATGATGTCCTTAATGACTATGTTTACACCTTGGCATAGCATTTTAGAAGGTCCACTATAAGATTGCTATAGACTAGCATAGATTTGCATTATTTCCCAAATATCAGCAAAGTACTTTATTGTTTACAAAAAAAATAGTTTAAAAAAAAACCTCTTAAATGTGCCCTCACCCACTCACTTTAAATACTGGAGCTGGGAATTGCTAAAATGGCCCCAAATGAATATTAGGGTTAGGGGCTGGACAAGGTCATACCAGGTCAGGGCTGTGCAAGATGCCACATGACCTCAAATATTGGTGTTTGACAAAATGACCCCACCGATACTGGGGCCGATAAGCCCCAGTATGCTACCTTAAGTAGCACCCCTAAAATAAGGTATGGGGGTGGGCAGTGATTCACTGAAATAACAGTGCATGAAAATAATTGTTACATATTTGTCATCACTGCCGACCCTTTGGCACAACCTGGATTTTTTATTTTATCAGATTTTAATTTCATTTTAAGATTTCATCCCTCCCTACCTGGGCAACTAAGTGGTAGTTACTGCTATATATAGAAAGTTAGTTAATTTTGGAGGGGCAGGGGGCATTATTGTCAGCCTATGGGCCAGTTACTTTTAACTGGCATCTTGTACAGACCCTAGCCCCGATATTTGTTAAGAGGCCAGGAGCATCTTACCCAGCCTCTGGTCTCGTTTGCCATTAGGTGGCCGAGAGTGATTTAGTCCATCCCAGGCATTTAAGGGGAGGGGAGCGAAAAATGTATATATGTTTTAATGGGTGTGGTAATTATTTTACCCCTCCTGCAGTCATTCTGCAAAGTCCCATTTTTTATGGAATCTTATATTTTTCTTGCATTCGGTGAAGGTTGTGTACGAGCGAGAGACTTACACACTATCTATTCTGTAACTACATCACAACCCGCAATTAAAAAAAGGTTTAAACCACAAAACCACAATGACAAAGGCAAGAAATACAAAAGCTTTGTGTTTGAAACTATTTGACTCCAGATCTAGGCTGCCTTTGCCAGTTCTTTTTGTAATTCTATTAAAGTGCATAAACCCATTATCTCTATATCCAAGTCATAAAACAATGTCACAACCCCCTGCAATCCTAAACCAAGTTTATAAGTGTTAGGACTCTGTAGGGTCACCCAAGTAACATTTGTATGTGAATCCAAAGTTACATCCCTACAGCTCTAGACTAAGAACTAAGCTTTTAATTAAGCAGACTATTTTATACCACTGATTTCCATCAAAGTGGTTTACTTTTATAATTGACTTTTATGCTCGCCTGCATTAGGCATTCAATGATCATGTTTACCATGCTATTTTTATACAAACTTAAATAAGGTTATTTGAATTAAGATCAAGTAAAAGAATGTGCTGCCCAAGTTAAATGGCACAATGAGTAGTATGGCATTACAATTATGATTACTGTATATACACACACACACACATTGTGAAACTGTCAAACTGAATTTACAAAAAATTGACATATTTTGGCCATTTCAAATCTCTAATTGCATATACTGTCCAGGCATTGTTTGTATAAGAATCTAAAGCCTAGCCCTTTTCCAGGTCGTTGTCAATAACCCCTGCACATAGGATTGGTATATATAAAAGCAGCCGTGGCTGCTGCAATGGAACACATGTACACCCCCGAACTGCTGTATGTGCCTACTGGTCCTCACTGTCACTTAACCCTCAACACAAACGTCATAAATGTAAACAAGGAGAGTTGTTTAGTTTTTTTTTTTTTAACCCCTTAACGACAGATGACGTGCCAGGCACGTCACGGCAAAATGAGGACTTGCCGACATGTGACGTGCCTGGCACGTCATGGACTAAATCAAGCAAAGAAAGCGATCTAGAGTCGCTTTCTTTGCTCTTTCAGTGTTGGCACAAAGCCTCTATGTAGAGGCTTTGTGCCACACTGTTCAAATGTGCAGGGGCGCCGTACGATCACCCCACGAGGTGATCGTATCCGCCATATTAAATATGGCGGCGCCGCCTGCACAAACGATCTTAGGAAGCGAACAGCGTTCGCTTCCTAAGATCAAAAGGTGTTGCTGAAATGCCTGGCCGTGTAGGCATTCAGCAACACCTTAAAATCGTTGGTGTGATCTTCGTGGCCGCTCCGATGAGCGGCCACATCCTCACGATGGAAGGGCAGCGCTGCTGTAAAGATGGCGCTGCCCTTCTGCTGGAGCCGGCAACGGAAGTGACGTAATGTCACTTCCGTTGCATCAGAGGGGGGGGGCTTCACTCGGCAGACCCTATCAGGGTGCCGATTAGAATGGCAAGTGCTCAGATGAGCACTTGCCATTCGTTGTCAAAGGCAATATTTACAAATATTGCCTTTGACAGTGTTAGATCTGCCTCCCTCTCCTCACTTGCGTTCTGGTGAGGGAGAGAGACAGATCAGTATTGTTATAGTCAGTTATATTAGTTATTTTCTATATTTTAATAAATTGTGAGACCCAAAGGCTTTTTTCAAAGCCATTCCCTGTGTTTAACCCCTTCCCTGCTTTTTGATCACTGTGTAAAATAGTGATCTTGCACACCAGCACATTTTTGCTGTCTGTGCAGTTTTTTTTAGAGGTTAATATTTTTTTACTGTATTTATTACAGTGCTATTAACCTCTTCTTTGCCGTAGATCATTGCTTTTCATTGATCCGGCTTGCAGCAGTACTTTTTTGCTGTCTGTATATTTTTTTTTTGAAACCCGCTAGGGGCAATTGAACCCGCTAGGGGGCCACGTAAAGTAAAATTTTAATACATTTATATTATTATGTCTGAGCGCATGTACAGCGCTGAGGAGGCTTATGCCATCCTCGCCTCAGATTCTGAGGCCACTGACACAGGGTCAGATTTTGACCCTGGTCAGTTTACCGATACATCTTCTAGTGATGTATCAGTGGCTGCTGGGCCCCCTGCCACAAGGAGTCGTGAGACTCCGGATGGCAGTGCTGCTGAGGAGTGGATAGTGCCTAATCGCTATAGGCCAACTATCCCTCCTTTTACCCCAGTTCCTGGCATCAGTACTGATGTTACAGGATTTACTCCCCTCCAGTTTGTCCAAATTTTTCTGGGGGATGATATACTGGGGGAGATTGTCTCCCAGTCTAATCTATATGCCCAGCAGTTCCACGCTGCTCACCCAACTTCATTTTTGGGAAGGCAGCAATGGGTCCCCATTGACGTGCCAGAATTTCTAAAATTCTGGGCACTAACAATGTTGATGGGTATTATAAAGAAACCCTCCATTCGCTCCTACTGGAGCACAAGCCCCATCTGCAGTACCCCCATTTACGCCCAGTCTATGGGCAGGCAGCGGTATGAAATGCTTCTTCATTTCATGCATTTCAATGATAATAGCCTGTGTCACCCTAGAGAGCACCCCCAGTTTGACAGGCTATTTAAAATCCGCCCCCTGATTACCCACCTCTCTGCCAGGTTTGCAGAGGCTTATACACCTAAAAGGGATATATGCGTGGATGAATCTCTGATGAAGTACAAGGGAAGGTTGAGATTCAAGCAATATATCCCTTCCAAGCGCTCCAGATATGGAGTGAAGGTGTATAAGCTCTGCGAGAGCGAGAGTGGGTACACTCAGGCCTTCCGGGTATATGAGGGAAAAGATAGCCATCTTGACCCTCCAGGCTGCCCAGAACATCTGGGAGCAAGTACCAAGATTGTGTGGGACCTTCTCCTACCCCTTATGAACAAGGGGTACCACTTGTATGTTGATAATTTTTATACAAGTGTACCACTGTTCAAGTTGCTTTATTGTTTTGAAACAGTGGCTTGCGGTACTATTCGTTCTAACCGCAAAGGGTTCCCACAGCAATTGGTACGTACCCGGCTACAAAGGGGGGAGACCTCAGCTCTGCGCCAAGAAGAGCTCTTGGCATTAAAATTCAGGGATAAAAAGGATGTGTGCATGCTCAGCACCATCCATGATGAGAGGACTGTGCAGGTTGCAGTCCGTGGCAGAGCTGAGGTCATCCAAAAGCCAGTGTGCATCAGGGCCTATAATAGGTATATGGGTGGAGTTGATCTGTCAGATCAACTCCTACAGCCCTATCTTATTATGAGGAAGACGAAGGCATGGTATAAGAAGGTCGCAATTTACCTGCTACAAGTTGCGACCTACAATGCGTTTGTGTTGCACAAAACAGCAAACCCCGGAATTAAGCTGTCATTTTTACAGTTTCAGCTTCAGATAATTTCGGGGATCTTATACCAAGATGCACCTGGTCCCCGGGCGGTGATTGGGGGAAACAGACTTGGGGCTACCCATTTTATTTTTAAAATTCCCCCAACTGACAAGAAGCAGAACCCCCAGAAAAGATGCAGAGTCTGTTATAGCAGGGGACAAAGAACGGATACAACCTTTTATTGTCCTGACTGCACTGGGAAGCCAGGACTCTGCATCGGTACCTGCTTCAAAGTGTACCACACAGTTGCCCATTTTTAATTTTTTTTAGTCCTTTATTTTTCTGCCTTTTATATTTTTAAGTTTTACTGCTCCAGATTTTTAGTTTTTATGTGTACTGCTCTAGAGTTTCAAATTTTATAAACACTCTCAATTTCAATCCAAATTACCACATCTTACAACTGACTGAACCTTCCCAAAAATCCTGGCAAACCTATGCATGGGGGGCATGGATGTACTCAGGAGGCCTGGCAGAAAACAAACTGGGGTGTTTTCTTGAAGTAACTTAGAACAGGCTCTCCTAAATCACAGTCAAAATGCAATGTATGTGTAAAATATTGTTTTGAAAAAAGACCACCAAACACTTCCAACAACTGATTTTGCAAACATGGTTGCATCAAAGACATCAAAACACCCCATATGCAATACCTTGGGGTGTCAACATTTCAAATATATACAGCTTTCTGAAAATCAAACTAAATTGGGGTATGCAATGGGCCCCAAACTAAAGATAGGCCTATCAGAACATATACGCTCAATTTAAAACCAAATGACCAAGTTCAATAATTGTGACTGAACCTTCCCAAAAATCCGGCAAACCTATGCATGGGGGGCATGGGTGTACTCAGGAGGCCTGGCAGAAAACAAACTGGGGTGTTTTCTTGAAGTAACTTAGAACAGGCTCTCCTAAATCACAGTCAAAATGCAATGTATGTGTAAAATATTTTTTTGAAAAAAGACCACCAAACACTTCCAACAACTGATTTTGCAAACATGGTTGCATCAAAGATATCAAAACACCCCATATGCAATACCTTGGGATGTCAACATTTCAAATATATACAGCTTTCTGAAAATCAAACTAAATTGGGGTATGCAATTGGCCCCAAACTAAAGATAGCCCTATCGGAACATATACGCTCAATTTCAAACCAAATTACCAAGTTCAATAATTTTGACTGAACCTTCCCAAAAATTCTGGCAAACCTATGCATGGGTGGTATCCCTGAACTCAGGAGATGTTGTAAAACACAAATTTGGGTATTGTTTGGCAGTGACATATACCAAAATCTCAGAATACATGCCTGAAATACTGTGTGTGTGGAATAACAACACAAAAATAAATACTACCCAAAAGATTGACAAAGGCTGGTGGTAGAATTAGTGTATGGAAAGTGTAAAAATACCACCATTTGAAATACCCTAGGGCGTCTAATGTTCAGAAATATATGGTTTGATGGGGTAAAATACACAGGCTGGCTTCAAAAATGTCCCAAATAGGACAAGTCAAAAATCCAATTTGGAAAACCAGAATGGACAAATTCCAAATGTGACTTTTAAACCCCCAAACAAGGTGACAAACCTATGCATGGGTGGTATCCCTCTACTCAGGAGATGTAGCTGAACATACATTGAGGTGTTGTTTGGCAGTGACACATACCAAAATCTGAGAATTCATGGCTGAAGTACAATGTGTGTGAAAAAAAACAAAATTACTATCCAAAAGATTGACAAAGGCTGGTGGTAGAATTGGTGCATAGAAAGTGTTAAAATACCACCATTTGAAATACCCTAGGGTGTCTAGTTTTCAAAAATATATGGTTTGATGGGGTAAAAATATACAGGCTGGCTACAGAAATGTCCCAAATGGGACATGGGTGCAGGTTGTCTGCAAGTCAAAATTCCAAGTTGGAAAACCAAAAAGTGCACCTCTCAACTGTGGCCTTTTAGCCCCCCAACAAAATGACAAACCTATACATGGGTGGTATCCCTGTACTCGGGAGATGTTGCTGAATACACATTGGAGTGTTTTTTGGCCGTGACCCATAGCAGGAGCTTTGAATTTATATCTGAAATACAATGTATGTGAAAAAAAAGTACTACCAAAAAGTTTGACAAAGGCTGGTGGTACAATTAGTGCATGGAAAGTGTTAAAATACCACCATTTGAAATACCCTAGGGTGTCTAGTTTTCAAAAATATATGGTTTGATGGGGTAAAAATATACAGGCTGGCTTCAGAAATGTCCCAAATGGGACATGGGTGCAGGTTGTCTGCAAGTCAAAATTCCAAGTTGGAAAACCAAAAAGTGCACCTCTCAACTGTGGCCTTTTAGCCCCCCAACAACATGACAAACCTATACATGGGTGGTATCCCTGTACTCGGGAGATGTTGCTGAATACACATTGGAGTGTTTTTTGGCCGTGACCCATAGCAGGAGCTGTGAATTTATATCTGAAATACAATGTATGTGAAAAAAAAGTACTACCAAAAAGTTTGACAAAGGCTGGTGGTACAATTAGTGCATGGAAAGTGTTAAAATACCACCATTTGAAATACCCTAGGGTGTCTAGTTTTCAAAAATATATGGTTTGATGGGGTAAAAATATACAGGCTGGCTTCAGAAATGTCCCAAATGGGACATGGGTGCAGGTTGTCTGCAAGTCAAAATTCCAAGTTGGAAAACCAAAAAGTGCACCTCTCAACTGTGGCCTTTTAGCCCCCCAACAACATGACAAACCTATACATGGGTGGTATCCCTGTACTCGGGAGATGTTGCTGAATACACATTGGAGTGTTTTTTGGCCGTGACCCATAGCAGGAGCTGTGAATTTATATCTGAAATACAATGTATGTGAAAAAAAAAGTACTACCAAAAAGTTTGACAAAGTCTGGTGGTAGAATTAGTGCATGGAAAATGTTAAAATACTCCTATTTGAAATACCCTAGGGTGTCTAGTTTTCAAAAATATATGGTTTGATGGGGTAAGATACACAGGCTGGCTTCAGAAATGCCCCAAATGGGACATGGGCACAGGTTTTCTGCACATCAAAATTCCAAGTTGGAAAACCAAAAAGCGCACCTCTCAAATGTTGCCTTTTAGCCCCCCCAAAACATGGCACACCTATGCATGGGTGGTATCCCTGTACTCAGGAGAAATAGTAGAATCTATTTAGCAGGTTTTTTCATTGACATTTGTAAATGAGTCAAACATTTTTCAAATAAAAGTCAGAAACTAATTTTTTTTTGTTATTTTTCAACATATTTTATTAATTTTTTTATATAATATTATAAGATATGATCAAAATTATGGTATCTAAAGAAAGCCCTTCTTGTGCTGATAAAAACAATATATAATTTTTGTGGGTACAACAAATGACAAATGAGAAGATTACAGCTAAACACGAACAGCTCAGAAATGTTAAAATAGCCATTGTCCAGAATGAGCAAAAATGTTTCAAAGGCTCTGTCCTTAAGGGGTTAAATGAGACACTATATCGTTTTTACTATAAAGAGTCAACAGGGCAATTGTGTCCATCCCTCTCCACTCTCCTGAGCTGTGCCATTTCTCGCAGGTAAGGAACTGCAGCAGGATCTTAGTTCTCATGATGTTCAGACAGCATTATGGTGTTATGTATCTGGATATGCATCATTTATAACCATTATGTGTCACTTCAGTTACTTGCACACTATATGCTGGTACTAGACTGTACTTTGGGCTATTGTTGGTTAACTATACATTGATGAGTGTCTGTTACACCATATTTTGAAGATGGCTATAGTATACCACCATTATTGTCTGGCAGTCCATAAATACTTACTGTCCTACCTCTTGTGGCTTGCAGACTATATTGTTACTAGATATACATTGCCTGGTAAACTGTATGCTCATAGTAACTACAATATTTGCCTGAATATAAGGCCACCCCCCAAACATTTATTTAATCCACGGGACTTTTCCCTGCATAATACTGCAGCACCCACATAGCACTACAGAACACTGGAGCATACATAGGGTTGCCATCCAGCTGTTATTTAATCGGCAGGCTGGTAAAAAGAAATTGGTTTAATGGCAATGTTAAGCCTACGGAGGAACCAGCAAGGCCGGAATATTTTTGGAGAAAAGGTGGCAACCCTAGGAATATATGGCATTGTAGAAAATGATTAGAAGCACAAATGGTACAGTGTTAAGGATGACAACAAAACAAAGAAGTAAGGAATAGAGAGTTCAGCAAGCAAGTATGCGCACCTTTTCGACCCTTTTTCAGTAAATCCAAAAGAAATCCAAAACTGGAGTGTTGTATAAAGCCATAAAAAGCAAAGTTTATTGATAGAAGATTAAAATCATAGTTGGAGAGATGCAATCTCACGCGTTTCGCCACACGGCTTAATCATAGACATATACCTCAAACAGGGAGTCTGTTTAAAAAGGGTAGTGGAGGTACTTCCCACAACCTGGATTGGTTCAGGTTAGACCTAACCACACCCGTTAAAAACAGCAAAAAACAATTATAGTAATGAACAGCCTTAAAGTGGCGAAATGTATATCAAAAAAGGCAGTTGAACTAGTAGAAACAAAAATGTCAGACTTTATAGAGAATATTAGTTGAATATTAGAAAATATTAGTTGAATATTAGCCCAATAAGTTTCAATTTCCTAAGTCTTTATTTGATATCTGATCTGGGAGAGGGAAATCCCTCATGCACACAGTGCCAGGGGGAGCCCTCTCAAACACATCAGATATCTGCAAGTATTGCTGTGGAGAACTTAAAGATACAGTGTGTGTAAACAATATTATCAAACATATGACATGACATGATCTCATAGTAGCAATCCATATTTACATGAGGAAAAAAGCGACAAGCAGCATAATATAGTCTAGTTTAGTCAATATAACAATTGAGTTCCCATTCTTTATTCATACCTGTTGGGACCCTAGTACCCATTTTAAAGATCCAAAATGCCTCTCTCCTGGCTAACAGCACATTTAAGTCTCCTCCTCTGGGTCCCAATTTGCACCGTTCTATTGCCATGCAAGTAAAATATTTCAAGTCTCCATTGTTGCAGTTTCGAAAATGACAGTTAATGGTGGATTTTCGATTATCACACCTAATATCAGATGTATGTTCCCTCATACGTTCTCTTAATTTTCTGCTCGTGCGACCAATATACTGCATATCACATTTTCCACATGTTACAAGATATATCACCTTACTGGAATCACTGATATAATCCTTCATTGAGAAAGAGGCTTTATTTGACAAAGAACTAAAGGTTTTGGACTTAATTACGTATTTACAGCAAGCACACCTCCTGTTACCACATGGGTACATTCCTGTAACTTGCAACCAAGTGTTGGACTGGTGGCTGGCTCCATAAAGGGGTTGAGTTGAAACATAACTTGGGGCAAGGGCATTCTGTAAGGATTTGGCCTTACGGGAGACAAAACGAATATCCTTAAACTGTAAAAACGAAGTTTGTAATTTTTTGTCTGCTTTAAGCAGTGGAAGATTGTTTTTAATAATATCCTTGATTTTATTGAATTCTAGACTGAAGTTAGTGATGAAGGCTATAGGGCTATTATCTTTATTATCAGATTGTTCCTCATGTTTAACAACAGTATTGACATGATTATATCTTTCAGTATAGGATGTTTTGGAGTTAGGGGTATTCCTTTTGGGGTTTAGAGTTCTTTTTATAGATTTTAATGATTTTAATGATTGTTTATATGTCTTATTGTCTCCTAACAGAGTGTCTCTTTTCCTATGTTTCGCTTTAATATAAGCTTTGTTAATAATTTCAGTAGGATAACCCCGCTTTAGGAATCTCTCTCTCACCTGTTTTGCTTGTAACTCAAAGTCTGTGTCTGAGCTGCAATTGCGTTTAATTCGCAAGAATTCACCCAGTGGTATATTGCAGGTTACATGACGAGGATGACAGCTGGAAAAATGTAGGAGAGTATTTCCTGCCGTAGGCTTTCTATAACTTATTGTTTTAACTTTATTCCCAACATGAGATAATTGTATATCTAAAAAGGAGATAGTTAGTGAATCCGTGTTGTAGGTAAACTTTAAGTTGACATTATTGTTGTTGTAACATGTGGAAAATGTGATATGCAGTATATTGGTCGCACGAGCAGAAAATTAAGAGAACGTATGAGGGAACATACATCTGATATTAGGTGTGATAATCGAAAATCCACCATTAACTGTCATTTTCGAAACTGCAACAATGGAGACTTGAAATATTTTACTTGCATGGCAATAGAACGGTGCAAATTGGGACCCAGAGGAGGAGACTTAAATGTGCTGTTAGCCAGGAGAGAGGCATTTTGGATCTTTAAAATGGGTACTAGGGTCCCAACAGGTATGAAGAATGGGAACTCAATTGTTATATTGACTAAACTAGACTATATTATGCTGCTTGTCGCTTTTTTCCTCATGTATATATGGATTGCTACTATGAGATCATGTCATGTGTTTGATAATATTGTTTACACACACTGTATCTTTAAGTTCTCCACAGCAATACTTGCAGATATCTGATGTGTTTGAGAGGGCTCCCCCTGGCACTGTGTGCATGAGGGATTTCCCTCTCCCAGATCAGATATCAAATAAAGACTTAGGAAATTGAAACTTATTGGGCTAATATTCAACTAATATTTTCTAATATTCAACTAATATTCTCTATAAAGTCTGACATTTTTGTTTCTACTAGTTCAACTGCCTTTTTTGATATACATTTCGCCACTTTAAGGCTGTTCATTACTATAATTGTTTTTTGCTGTTTTTAACGGGTGTGGTTAGGTCTAACCTGAACCAATCCAGGTTGTGGGAAGTACCTCCACTACCCTTTTTAAACAGACTCCCTGTTTGAGGTATATGTCTATGATTAAGCCGTGTGGCGAAACGCGTGAGATTGCATCTCTCCAACTATGATTTTAATCTTCTATCAATAAACTTTGCTTTTTATGGCTTTATACAACACTCCAGTTTTGGATTTCTTTTGGATTTACTGAAAAAGGGTCGAAAAGGTGCGCATACTTGCTTGCTGAACTCTCTATTCCTTACTATTTGTCTACAGCCGAGGACGCTGTTTGTGCTGCACGTCACCCTAAGCATTGTCAGGTACATTTATTTACTGGCTCCTGTATGATGTGACCTTCTACACAGTTTATGTTTTTTTGTTGTTCATATCCAACAAAACAAAAAAATAAGGTTAACTAATTGAAAGCTTGTTTGATGTATAGTTATTTTACATTGAAATTTTTTTATGAAAAAACACAAAAAGTAACATATTGAGCCCTATTTGCTTTTGTAGCTTGAACAGTGAGCAGACATGTTTAGAATCTTGGGTCAGATACGTGAACCTTGCATCCTCTGACCCCAGATAGAGCAATACAAAGCAAAGCCGGCTGTTTTTAAATGATTTCACTTTGGGCTAGCTTCCAAATAAACAGAGCTTCTGACAGTTGTACTTTAACCCCTTTGTGACGCATGGTGCTTGCGTCCCAGATGACGCAAGCACCAAAAAGTCATGATTTGTTCCTGGCCACCGATCAGACCCGAGACCCTGTAGGGCCCTGTCAAAAGATCGCGAGACCTCCGGAACGTTAGATCCTGCAGCGGACATACTATGCCGTCCTAGCGTCTATTAGGCACTGAAAATAAGGACGGCACACTATGGGG
Organism: Pelodytes ibericus; assembly: GCA_036172795.1. NCBI lineage: Eukaryota > Metazoa > Chordata > Amphibia > Anura > Pelodytidae > Pelodytes > Pelodytes ibericus. The sequence continues at coordinate 139,299,799 of CM069858.1, forward strand.
GAAAGTGACACTGGCATGTTCTGGCGGGCAAATTTATACTGCGGCATGCCAAATAGTGTGGTTACAATACGAGTACAAGCCAAGTGCTGTGGGTACTGTATAGTGCTGTGTTAAGACCTTTAGGTACAATGTGGGTGCAGAGGAACATAAAAATAAGAAATTAACAATTTTTCAATAACATTTTCATTACATATGAAAATAGTTGAATAGAATATTAAAAAGTTCATATAAGTATACATGCAGCAAGTTATATACATAAATTTGGGGTCCACCTCAAGCTTTTGAAAAGGCTGGAAATATTTTAACATTTATTTTTTTTGTGTCCAGAAAAGTAATTTTACTCTACTGAGAGGGTGGTGGATGAGAGGTTACTAAATGAAGGAGTTTAAGTATGCATGGGATAAGCATAAGGCTATCCTTGATATAAGATAAGGCCAGGGATTAATGGAAGTATTACTTTCTGAGTGGGTAGTGGATGCATGGAATAGCCTTCCAGCAGAAATGGTAGAGGTTAATACAGTGGAGGTCAGAAACTTTGTAATACTTTACTGAGGGGGTAGTGGAAACATGGAATGGTTTGCCAGCAGAAGTGGTAGAGGTTAATACAGTGAAGGAGTTTAAGCATGCATGGGATAGGTATAAGGCTATCCTAGATATAAGACAAGGCCAGGCACAAAGCAGAACAGTTGGGAGGCATGTAAGTGGCATTTCTGGGGTGGAGTTGCATGGTGGGGTCGGGGGGCACCGGGGAAATTTTTGCACCGGGGCCCGGTGGTTTATAGTTACACCTCTGAATAGTACACTAGACAAATGTAGCCTACTACCACCTTGCAGACTTTGCTTCTGGCCCCACGAGTAGTAGGACCCCTGACCTAAATTATAGTCAGGATGGGCTGCTCTGCACGGGGATGGGACTGTTCTTCGTTGCTGCTTTACTGAGACCTATCCCGCAATGAACTCTCACGCAACAGTGTATCGCGTACAAGGTGAGTATTGGGGTAAGGTGTTCATATTAGGGTTCAGGGGGGTTAGTATTAAGGGTATTCAAGTTTGGGTTCAGGGGGTTAGTATTGGGGTTTGAGGGGGTTAGTATGGGGGTTACAGGTAACTTGGGGGGGGGGGGGTCTGTGTTTGTAAGTAACTGAACTGTCAGAGGTGAAGTGGGCGCATTGAACAGCTCTAGACGTGTTCTTCACACAGCAATTACAACTGTTCAGCTCAAACTTTGATGACTACACTCCTGAAAGATTTTTTTTTTTTTTTAAAGACTTTCTACGGGCTATAAAACAAAATGTGTGCACAGCCTGCCAATGATAACCGCAATGTGCTAAACTGGAACAGCTTTCATATTCATATAGAATATCACAATCCCTTGTAAAGAACAAGTCATCAAAACCAGCACCATGCAATACAGTATGGGAACCTGGGGAAAGAAATGGCACAGAAAACAGGCAAGAAAAATGTGATCAATTAGTTAGTTTGTTGTGAAAAACATACAGCTCAAGAATCCATTCAACTACATGGGGAACACATTGTTACAGATTACATATCAAAAAACAGATTTTTGAACTGGTTTTCTGAATACTATGCATAAAATCAGCCAGTGCAGATACAAGAGATTGACAGATGTGCCTATGCAACAGTCACATCACATACAAGAGGTATAATAATTACTGAATATATGCTCCAAACGTTTTAACCAGAGCAGGAAAATGTCTTTAAAGAAACAGAACCTAGGGTAGTACATTTAAAAATGTAGTATGCACACACTTAAATGGGCACTCACCCCTCACATGACTCATCTTTTTCATTTGTTTACCTATTTGTCATCTAACCATCAAGTGTGTGGACAGGACTACACATATTAATGTTTTCTGACCCCATGGTTTAGGAGAGTGCCCGAGTGCTTTTGTACTAGATATTTAAAATAATACTACTACACTACATTTTGTTCTCTATTTCCATACATTTTCCCATCCCTTAGAATAAATATTCAGGCAATATTTACATCTTTTATCTGCAGTATTTGTATTTTTTTGGTGTGTGGTGTGAGGAAGCACATGATTTGCGCTTCCAGATTAAGGTGGGCGCAAAGGTGATTTACTATTTGTATTTTGTGCATAAAATCACCCAGAATGCAATAGACCATTTGTTCAACTGGCACAGACCTGCAAAGCTTCGTAAAACAGGAGTAGCTTACAATTTGGTATATTAACCGGTGGGCGAACAAAATAGCTTTGTAACATAGTACCAGCTAAGCCAAAAATTAATTAACCAGAAAAATATATATTTCTATTGGCATCTTGGTTCAATCTACATATCTGATCCCCATATTTTTTGAAAACAGAAATGTCTTAATGCAATCTAGATAGATACGATTGTACGACACTAACAACTTGCTGGTTCTTTAGTAAAAAATAAAACAAAGGATGCAAACTTACAACTAGAAAACTCAAAATTAGTGGAAACTTGTCCTGAGTGAGCAAGTACCTTTTCACCTTGTGAACAGTTTGTTTTTAGGCATTTGCTTGAAAACAAAATCATATGTGTTCTGTTGAAGCAGCCACTATTGTGATGATCAAACAGGAGCAACCGTGAAGAGCGACACTATATGCTACAATGACTAGTCCATAATAACCAAAGCTGGGAAAGAATAAAAATACTCTGCATATTGAGAGGAAATTCTTGAATCTTTTCCGTATCTGAATAAGTGAAATTGCTGGAGACTAAGATGTAATAAAAGTACTTTTACATAAATTTCTCACCATCCAATTGATAATGTGATGGTGGTTTTAAATTGTGGGTATAAAGAGACTAGCAGGATAATAATGGTTAGAAAAATGTGAAAAATTACACAGATAAGGACATGCAACACCTGTAAATTGATGTGGGCGCTTTGTTTAAGGAGGAAAGGAAAAATGCCTTAGCAAAAAAATAAAATCTTCAATTGGTATTTTAAAGCTCTAAGAAAGCAGCAGTGTCTGCATAAAACAGAGGTCTAGGTAAATATGTTCACTACATGATTTACGTGTGTACCGATGTGTGGATATGGCAGAGATTTAAACGCCTACCATACAGAGTATAAATTAGTCCAAGACTATATCATTTATATTCAAGGTTTGAGAAATTCTAATATCCAGGGAAGTATAGCTAAGACTATTACTTCTAACGTCCAACAGTTTAGGGTTTTATATAGAACCCATTGTCTCCTTAACAAATATCAGACCACTTTATTAGGTCTGCTTATCTAAGATTATCCAAGATTATTCTTCTTAAAGTCTACGCTAGAAACCATACATTGTCATTTACTGGGCAGATTAAGAAATAGCCACCTTGAGTTATATTATTTAGTAATATTACCTTACCAAAGCAGAGTATATGCTGGTAATTTGTAGATTATGGTGTACTATGAGTAACTGTTAACTACTAATTATCAGTGTAGGTGTGGTATCTAAATAAAATGCATGTCCATCTTGTGGTCAGAAACATAACTGCATAGTAAATTATACTACATGCATGTTTATACAGCTACAAAGCTGCATAATTCAGGTTTTATTTTATTCACTTCTGTTACAAGTCATAAATGTGATTTATGATTAACATCTATTGATATTGTATTTTGTTGTTTCACTATTTTGCTTATCGTTTGATCTTTTTATATTCAATAAATTAATTTTATTAATTGTTGCATTCTATTTACTTTTGCAAAAACGTCATACAAACTCTATATACATAAAAAATTCTTTATATAGGTATTTTTGGTCAGACCCATACATATGAATAATGTTTTCTTATTTTTAATGATTCTTAACACATATTCATATTTTTATGGTTATTAATATCCAACATACATGCTTTGGACCAATAGTGTTAATGTGGGGTATGCCTGTATAATAGAACAGATGCAAAATAGATCTATATAATTATTTCCAGGACATGGACATTTAAATTAAATTATAAATAGTATGTATAGATACATTTGTTAGTGCAGACACCCCTTCTGAAGAGGCTCAAAAGGAAAAATATAGATTTCAGATTGAATATATTTATAATATACAGTCATTATCAGACACCTATTAGCAGTTAGGAAGTTTGAGAAAACGTAACCTTCCCACCCCGTATTGCTAGATCTAGGTAGGGTCAGTGAATTTAACCTTTTTATCCATCTTACACATACAGTCTGTCACTCACACACAGACCTCACACTGTCACTCACCCATAAACAGTCTGTCATTACCCAGTGCAGGCAGGTTGCTGCAGCTTTGAGTTCTGTGTGAAGGAGTGACTGAGCCAAATCAGAAGATTTGAGAAACCTTGTCACACAGGCTCTCATCACAGCTGCCAATATATTATACGAGAGTTCAGAAATTAGTGTTATCCTTTTATTTCAATGTGTTCACAATGTGTTTAGGGTTTTCTGGCAAAGCGGAAGAGGTAAGAACACTTTCCTGGTAGAGGATGTGTGTGTGTGGGGAGGGCGGAGAGATCAGTGGTAGAGGGGCAAGCCACAAAATGTGTTCTCGTAATCAACCAGTGCATTATAAATAAGGGAAGCAAGTCTGAGTTTAGATACTAAATTATAAGCAATCTTAGACAATGTGTTTGCTATGAGGTTCGTAATAAAGCAAGATGGCAGCAGTTTCCTGAAGCATTCCTTTGGTGCATCAGAAATGTGTGCCTCTGTATGAAGATTGTTCAACCAAAAAAATACAAATATCACTGACCAGCTGGGTGTTTCTTCAGATAAGGTTGGAGGTAGAGACTGTTCAAATAAAAACAGACAGATTCATAAAACACTCCCGCTAATCAATTGATCCAAGAGGAAGCATACTTTCAAGTTGCTTAAACAGCTAAAGGTTAAGGCATCTTTCATATATCTTTTTCCCAAATATCCTGCACAAAGAGCACATGGGACACCTTGCCAGGTCGCTTTCATGTGTTTAGCAACCAAGCACCCAAAGCAAAGTCTGTAGAGAGATCTGTGACCAAGCTCTCTATCTTTCAAAAGATGTGAGGGAAATTCCAACACTTTAGTTTACAAAAGGTCAAAAGGAAAGGGACCTGGTCAGCTTACAGACTTAACTGCAATATATTTTGCAGACTTGACCATTATTTGTATGAACACATTTGGCACAATTAGCCAAACATTTTTTTTTTTTAAACAATTATTTTCATGTACATTTGGTTGTAATGTTTATAACCTTGTATGGACCTTTGTGTCCTAATAAACTTGTATAATTTTTAAATGTTGTGCTTGCTCCAGTATTTTTGTACTTTGACCAATATTTATGTCATGCAGACTAGAATACAACTACTTAAATGGACTGCCTATTATAATCCCCATTATCATTGTGGTGCAAATTGCAGGCACCATAGAATAAACAGACATTATGTCTCCAGGTTGCTTCCTTTTTCCTTGAGGTTATATTGAGTACTATTACTGTACAAACTTTGTTTTATGTACGGTGTGTTAGAGTTTTTATGTGCATTATGCATAGTGTTGAAATTTGTATGAAAATATACCATAATGCCATGAATAAATAAAAATGTAATCAATATAGATAAAAACCAAACCTGTATAACATGTGACCAATTCAGGAGCCAATATGGTAATATTTAGAAAACAGGTGCAGTGAACTAACTTTTTATGGTCTTGTACGGTGTGTTGCACTGCCATATGACATCACTAAAACGGGACATGAATGGGAATTGTTCTCATTGGTTGCTTGGAGGGGGGGGAGAAAACTGAAACAAACCAACTGCTCTAGAGTGAGAGGTCCTGATCTTTTGCTAACTGCTCTGTCACAAATTAATCTAATTTTTATTTATTTTTCAAGCTAATGAAAACCATTGTTTATGAAAAAGGTGATCAAAAGGTCATTTCTTCAATACATTTGCTTGCAGTATGCACTGTACACATAAAAAAAATGTATAAAAAAAGCACACCTTTTAACAACCTTGGAAGGAAAGGTATTCTGCCAATATAGGAAGACATTAGCAAGTAGCACACAATATGGCATGTAAAATACAAAGATGATATAGCAGTCTTACAATTTGAATGCAATTGACACATTGTTCAACATTACAAATCACTGTGTAGACAATTTTGTATTTGTAAGTAAGGTTGACATACACTACAATAAGAAATATTTATCATCTATGTTATATTACCATATGGAATGGTGTCTTTAGTTAGGGAGAGCTATTTAAGAGAGTATGTCAGCCTTTCAGAACCTGTGATAAAAACTCTTTATTTTTATTTAAGAAATGCCAAATATGAATTTTAAAGTATTTTGCAAGTACTTTAATATGCATTAACATTTGGAAGACGTATTTTGAGCAAAAGACAGTTAAGTGCATGACTAGCAAAAATCTAGATCCCGTTAGTAAACACAAAATTGTGATTAACACACTGCCAATGGTCGCATACAGAATTTAATTGTTCAAATGAAAAGTCATGTTTCCATAATAAACAAAGTATATTAAAGTACATCTATCATGCAAGAAAGTGTTATTTTAAAAATATAATTAAAATTTCACCTATACATGAGGTTGGTCATATTAAGATCAGTTATCGGTGAACTGAATTACTGCGTAACACTTGCTGCCCTGCATCTTGAAGGAGATCATGTCTGGCCTTAGCAGAAAGTAGATTCAATGCAGTGAAACGTGTGCGAAGTATAACTCTGAAAATGCAGGAAACCTTTCATTTAAATATTCAATTCCATTTTTCACTGAAATATTTGGGGATAATTTTTCAATGTAAAATTTATAAATACAAAACCATTATCTTACTGCCATGAAATAAATTGCTGCTCTGGAATATCAAGGGGTCGCTGCAGTCTGGGGTAAGAAAAAAAACTTGACAAATAAGTATATTAAAAACAGGCAGACACTTTCACACATTTATTCCTGTTTTTCTTTCAATGTCTTGAAAGCTTACCGTTTGCAGGCTTGAGTAAAAAAAAATATCAAATAAAAATGGGTCACCAGCAGTTCCTAGGATCTATATGCTAAATGTCAGTGAAGTCACCAGTCAGTCACACAGCTAGAGTTTCAAGTGCAAGGTCTGAGAAGGTCCATAGAACATTAAAGTGTCAGAGAACAGTGTGTCGACTATGAACAATGCTGGTGCCTAACCCTATTTGTGTCTGATGCATGGGTAACTTGTCACAATTAATAGAATAATGGATTTGATATCTGATTTTGTAAAATGATTGTATGGTGCAAAACCATCATCTCTTCATGCATAAGAAACCTATGAAAGTGTCAAAAGCATACAGGCTAAACTTTTTTTGGACCATTTTTTAACACTCAATTTACTTAGAACTTTTTTAATTCTGTAATTCTGTGTCATGCTTGAACAGGGAGATCGCACATGCGTGACTGGCTTTAAAATGAAAGCAGAATCAATGGGAACTACATTTCCCATGATACTGCGGTGGAAGAAGCCAAAAATAAACTGAACACTACTCAGCTGGCTCGCCACATCAGTAACTCATCTCTAACTGTTCAAAGCACCTTTACATAAAAATGTGAGGTGAAAAATACACAATTCACAGCTCAGCCTATAAAAAGGCAAAGAAAAGCAAATAAGGGCATGCCATTTTAAAAACTATCAATCGCATAGTGTTCCAACATTGTGACTACATATGAGATTAAAAATTATCTGATGCCCCTAAGGAAGCTTTAAGCATTTCCACAAATCAGATTAGCCAAGTTGCACGAGAGCCAAAATTAAAGGGCAAACACAACGGGTATGAAAAAAGGGCAAAGCAGAAGGTATTAGCTTTCACTAGGTTAAATGAATAAGACCAAAACACTTCATGAAATAAGTGAATGCTGCTTGAGGATTAAATAGCTATTGCTCTACTGATCAGGGCGATGAGATACTGCCTGACCAGCTTCTAGAGGACAAAGGAAACAAATCTCTCAATTATGGTTGGGCTAATCATTTTACCTCTATTTACCTTCATTTACCCAAGGACAATCAATGGTTAGATGCAATCCCATTTCTGTGTCCCAGTCGGGCATTCTACCCAGTAGACCAAGACTTCTTGATTACCAGGAGAACATGACCAGAATGGTGTAGAGACAAACACAAAGGACCATAAATCTAATCACACTTGCAAACAGCCTTTGACAGACAGACATTTGGATATAGTTTAGGACCTGAACATTAAAAAGAATACTTTGAAACAGGCCATGAAAAATGACTGGTTGATTTGCACAACACAATGCATGAAAACACAAAGCATGAAAATAACTATAAAAAGGCCAAAAAGTATTGCAAACATAATGAAATAGATTTATTTTAAATAAAAAATAAGACCATCTGCACTACAGTGTAATTTATTCAATGACCTGTTAGTTCAGGTTATAAAAAGGGACTAAATGTCAGTTCTTTCTCATATTTGCTTCCCCAGTAATACAAAATCTCAAGTGAACACCTATATAAAAACATTAACTTATTTGTACAGCACCAACAATTTACTTGGCGCTAGGTACAGAGCATAGAAGGGAACTACATACTAAGTTAGAAAAATTAGAACAGACTGGTACATGAGGTAGAGAACCCTGCTCGCAAGCTTACAATCTAGAGAGAAAAAATCCTTCACACCTTGTTTGAGAAAACTATTACATATACTGAAAAGGGGAATGTTTAAATCATTTACACTTCTGAGCTTCTAACAATTCTATACACATTCATATTCGAATAGAAAACCACAAATTCCCTTCCTTAAAAAATAAATTAAAAAAAACTGTAGCACCGCAGATTTCAGTGTAAAGAATGATTATTCCATGGATGCAAAAAAAATTATTTTTAAGAGTGACTGATGCCAACATACACCGATTGATTTGAGCTTATTTAAATGGAATATCAGATGGCTATCAAATGTAAATACGCTGGGCCTATTTTGTGGATTTAATCACTTCAATTATCTAAAATGGTTTAATAACAAAAAGAGACCGATGTAAATCAAACCAGAACTAGAAACGGGGTTTACTGTAAAATGTTAGTGGGTGTGGCCTGTCATCAACTTGACATGTCCCTGGTGGTCTCTGACAAACAAGTCGTTCAGGACAATGTTTCTTTTTTTTTTTTATGTCCATTCTGGACAATAGCATTTTTTTACAACTTTAGCTATATATGTGTGTGCTTAAATAAAAGTGCCTGCTTGCTTCTTAAAATTAATCCCCCATAAAAAAAAAAAAAAAAAACATAACCCTTTGTTAAGAGTAAAAATGTTTAAAAAAAAAAAAAAAGAAAAAAAGGCAACCAGGATCAACGGTTGCCTTAACGGTTGGATTTGCATAGGGTGAGGGGGCGTGATTAACAGGTCAGTGACTGGCCTGTCCCTTTAAGACTGCGGTCCCGGCGGGCTTTTTTTGCTTTCCTAGATGCCTTCAATAGTGAAGCTTCCAGGAAAGCGTAAAATAGCGCTAATTGTGGTTAAACCCCACTGCAATTGAGCTATTTTAATAAAGCAGCCCGTGCACTGTAGTGAAGGGGTTAAAGGAACTCAATGAAAAAAAAAAAGTTCAGAGTAACACCAATAGGGGAACATCTCCATCGATAATGCCCACAGGCAGGAACTGGGAGGTATAGTCTTGTATTTCAAGAAAGTTTATTCAAAAGTGAATAAAAAAAATCAGCAAAACCTTGACCGTTCATTTTTAGTTTTAAACCAACTCTTAAGAATATATTTTTCCTTAAGCATCTCAACCTAAATATAAAGTCTGGTCAAATTTGGCATGCATGCAGTAACAAGGTTTTTAATTTGGACCCCTAGATAAAGGTTTGCACAATTTAGGAGCCTGTGAAATGGTACTTCCATACAGTACTATGTAAAATGATCAGCAGTATACATTTCAGAGCTATGGCCCCTTAGTCTATGGGATTTGCCAACACTTTGCAAGGCAGCATTGAAATAATTGCTGTACTAGTTGTAAGTGGTCCTAAATAAGTGCCAGGTATCACTGAATCGTCCATATGCCAATATTAGGCAGGCCAAAAATGAGTTATGCCAATGAGTAAAGCATACAAGATAAAGCTGCATTGGAGGAAGTGCCCAACATTATTGAACTCTTAGACATGTATGTTCAAAAAAAGACAGGCTGGTGTGTGTAATTTTAGTACACATACTGTATAACATATGCAGAACAAAAGACCATTTACCATCTACTGCCTTTCAGAAAAAACATCAAGCTTTTTAATTGGCCCAACTGGAACAATTGGCATTCTTTGACTTTTAGACTGATCACTACTGCACACAGGATTACAGGTGAAAAGAAAAATGAAATAAGCAATGTTCCAGAATATTGTCTATATTCAACCTCATAACTGATAATGAAGGGACATTTGTATTCAGAATGGGTCTCTTCCTAGATTCTACTTATTTCACCTGTTCTCTCAATAATGGAAGAGTCTGCAACAGAACAGAGCTAATAAACCATCAAACCACCTGAGATTAGGGGATAAAAATAGGTGCAATATAAACCTTTTCACACCTCATTTCTCTTAATAATTTGCATTGGGAAGCCGATGGCCTGTGGTTGGCACATTTTACATGTTTTAACTCTTTGCCGACCTTCAACCAATAACAGATAAAATAAATATTCTTTTGATTAGGAAATAAATATTTTAAAATAATACTTTTATGTAGGATTATCATCCTACAGAATCGGAGGGTGGTGTATTGAAGTGGTTCACTAGGAGTTAAAACTGGCAGAAAGCTAGGTGGCATTAGGACATACTGCCCCATTTTTCCCATGAAGGAATACTGCATTTGGCAGTGAGACGTTTCTGCTAGTCTTGGATCAGATACACTTTACTTCAATATGATGGTAAATATTTTTTCTGTGTGTGCAATAAATTGCTCTAAAATATTTTCAGGCTCTTAGAAGAATGGATGTTAAAAGCCTCATGAAAGTAAAAATTGGCCTTGCTCCCCACTGAGTCTTTCAGGCTCGTATTGTCAAGGTATGTGCTGGCTGTGATATATTTTACTGAGAAATACAAGGGTTTATTGTGGATTGTAGATTAGAGTCTCAAGACCCCAACGCTCTTCAGATGGAGTCTTCTCTCAACAGGATCCTCAGGAGAGACCTTTGAAATACATCTGCAGTATACAAGAAGAACTCCGTCTGGACAAAGAATGGAATTACAAACTGCTAAATATATATAATTTTCAGAGCAAATGATACAGGAAAAAGAAGCTGAATGTCATTTACGGCATGGTGATAAAGGGGAAATGAAGTGTATGAACTTTGAGCCAGTTATTTCAAAGCAGGTACAAGACCCTACTTCTGCCCAAAATACCATTTATCTACAGCATTCACTGTTCTCTGTTAAAATGCAAACACATTTATGCATAGCTGGAAATTACTACAACATAAAGAAAAAATAATGGGGAAAAAAATACAAAGAGTAGAGTTGGCGCTAAAAAGGTACTTTCTTTATGGAGTTCCACTACTGAATAACCTAAGCTAAAAAATACAAATTAGTATTCAGCTTCTGAACCGAGCACTTTTTACAGCTATACTCCATAAAAATATTCCAAAACCAGGAATTCTACCGCTATACCACAGTTGTTTGAAGGCAGTCTCATTTTAGGCCTTTATTTTCTCTATTTGCCACTTTTTTTTTATTTTTTTTTATTATAATTTTTATTGTATCATGGATAAGTCATACACAACATGTACGGTATACTTTGTATTAATATAGTGATATAAAATAGGAGTTGTGCACACAACACATTTTCATTTTTGTAAGCATATAGGTCCACACTTAAAATGTAGGACATAATTCGAAAAATAGTATATTGAGCTCCTATCAGATGAGGTGGAATAGATATATGTCGAATTTGGATTGGACCGTCACTAATGACCAAAACTGGAGTGTTTAAACATGCATAAACCAGGGCTAAAAATGATCTTGAATAAAAAGAAAAAGACAAGGTTTCTCTGTATCCCTATCATAACATGAACAGTAATAAAAATTAACCCCTGACTAAGTATGGCAAACCGTTTTTAGTACACAGGAACCATTTAAACAATATAGATATATACAAGACATATGACCAAATTTGAACGAGTAAGACATACAGTACACTTATCAAGATAACCAGTATCAGGCTTAGGCAACAGGCAGGTTGCTTCAGAGGAACATGGATGAATATCCGGACTACAAATAGCAACTCGAAAATGGTAGGAAACTGCAACAGCGTAATGTAATGTAAAGTCAAAATCGGAGAAGGAAAGAAGAAGAAAGTATGGAAAGGGAAATGAGAGGTGAAAGAAAAGTAGAGACCCAAGCTGAAGCTATGACTACTTTGAAGTAAAATGAGTGAAAACATCCGATTATATCCCTAAGGTCTTCTGCGGTAAGATTACTTGGTTTGGGTAGCCTGTGACATCTTTCCATCATGACCATCCTTACTCAATCCCAAAATGCTTCAAAAGATTTTTTCCAAAATTCATCTTAAATCCCTTCCCGAATTTTGTTTTGGGAAATTTCTAAAATTGATTTTTCTCCTTCTGTGATTTTCCAAATCACTTATTTTGGTTTCACAACATGGTAACTTTCAAATCCAGCTGATATTTTTCAAAACTTTAATCTGAAAATCATTGCTTTTAAATTTGTTCTTCTGTATCTTGGATTTTATTAGCCAGCAAATTGATTTTTTCCTTATAGCCTGTGAATTATTTGTAATTTCTTTTTTAGTTAATTTAATAGACCTTGTAGACTTTGATTTAACAGATCCGCTGTAACAACGGCCTTATCTTTAATCAAAAAACATTGAGATATCTAAATTGATTGAAGAATCCATCACAGATTTTTTTTTATTCAGTTCTTTATAGCTTTGTGGCTAAAAATACGTTAAACCTCTCTTAAATATGCTCTTTTCTTGTTTTGAGAAGGGTTTGGATTCTTGTAGTTTTCTGGACATCATACCTACTAGCCACGCTAATTCACGAGGCGGATCGTTATAATTTACCAACGGTTCTTCTAATAGAATATTTCTTTGCAAAGAAACTACTGTGAGTTAAGCAGGGAATGTTTGTATCTGCTGTATAGCCTAGCCAACATTTCCGCACATTGAGGCTGTTAAATAGAATTCAAGAACCCCAATATGCAAGTACTTACTCCTGCTTATTATTATACCAGAGTAATTAGGGGAATCTTTCATCTCACCCAGATCAGACTCATCACAGTTCCCAAATGTTACGCTTCCAGTGCAGACAGATTGACTTATAGATTTAGAAAAAAAAAGTCAATACGATATCGCTTTAGATTATACTCTTGCGTCTTAACACTCTGGTACCACTACTTGAGTAGACTGACTATGGGAGCGCAAAAACATGGAGTGTGCAAAGCAATGTCCAGGAGCTTTCTCGTCCAACAGCTGGAACATCTACTAGGCTCTTAGAACTGAAGACGCGAAAGCAAGGCTCAGTCATCCCTCAGAAATCTACCATCATCATGTCCACCTTCTCCAAATATACGGTACTCGTAATTTAACTCATCATATTGTTACTTTATTTCATACAGCTGCACTAAGTGTACTTTTCCATCTTCAATTTCATGTGAAACCAAAAAAGAAAATGGTCAGAAAACAAAACAAAAATACAGAGAATTCATCTTTGATCAGCAATGCAAGGGGTTATTGTAGTGAACGCATACAGGTTTACAAGTGGAGTTTAGTAAATAGAATAAAATGTTTTTTTAAACATTGCAGGATAAAGATGCACCAGATGGGTCTTCAGAAGTTTGCAACCTATTGTACACTAAACATGTGCATGTGTGAGAAACTATCAAGGAGAACAGTGATGTAATGTGTCTAGATCATGCATTGCATCAGTAAAGCCTCTCCATATCAAAATCTGAGCATTGCTGAGGATGTTTTTGTAATGGGAAATGGCATCTGGACTTATTACATTTTCTTTCCAGAAGATCGGGCATCCTCAGATCAGTTACCAGTGGAAGATGAGGCTGTAAAAGGTCAGCATTTACTCATGCATGCTAAAGCCGATGTGCACTGCAGTTTAAGTAATACGACAGACTTTGCATTCAGCGGATTTATAAGGCAAATTAACTCCTAGCTGATGGGGTGACAAAAATCTAAGGTCACTCACTACTTCACATGAATGATTGAAACACGTCACTTGTGACTTCAGGAGTATCAAATGGATTTATCAACCAAATACAAGTGTTATGCCAGAGATAGTCATGACATTGGATTGTAAGCTTATTACACTATATAATAAAAAAATTAAAAAAACCCTAGGAGAAAATGAATAAGGAAAGGATGGGACAGATTATATTTAAAAAAAAACAATTCAGGAGCCAGCCTAGGTTCTTTTTAGGAGCTAGGTGCCACCACAGAATTATTTTGTAAAAGAAAGTTTGTCAAGCCCTGACTAGAGGTATAGGTTGTAGATACTAAAACAATATAAAATGTATTCATGGTTTATTGACACTGGATTTGTTATCCACAAATACACTAAAAAGCAGCATATTTCTCATTTTGCCATTTCCAAAACTGCATAAATTGCAGTCCTTTTGTGTTAAACTTGAAAATACATTTCTTTAAAAGGACTTAAATGCTACATATGCTACCAACACCTGACTGATAAAATAATTCCAGCATCATGTGTAAGTCATCCATGGTCCAGCTGTGGCCACTAAGAGAAGGATGTGCCTACTAAGAAAAATGTGCTATTATAAAGAATCACCGTTGAAATGGTGTGGCCCTAGTAAGATATCACATGCAATTTACATGAAAGATGCAGTGATCTGATCTGATCAGCTTTCTCTGCTAGCACAGTGAAAGAACCACAGTTTTACATGTAAAATTTAGAGGATCTACAGAACTGAATATATAAACTCAGATTTGCAATGATACGCATTGAGTTCACAAGAAACACCCAGATTAAAAAAAGAAAAGGTAAACTATTGTGTCCCTTTCAGTAAAAGGACAGCCAAGCATGTTTTAGCAACGAGAGTTGAAAATTAAAGTTTCTTATAAAGCAACATTAACACCTCCAGTGCAATGCAGTCAAATGTCTGGGTATTTTCATATTTCTACTTAATCCTTGACAAACACAAGAGAAAGCGTTCAATATTAGGAGTCATGAGGTCATCTCCTGTGGTCCACATTTCTATAGGTCCTTTCTTATTCTCTTTTCTGCCATGAACATTAATCCGATGATGCAAGGATTCCCTGTTCACCTGAGAAGTAGCCAATTATTTGAAAAATCTTGCAAAGATCTGAAATCTAGTACAGACGCGAATATTCAGACATACAGGGTTCGACAAGCTGGTGTCTTAACAGAACACAGGAATGTTTTCTAAGGAGTGTAGGAATTAAAATGTATTAGGGGCTCCCTATGATATTTGGAGCAGGTTCTACATCTATACCTTAGACACTGCTTTCTGTAGCATCATGTTTTATTCTATCCTGTATAGTAATTCAGGTTAGTGTAGTATTCAGAGCACACTCCGCAGACTGTTCAACTAGTGTGTGCTTCAAGGTGCATTAATCCCATTTACACATATTGCCAGGCCTGCAGTGTGTTCCCTGCCCTTCCTGCTGCATACAGGTTAAATCATTCATGCTATGTTTGGATATAAAAACAAGCAACAATATCAAAAACCCAACAGAGTGCAAGAACGTCAAACACTTGTAGAGTATGAAATATCATATATAAAAAATTTAACCCAATTAACATGCAGAGGTTTACAAATACTTAGTTGAGGATAAGGGTAGGAACTGTTAGATCATATTTGGAATACAAGGTTACCAGTGCTAAAAAAAAAAAAAAAAAAATTGAATTTTATATATGTATTAAGGCCTTTTGGCCTGTAATTGTGGGAGGGGCGTATGACTCACCTTCTCCCTATTTAAGGGACACCCCTTACCTGGCTCCATACCGTTCGAGGTCAGCGCTGCATGAGAATCCACTTCCGGTTCACTTTCGGCGCCATCTTGCTTTTCAAAAAACCCCGCGATTTCGTTTGGTGTAGCTGTGTCCAGGAGCCCTCACAGGTTTTCCGCCCATCCAGCCACGCACATTACCGGTGTTTTCGCCGCAGATTAAGTCCACAGGACTTCAAAATCGTAAGTCCGTCGCCTGGATCATTTCCCACGGCGTCGCGATTTTTAAACAGCCTTACTTTACGGCCGCACGCTTCACGGCCCAGTCACAGGCATATTAACCCTTTGGCTTCCGGCATTGATCGCGTTATACTCTATGTACTGTTTCTTTTAGTAAGCAGACTTATTTTCGATTTTCTGAAATATCAGTATCTATAGTTGCTGTTCATGTCACTATTGGTATTTATTTCATGCGATTGCAGAATCCTTGCATATGACTGTATATATAGATGGAGCTATGCTTGAACAAACGTTACATTATTATAGATATCTCACGTTAGTGCCTGCGTTATAACCTATGTTTTAATTCATTTAGAATTACGTTTCTATCACTCCATGTACACACGTTCTTACATGGCACGTTATAAATTCTGACTTTTTCTTTGTGTACTCAAACGACACACCAAGTACACGAGAACACGGTCTCAAATCTCGCAAACTTTCGGGTTGAATCACACGTCTTGTTTCAACCACTCATACGTCACGTAGAGACGTATTATATACACCCCCAAAAAACCTGGTTACCAGGGCCATACCACGTAACATGGCCAGTCGCGTCACTACCATTCATTAAACTTTTCCCCTCCAAATGTACCGCTAGATACTCATCACAGCTAGCTAGTCTATATTGGTATCATAGGATCCAATTCTCACACTATCATTTCTGGTTTTCTATCCCTTTAGGTTTTTCCAGGTTTTTCTATTTTCCCGCTTATCTATCGCATACATACTACCAGGTACGTTTAAACCTGCTCACGCCATACGTAACCTACGGTTCCATCTCCACCTAGGACATAGAGTACTGGCAATTCTAGGGCTTATAGACCCAAATAGGTATTTCCCCTCCAGGCATTCTGCCTATCGTTTAGTGGTCCGCGAGGCCAACACCCCGCCTCAACGTTTCGGAGGTAATGCCCCCCGGGCCACACGTGAGTTAGTCGCCTCGCAAATTATAGAGAGGGCCTCACCTGTCACTCCCTTCCCCTGTTTTCTTTTATTGTCACCGAGAGGCCAACGAACTCCTGCCACTACGTCGGGTGGCCTCAATAACCCCTCGCGCCAACGCATAGATAGAGCCTCTCATAGCCACTTGGCAACTAGTAGGGCCTCACCTGTCACCAAAGAACAAGATTAATTCTTCGCCTCATCCGGCATAATCAGCCTGCCAGTACATCCCCTGGGGTTTTTCACGCTAACATATATTTTGTCATCTAGTATGTCTCAAGACGGGGTAGAGGATTTTTCCCTCCCAAGTACTCCGGCTAGAGCAACCACCCCATCACAGGTGGAAGATACGGCCAGTCCAGCATCTTTCAGGTCATGGACTATCCCTCGCATCACTAGCGAACTCAGGAGACGTCAAATCCCATTCCCTGCTACAGCAAGGAAAGCGGAACTTTACAAGTTACTGCACACCTCAACCGATAACAGGGACGCTGGGGAAGGGTCTAGCCAGTCTAACCCAGGAGACATACATGGCATGCTCACGTCCCTCATGGCATCCATGAGCAAGGTCAATTCTAGGCTGGAGAAACTTGAATCGGTCACTACAGCCCTCACTTTGGCTGGGCCGGCCACCGCAATCCCTCCAGCAGTGGTGGAATTGCAATCAGTTTCTCCAGCCATCACCCCGGATGACCAAGAGGTTTACCCTGCCCACATGATACCTGAGCACCTCAAAAAAGATATCCTGGAAGGTAAAGATGTCAATCTGGCCTCACTTCTAATTGCCTCCCAGGACATAGTGGAACATAAGACGTACGCTTACGACGATATTTCTGTGGTGGTCAAATCTAGGGATGCACGATTGAATAGGAAGCTAACTATTCCAGAATTTGTATTAGCTTTTGGCATTTATCGTGATGTGATCTGTACGGTATATCCCCACAGACGTGAGGAGTTTGATTTGTATATGCACAGGCTGGTGGACCTGGGCAACAAATACGGTGGGTCAGCTTTCTATGACTACCATAGATCTTTTTCTGCCAAAGTGTCTGGCGCCTTCTCACAGTACGGGACAAGGTCCAACTGGAGCAAGATAGATACCATCATTTTCTGCAGGCACTTTGCAGGTCTAAGAGCACCGGCCTGTGCATACTGCTCCTCCATGGCTCATACTGCAAATTTTTGTCCTACCACTGCGAACGAACCTAGTACCTCGCAGGGCGCTAGTTCCACTGTTTCATCAGAGAGAACACCCAAAGACAAATTGGGTCGACCTATCAAGTTTTTGGGGAAATCCCAAATATGTAATAATTTCAATGTCGGGGCATGTAATTACAGTGGATGTCGGCTATTGCATATATGTTCAAAATGTTTTAGGGCACATGCGAAAACTATGTGTCCGAATAAAATGTACCCTAAACAATACTTAACGGAGATAAATATTTCTGTACTCACAGCATTACTATCACAACATCCATCTAGACATTTGGTCGACTTCATCATCACTGGTCTAACACAAGGATTCCATACTGGTCTCATACACATGCCTTCAGGGATCCTTGAATGCCCCAATTTACAATCTGCGCAACAAAACCCTACAGCGATTAGTACACTTATAGCCAAAGAAGTGGCAGAGGGCTTCCTATTGGGTCCCTTTCAGTCCCCTCCTTTTTCCACATGGCGGACAAATCCCATCGGTATTGTCACGGGGAAATCTTCCCTCAAACAAAGACTCATCATAGATCTGTCGGCACCTCACACCTCTGCCACACCTAGTCTGAACTCCCTTATCCCCTCTGAGGAATTTTCACTCCAATACTCCACCATAGATCACGCCATTACGGCTATCATGCAGGCAGGGGTCGGTGCATGGCTCAGCAAGACCGACATAACCAATGCCTTCAAATTATTGCCTATCCACCCTACACTATGGCACCTGCATGGCATTAAATGGGCCGGGCACTACTACTTTTTCTCACGCTTAACGTTTGGTTCAAAAAGTAGTCCGGCCATTTTTGATTTATTCGCAGAAACACTATGCTGGTTACTATTAAATGTAGCCAGATGCCCTACAGTCATACACTACCTGGATGATTTCTTACTGATCGAAAAGAATAACTCCCCTCCCAGTAGCCTCATAGACACCATCAGTCTTTTTAAACAAGTAGGCGTTCCAGTTTCCCCCACCAAAACTGAAGGACCAGATACAATCATCACCTTTCTGGGAATCATGCTAGACTCAGCCACTATGCAAGCCAGCCTGCCACGCACCAAGATAGAGAACATACTTACCAACATTAACCTCTACATTCATCTCGGTACTTGCAACCGCAAAGAATTGCAGTCCCTACTTGGGTCACTGAATTTTGCCATGCGCATTATACCTCAAGGCCGGGCTTTCATCTCACGGCTCCTATACATGTTCCCACTGTTTAGACATGATGCACACAGGTTGCCCCTGGATACCCAGGCCACGGCAGACCTACTTATGTGGAGAAACTTTTTGACCACCTGGAATGGGAAAAGCATGTTCCTCCCTACATTATCTGACTCCTCACCTACCATCTGGTCAGACGCGGCGTCTACCACAGGTTTTGCAGCAATTTACGGGAATGAATGGCTTTGGGGTAGCTGGCCTCCAGAGGTCCAGGACCTGGAGGGTTTTTCCACCACCTCAGCTCTATTTGAGATCTATCCCATAGTGGCAGCTGCCGTGACATGGGGACATCTATGGGCAGGTTCGTCAGTACGTTGCTACTCAGACAACCAAGCAACCTGCCACATTATCAACAAAGGCCGATCCAAATCACTAATCATTATGAGGTTCTTGAGGAAACTCACCTGGCTGGCTGCGTGTCATAATTTCTTCTTGTTTTGTGTTCATGTCCCAGGTGTATGTAACACGGCTGCTGACAATTTATCTCGTTTTAATTTACAGGCTTTTCGGCAAATACTTCCGTCAGCCGCGCGCACAGCCACAGCCACTCCACCTTTCCACCAGCTAGTAATGGACTAGACGTTATCATGCAATATAGCAGGACATTGTCACAATTAGCACTGTCCGCCAATACCCGGAGAACCTATGACAGGGCTTTCCTTCTATTTAAAAGATTCCTGTCAGCACACGACATCACACAACCTTTCATCATGACATCCTTGTTGGGTTTTGCTTCTTTTTGCCACCTCAAACTCAAATTATCATACAACACAATCAAGCTATATCTGACAGGCGTTCAACATCACATGCTTACTTTACAACCAAACAACACAAGTTTCATGTCCTCCTACCAGATCAAGAACATCCTCAGGGGTATTCAGAGATCTGAACCCCCAGGTACTGCGCAAAGGCTTCCCATAGACTTCAATATTTTCAAAGATTTATCCAGCCTACTAGATTTAAATCCCTTTGCCAACAACACAAACCTTGTTATAAAAACCGCCATATACGTGGCTTTTTATGGGTTTTTGAGACCAAGAGAATTTACCGCCATCAACACAACCCAATCCACTCACATTCTGCTTCACTCACACTTGACGAAACACATGGATTACTATATCTTGGCTCTGCATCACTCCAAAACCAATCAACATGCACCTCCGGTAGAGGTTAGATACTATCCTACCCACAACGAGTGGTGCCCCGTCACATTACTGGACACATATACCCAGCTTGTCAAAGCATCACCTTCTCAGCCACTTTTCTGTCTACAAGGTTCGGTACTCACTACCACCACATTTATGACCCACGTCAGGTCTCTACTCACTCAACTAGGCCTAAAATCAGCTGACTATTCGGGCCACTCCTTCCGCATAGGAGCGGCCTCCACAGCGTCCAGTGCAAACATTCCAGTTCATGTTATCAAGTCACTAGGACGCTGGAAGTCTTCTGCATACGCTAGATACATACCTAACCCGGTACAAGAAGTTAGAAATGCCTTTCAAGACATGTCTGGTTAAAAATATGTATTCTGCTCGTTTCGTAATAAATTTGATTTTCTATTTTTGCCCTCTTTATTTACAGGCCTACCTCATCGTCGGTTCCGGCACACCACAACCGACTTGCTCTGTTAATACCATCCCTCTCCTACCAGTGTTTGTATCTTCTGTACTATCATGAGCCCTTCACACAAGTATTAAGGCCTTTTGGCCTGTAATTGTGGGAGGGGCGTATGACTCACCTTCTCCCTATTTAAGGGACACCCCTTACCTGGCTCCATACCGTTCGAGGTCAGCGCTGCATCACCCTCCCACCCACTCCTCATTATTAACTCCTTTTCTCTTACATTTCTCTTGGTGGGCCCTCTTTATTTACAGGCCTACCTCATCGTCGGTTCCGGCACACCACAACCGACTTGCTCTGTTAATACCATCCCTCTCCTACCAGTGTTTGTATCTTCTGTACTATCATGAGCCCTTCACACAAATATATATATTTCATTGCAGAGAAAGCCATCACATCTCTGAAACCCTGATCACCTGTTGTGCAACAAATACAATATATCCCAGTACACAGCATGGAAGCTACTTTCTGTCAAATGTCCAACTGTAAATGGGAGGCAATAAAACACCTCTCTGTAAACAATGTGTAAATGCCGGAGTGACATCACTTTAGTTCGCAGGCTTCAGAGGCTGTTACAAACCACTAGTCAGAAAGTACGCATCAATTTTCGTTTCATTTTTCTATTCTTCTGAATGTAGCACTGCAGTGCCATGGATACAGCTTTACATGGAGTGTGAGCACGCTACATAGCTAAACAACCAATACAAGGAGACTATGCCAAATTAACTTAAGGGGAAGAATAATGTGCTCTTCCAATGATAAAATATCACAATCAGATGCCAACAAGATGCAACCACAGATCCTGATCATTTACATTGTAGGAAACTTTTTTATGTAAAACGTTTAAAAAAAAAATAAAAAAATAAAACAATAAACAGAATGTTAGGAGCCAACATGGAGCTTGGAATTAATCAAGTTGTACCCGCTAGTAGTTCATACAAAGAAGGGGGGGGGGGGTCACACTAAGGCATGTATAAAACAAATATCAAGATTATATATTGAACAGTTTGATAGTCTTGAAATAAGAACACGTAACCGCACTATGCAACCAGTTAATGAGATTGGCCGTATGTTACTTAAAGGACAGAACCAATTGAGCTGTATATGCAGCATTAGACATTTATACCATATTAAAATCACACACGCATGTGTGTATCTGTGCATGCATGCGTGCATGTGCTGCACCTGGATAAAAGCACTATATAAATGTAAATTGGTTATCCAGAGCTTATTGCTTTGAAAATCGAGCATGTCTCTTTTTTGATGACTCCAGCCTTGGTGCTGCAAAATATGCTTTTAACTTTTTTTTACACTGTAAAAGCTTGCCCATCCTGATGCAGAAAAATAATTGGTTCTGTAGGGGGATCATTTAACGGGTGATTATGTAAGTAAGCCATTTAATAATTTTGTAACCCTTTTACTGCTGGAATAGATGGCTGAAAAACTGCTACACTATTATATTGATGAAATAGTTTTCCTACGGGCTCAATTAGTTGCAGAGAATTTCTTTACAGCGACTGCACTCATCACAACACATTTCATTCAACCACCTCGCCTGATTTGCACTAAGTACCTCCTTAAGTTCTACAAACAAAATTAGTCGACCGTACCTGACAAAATCCCCATTGCTTTAAGATACAACTTGGCAAATAAAGGACATTAAAACGAATGGGATAAGTACCAAGAAAAATATAGTATGTGGTGTTCGCTTCTGAATAAAATAAAGGTAAACATACACCTGGAACTGCTGGTTTACTTCCAATGTAGTACAGCCCATAAAGGCTATTTTCAGAAGTTCTAGTTCTCATGATGGCACTCTAATAGTTTACAGATATATGCAGCTAGTAGCAAAACCCATGTAACCAAATGGGCCACCACAAAAACCAACTTAAAGCAATAGTAAAGTCTGTGCTTCTCTGGACTATGATCAAATCTGTTAAAGTGCTCTGTGACGGCTAGTGTTTTCTACAACGATTAGACAAACTGTAGATTGTATGAAAGATCTTTGTGCAAGTTTGGACCTTGCTGACACCAAGACAATGATTGCTTTGGTTGTGCTTATGGCCAAAGGTTCTACATAGCTGAAGTTAAAGATGTTACAAAATAGATAGTGTGTAAGGGGATAAAGGCCATCTAGTTCCTACTGGTTTGAAATTCACACTAGCCCCATACAGTTTTTGGATGGCAATTAAGTCTAGCAGTTACTGGGGACTAAACTGACATCAAAAACATACATGCATGGTGTTAACCCTACTTGGGTGACCAATTCATGTATTACAGTAAGTGCACTAGTGTCAGCCAATACACAGGTGGTTTGCCTTTGGCATTGCTGCTGTTGTAGACTGCATTTCCCCATGTTTCTCAACCAGCACATTTTCATCATGGTACATGAGGTTTACAGCAGCTGCCGCTTTAAGAAAGCAGAATTTGTTTCCAGTAGTTCAGTACTACTGGCTGGTCCACATTTCTACAGTTCCAGTGTAGACACTTACCATGGTAATAATGCCATGGCTAATTTGTGGTGTGTTTTCACCCTTCGCTGGACTGAGGATAATGGGAGTTACAATCAGCAGTGCTCCCATTCCTCAAGACTCCCAATGCAAAACACTGTTTGTCTTGGCTGCACACCAATTTTGTTCTAATCACTGAATTGATCTCAAAACGCTGAGCAACATTTCTCACACTACCCTATGGATTTGCTGATCTACCATAATGCTTATGAACAGCTTACTGTATTAAATAAGCATTAAAAGACTACAGGGCATAAAAAATAAAAAAACAGCCAAAGGGCACAGATGCCACCTGGTCTGACACAGGAAGAGGTACTGCTTAACCCAATCTATAATGCAGCAAAACGTAACATTGACACTGATCAATGGGTTAACATTGTAAATAAAAGGCTCCATATGCAAGTCAAAATGGAGGTCACAAAGGGTGTGTAGCCGTGGCAGCCAATTGTGGCCCTCAAGCTGATTTTTGGACTACAACTACCATTTGAGAAATATAGTAAGGATCTACGGTATTTGTAGTTCAGCAGCAGCTGGAGGGCCAAAGTTGGACACCAAGAAGATATTCATTATTTCTTCTACAATACATTTGCTTGACATTCTACTATAGCATTATGCATCAAATGTTTCAAGTTCTACAGTTACACTAAACACCGTTCAGGAGACCAAGCCCCTTTAAACAGCTGTGTGAAACTAAAGATCACAAGCTTTCCTTATAGAAATGAACATATAGCCCAATACAAGCTAAAAATAAAAAAATACATTCAAGTTACTTGCATAGGTCAGATGAAAGAGCAGCTATAAAACACACAGAATGAATCTAGCACAGACACGTCGTCTTCCAGCATTTTTGCTACATATGTTCCAGTTCCAATGAAGCATTTGAACACCAGAGGGAAAACCGTATACAGCGCAGCACTGACCTCGCACAGGATTAACTCTATGCACGTCAGGTTTACAGAAGTCCCCACATCTCAGGGAAGGTATGGTTGCTTATACACACTGTACTGGGGAGAACTAATGAGGTGGAGCAGATTGTCTGGGGACTGTCCTTGCACCACAGAAAACAGGCTCACATAGTATGTTCCATATAGCCAACGTAGCTCAGTCGTGTTCCTATTTACAGATTAATAAGTTAGGGTAAACTACCAAATACAGCATGCTCTGTGATGTACCAGGCAAGACAGTCGTTCATATGGCTGCATTTGTGTCCGTATGGGACATGCAATTACTAATCAGCAGATGTCTGGCTTTCGCCAATTGCAAAGCATGGCTGGTATCTCCATCGATAAGAGCAGGGGGAATTTGTTCTTGAAGTTAGGTGCGCCCCAATGAAGGCCTTTTCTTGGGCTATGTCACATTATGTCTTGAATCATCTAAGCATACCTCAACATCTCAGGGGCTTTCAGAGAATGGCTGCTGGCCATCCACCACTGCCACCAAATGATTTGAGCAGACAGACTTTATATGAAAACCTTGTTACAAGGTTATTTATCGGTTGCATTTAGCTGAACAAGGGCACAGCAGAAAATTAATAAGTCACAGATACTCGTTTAGAAAGCTGGCAGCATAAAAAAGAAATGGTTTATATAGCACAGAAGGCTGTGCACATTTACCCTAAATCCACAATGTATACTGAGGCCTAAACATTCAGCGGTAAGGCAACAAGACAGAATATTCAAATCATTTTACCAACATTTGTTCCTGCCTGCTTGACAACACCAACAGGTGTAAAAATACAAATTAAAAAATACAATTAAGATAGGACTGTCATACTGCTGCTGGACAATCCCAGTTTTGCAGAATGGGACAGACTAAGGTGTTCTGTAAGCTGCGCACATCTACAAACTTGCATTTAAATTTGTGCATCATTAGACTGTTGCGTATATATCGGTCTTAACTATTTTATTTAGTGTCTAGGCGATTTTTATAGACTAAATAGCCCTAAAAGCTTTATGGTTATTACCTGGGATTAAACACAGATTGTCTAATCACTAAAGGGTGAGGGGTCTAGCTTCTTCGCCGCATTTTCATCACTGACAGTTCAGCGCGGCAGTTAGAACGCTGAACTGTCAGCAATGAAGTATAACGCGGCCGTTTCACCGCGGCTGCAGCTATGTAAGAGCTGACAGTTCAGCGCTGAACTGTCAGCTCTTACAAATCTAAAAGTAAAACGAAAATAACCCCCCCTAATAAATGATTCCCCCCCCCAATACTAACACTAAAATTAACCCCCCCACCCCCAATACTAAAATTAACCCCCCCACCCCCAATACTAAAATTAACCCCCCGACCCCCAATACTAACCCCCGACCCCCAATACTAACCCCCGACCCCCAATACTAACCCCCGACCCCCAATACTAACCCCCGACCCCCAATACTAACCCTAATACTAACCCCCGACCCCTAATACTAAAGTTAACCCCCTAAACCCCAATACTAACCCCGACCCCTAATACTAAAATTAACCCCCTAAACCCTAATACTAACCCTAATACTAACCCCCGACCCCTAATAGTAAAATTAACCCCTAACACTAAACCTAATTCTAACCCCCTAAACCCTAATTCTAAACCAACTAAAATCTGTAAAATACTTACCTTTAGCGATGAAATGTCCCGCGATGAAATCTCCAGCGGTGATCTGTCTTGTGCTGTAGAGTCGGCGGTGAAGCGGCTGCGCGGAAGCAGCCGCGATGAAGAGTCCCATCCCCAAGGGTGAGATGTGGTGAGTTGAGATGAATATTTCATCTGATCATTTTAACTATACATTGCAGGGACAAACCAGATGAGATGGCTGGCTAAGCAAACTCCTCAGGATTGTCCCTGCACCATGTATAGTTAAAGTTGGCGACATTAAGGGTTCACGTTTTAGTGAATAGACCTCTTGGACTATTCACAACAAAATTTACTGTTCTGGAGTGTACATGTTAACACATCCCTACGCCGAAAACAAAAACAAAACACACACAAAAAAGATCTCAACCCATCATGCATGGAAAGGATCAGCGCAGAAACTGAGGCACAATCAGGCAAATTAAAATTCTGCTCCCAATAGTTTACTTGTCAGTATAAAGCAAGTCAATTATCTCATCCAGTCTGGAAATGCTAAACACAAAGAGACATTTGGGCCTAGTAGATTATTTCTTTTTTTAGAGCCCTTTCCACATCGCTCTTGCCATACACCACTTGCATATAAGATTGTATTTTTCAGGAAGGAGGCCAATCAATTTTAAATATTGGAACTGAACTATTTGCAAGCTGTTGCCTTAATTAGTAGTTCTTCTCAAATTACTAGAGTGAATAGTATCTGCATATTTTAACTTGTAAGATTAGTCAGTGCTAGGTGGCACATTTATTTCCTTCAGAACATGCATTGCACTATTAATCCTGTATGTGCCAGCTGTGTGCAGGTGAAGCTTACATAAACCGTATTTATCGGCGTATAACACGCACCTCATTTTAAGAAGGAAATTTCAGGAAAAAAAACAAACCTTAAATTTCAAATAAAGAACTTTGAAGCCCAAAATGCCATTTTAATATGCCAGGATATTGCCCCCAATATGCCATTTAATATGCCAGGATATTGCCCCCAATATGCCATTTAATATGCCAGGATATTGCCCCCAATATGCCATTTAATATGCCAGGATTTTGCCCCCAATATGCCATTTAATATGCCAGGATTTTGCCCCCAATATGCCATTTAATATGCCAGGATATTGCCCCCAATATGCCATTTAATATGCCAGGATTTTGCCCCCAATATGCCATTTAATATGCCAAGGATTTTGCCCCCAATATGCCATTTAATATGCCAGGATATTGCCCCCAATATGCCATTTTAATATGCCAGGATATTGCCCCCAATATGCCATTTAATATGCCAGGATATTGCCCCCAATATGCCATTTAATATGCCAGGATATTGCCCCTTAGTATGCTAGTTATGCCACCCTCCTCCCCCCATTCCACAGACCCCAGTACTTACCTCGTTCCTGCTCCGTCTCCCGGTGCTCTGAAGGTCCATGGCTGTGAGGGAAGCGTTGTGAGCTTCCCTCCAGCCGCGCGGAACAATAAAGTTTGTTTAAAAAAAACACACTTTGTTGACCGCGCGGCTGGAGGGGAGCTCACAACGCTTCCCTCACAGCCACGCACCTTCAGAGCACCGGGGGACAGAGCAGGAACGAGGTATGTTTTAGATTTTTTTTATTTTTTCAGCCACCGATCGGCGTATAACACGCACACATCATTTGCCCCCTATTTTCAGGGAGAAAAAGTGCGTGTTATACGCCGATAAATACGGTACTTTATGGGCAGCTTGTAGATACCAGTGATTGCTTTCTAAAGGGAACACATATTTGAAGCACAGATCAAC
This sequence comes from Pelodytes ibericus, assembly GCA_036172795.1. NCBI lineage: Eukaryota > Metazoa > Chordata > Amphibia > Anura > Pelodytidae > Pelodytes > Pelodytes ibericus. The sequence goes on from CM069858.1 coordinate 139,327,850, forward strand.
AACCAACAGAGTTCTAGGACCCAGATAAATTGTACTTCCATAGAGTTGTATGTAAAGAAATGAAAAGGTTAGGGGCCATGGATTCCTGGTATTTGTCATGCCCGGATTTAAGGAGAAAAAAATGGAGCAGTTCCGCCTAGAGTGTTAAAAGATTTTTAAATATATAGAAAACGAAACAAATAAGTTACATTTATTTTCTTTGTTATCAACTCTTCCCATCTCCTAAAAAGTATTTCCAAGTAAAACTACAAAAGTGGTGGAAACTGTCCTAATATGTACATTTTACATATTCCTCACCATATGGGGCTAAGTTAGAGAATAGCTTGAGGAGGTTGACTTTGGCAAGCAAGTTTGACAGACTGACTATTTTCAAAAATAACTGATCATGTTACCTTTCATTAATTTCAATAGGAAAGATTTGAACCTTGGTTTTTCTTTACCAAGTCAAAATCGGGTGTCAAGTTTGACTTGGAGCTCCTTGAATTTTAGTAAATAGACGGGGACCTGCATTACATGCATTTGCCTTCATAATTTAAGTTTAAGGGTTTAAAATGAATCCCAATGGTTTGTGAACATACATAAAGTGATGGTCAAGACAAGAATATCTAAGAAACCAGTTAGTCTCTTGGTGATGGAAAGGAATAAACTTCAAGTGGCAATTGAGCAAAGACTTTAAAATGTGCCCTCTGAAAGATAAATGTTGATGGGTTAGCCATTCATGGGAATAAAATGGGGGCAATAAGCCAGGCTTTTGTGACGAGTGGCCCGGGAGTGGAAATTATTCATATTTTATTCCATTTCAAACTTCTGAATCATGTTTATCCTATAGAAGCAGCATACACCTGATCTGGTCAAAATGTAACACTCTTCTGATCTAGATAATAGTAAGAGTAAAATATGTGGACCAACTGCATTCCAAGGTAACTGAGTAATTGATGAAGTCAGATTTAGACTAGTAGCCAAGTGTAGATGGGACTGTAGTTACACAGCAGTTACACAGGTGCTAAACTTTGTAACTTTTGGTGCAGTTATTTCTCATGATGTTCATTACATTACCATTTATATATACAGCGTCAACAATTTACGTAACACTAGGTAAAAAGAGCATTGAAGGGAACTACATACTAAGTTAGAAAAAATAGAACAGACTGGTACATGAGGTAGAGAACCCTGCTCGCAATGTACAGCCAACAAAACAGATGGCTAGGAATCAGGAGTTGTGACTACCACCGTTGCTGTATGCCAACCCATAATGATTTAACAGCTAACCTTTGGCACTCCATTAGAGTACTCTTTCCCATGATGTTTAAAATACCCAGCTGAGAATTATTAGCAACATAATCTCAAAAGCTGGAGTATTAACTAACCCTAGCTGCAAAACCGCATTAAAATAAACCACCTTGTGTATGCAGCATGTAAGCAACCAATGACCAGGCAGGGACTCCATGTATTTGAACAGGAGAAATGCATGGGGAAACTAGAAGAAACTGTATACTGAGAAGACAATCCGATAGGATTATAGCAACATGAAGTAAAATCATGGCATTTCAATGCGCAATGCATCAAAGTCTGTGACCTCGTTTTATTCAAGGGTATCTATAGAAAAAGGCTACTACACAGCTGCACCAAATAAAATTTAGAAGACATACTGCTGTCCTTGTATGCTGCACATTTTATTGACATTGTAATAAAACAGCAATGTGATCACCATTTTCCAGTTTACATGGCACATACTGCTGAATGCACTATCCAAAAGGACATAAATGTAGCAAGACGTGGCCCTTATTTACCTTAGTTCTGAACTTACATTTCACTAGCCTACAACCTCAGTAATTTTGTGGCTATGAATGTTTTCCTGTGTAGTTTGTGCCAAAACAGCATATTTCTCCTTGTGTCAGCCCTCCTACATACATATCCCAAGTAGGAAATATCACACTTTTAAAACAGTTAGCTCTGCAGGGGGGGGGGGGGGGGGAATCTGCTAATTTGAGCTAAAAGCTTTCAGTAAAGAGTGGGCTGCTATAGACTGCAGTGTTGTGCATACTGTAGTCTAGACTGCTCAGATTTTTAAGGAAACGTTTGGGGGGTGATTGCATTGTGCAGATTTGTTAGGAGTACATATTTGACAGATATGGCTTGAAGAATTCTAATGCTTCAGGAGCATCTGAGCAGAAGTAGTGACTATAGCCATATTTGAGTAATGAATTTTTTTGCTATATTTCTTTGACAATAAGTGTCATTTTGTCAAGTACTCTGTTATAGGGAAACTGACTGATTAACTGGCAGTGTCTCAATCAGTTAAGCAGGGCTCGACAAACCCCGGGCGAAATTAAGCCTGGTGCCCAGGTGCCGGTACCCTCATGTTCCCCTTGCTGCTGCCATTCGTTTGTTTTGGGGGTTTTTGCAGCACAAGGGTGGAAAAGTCTGTGCGGATTGCACAGACAGCAAGATCGCCCCTCGCGCAACGAGTGTGTGAGTGCTGGTTGTCGTCACTTGACAACCCAGCACTCAGCCGAAAGACCAATGAGGATCGGCTGCAGTACAAATTTTCCCCCTCCCCTGCAATGAGTTAAGCAGTAGGGAGGGGAAACATTCGTGCTGCAGCCGATCCTCATTGCTTTTTCAGCTGAGTGCTGGGTTGTCAAGTGATGACACCCAGCACTCACAAGTTAAGAAAGGGGGGGGGGGGGGCGAGACTATGTGTGAAGTGTATATGTGAAGTGGGGTTGGTGTGGGTGTGGGGTGTATATGTGAAGTGGGGTTGGTGTGGGTGTGGGGTGTATATGTGAAGTGGGGTTGGTGTGGGTGTGGGGTGTATATGTGAAGTGGGCTGGTGTGTGTGTGTGTGTGTGTGTGTGTGTGTGTGTGTGTGTGTGTGTGTGTGTGTGTGTGTGTGTGTGTGTGCGTGCGTGCGTGCGTGCGTGCGTGCGTGCGTGCGTATGTTTGCGTGATTATCTGGCTCCTAAAAAAAATTGCTGGCTCCTAGAACGAAATTACATTTGTCAAGCCCTGCAGTAAAGTACATGGTCCTTTACTTGGTCCTCTCTGACGATCCCATGAAGAAACTAGGGTGTCTGCACTAGCAGAGAGCCCTGCTACATTTAGTCCCATCAAACTGGAAAGACAAGCCCTTGCTGATAGACAGCAGGTCTGGAGGATGGCACGCACTCAGCTGTGGGCCACAGCTGGGAGCAAAAATCCGCATGTTCGAGACTGAGGACATTTAGAAGGGGGGGGTAGTTTGGAACATCACTTTTAAATAGTTTGTGATTGCATGGTATAGCTTTGGTGTGCCAGGCAATAATCAATATTAGTTTATTAATGTGTGTCACTTCAGAAGTTTTAAGAGTAATTCTAAGCACTGGACTGTCAGAAACTTGTCTCTACAATCGTAAAGAGGTAAATTAGCTCTGGAAACAAATTCTGGCCATACTGACCAAGTCGTGAAGCATGGATGCTTCTATCTGAAACAGATGCTGCTCTGGTCTCTCCAGTACCTCAAGCCAACAACAGCTTCTGCACTGAGCTGGCTCAACACAAACCCATTTCTGTGTAATCAGTTGGTGCAACAGCGACTGCCAAGGCAAGTTTTCAGGTAATTTCACAGTGAAAATGCCAGGGGAATGACCATTAGATTCAAATATAGAGTGGACATGTGATGAACATGGGCTCTGGTGACAAGTGTACACAAAAAAACTACATGGACCACCATGACAAAGATTCTGGATTCGGTTTTCATTCCATAGTTTAATCTCCACTATAACACATTTTAAACAATTAAGGCCAGTTAAAGAACAAGAGAGAAAGATTTTAAATTGCTGACTGGTCTCATTCTAAGAATTCATAAGTATTTTAGGGTTCATATCCAGAGTTTGGTGAAAGCAAACTTCATGTCCAGTGTGACTAAGTCACAAGGTCCCAGTTAGATAGCTGCCAAAACAGAGGGGGTTATTCACTAAAAGCGGAGTTGAAGCAAGCGGAATATTTCATCTCACCAACTTGGCTATACATTGTGCGGGGACAAACCTGTAACATTTGCTTACCGGGAGAAATTCACCAGGTTTATCCCTGCACAATGTATAGCCAAATCTGTGAGATCAAATATTCCTACGTCAACTAACAAAAGTCACCTGCATCTCGACTTCTAGTGAATAGTCCCCAACGTTCCAAACTATGTGTACTATAGCAGAAGCTTCTTACGTGGGTGTACAATTCATAATGAGACATGGCTTTGGCCTACAAAGAATAATAAATTACCACCAAACCCACATATCTAAATAAAACAGCATGCTGCCATAATATCAAGGAAACTTTTTTTTTTAGAGGCAATAAATGTATAGATATGAATGGACAGAACTAGCTTCTGGTTACACATTAAGCCAGAGGGATGTAGTACCCAGTAAAACACCCATTTCAATACCACTCTGCATTGCAAGCTTTCAAGAGCAACTGCTAAGACTGATAATATAATGGCCACCACAGGAAGCAAAGACAGTATGAATCTGTTGGATTTTAGCTAAATAGGTTGCATCGGCTGCAGTTTAGAGGCTGATACTGAAAGACAAGAGAAATCTATTCAAGGTCAATTTACTCCTTCAGAGCTATCCCTGCATTTAGAAAATGGAATGCATGTTGAATCAAAGCTGGCATATTTTACATGGTTATTGAAAGAGGCAGATCATGCCTTTCATATCACAGGAACTTGCTGCATAAAATCCCTTCACGAAAGCAGAGTATACCGAACAGGAATAATTGGCTTTTTAAACTCATCCCCAGTTACTGAACTCACTCCTGTATAAATATACAATCAGAAATAATTACTTGATTTCCCAACATGGTTAGGAAGTGTATAACAAGATATTAAAAAGGATATAAAATGATTTGCTGAGGACGCCAATGCCCGCAAAATATTAAAAATTGAAAGATGTTCATGTGTTAATATGCATTTATATAATAGTTTTGATTATATGGGGGAAAATCCTTTTCCCTGGCACATAAATAGCATAATTGGACCATTTTTGTTTTAAACCATGTATAATAACATATATACAGTATTTCATTATTCATGGTATAGTGCCTAGGAATTCAACTGCAGCTCTCCAGCCGTTTCTGTACTGCAACTAACAATTCCCTGCCATTTTAGAAAGCAGGTGGGGAATTATGTGACTTATAGTTCTGCTGTTGGGACACTTAGGACATAGTGCATCTATTTCTTAAAGGGAAATTAAACTCTAAATGAACTGGGGAATTATTGCAATCTTAATCTGTTGTGCCGTTTGAACCTTCTGCTACCCATCAATGCAATTACAAATACATGTGGTACTGGGAGCAACCATTTTGTCGTTCAACTTCAGTCATTCAAGAAAGAGCAATGATCAGGGTGACCAGACGTCCCAGTGTTCCAAAACAAACAAAAAAAATGTTTAAATGCAAAAAGGGTTTTTTTTTGTTTTTTTTTTTAAATAAAATAAGTGTTCATAAGAGTAGCTTAATTGGTTTAATGTGCCAAATTTATACAAGCAGGAAGTGATGTTTAGTCACGAAATGTAAGTTAGACTTTACAAAAAGCCTGAGTCACACAGCAAATTAACAGACAGAAGACTGCAGTATAAGGGGGTATTACCACACACCAATTAAAGGGCCTCGAATCACTGCTTACCGACTGAGCTACTAAAAGATCAGCCAGATAAGCCAGCTGTGCTTTTAAACATCACTGCCTAATAGGGAAGGACACTTCAACAGGCAAAAGTAAAATAAAAAATTAAAAAAAAAAGAAATCAAATAAAATTGACTAAATAGCTTAAAGCAGAAATATGGTCAATACAATCTATTTACTCTGTGTGAAATGGCTGAACACTTCTACTTTATTCTAATTTATAGCTCCCACAGGTGTACGCTTGTACAACTCTTAAACTGCTGCTCCCAAGCAGAATGTTCAGTTATTAACATTTTACCCACTCAATATTTCAAAAATAAGCATGCAAACAATAAGAGCAAACAAGAGGCCCAAGTTTAAAATGGCTAAATACCTACAGGCAATGTAAAAAGTAATAAAAGTGCTACTTGTAGAAAGAAAAAAAAAACAAACAAGATAGCTGCACTATAAAGTACACTTCACATTATAAAACCATGCACAACAAAAATAGTAAGTGCACGGTCTATAAACATAAATTCACATAAATGTGAAATCACACATTCTATAATCTACACCTTCTCATACAACTTGGTATGGGGTTTATCCACTGAGCCTCATCATAGTGTGTCAAAAAAGATTCTAAGGTGAGATGTAAAAGAACAGGACAAGGGGTGGAGCTAACGGCAGAGCTCCTCATACTGGCGACTAAGTCTACTGAAATTAAAATGTCCACAACTGCCAGTCTCAGAGTGCCATATGACAACTGGAAATGGGTAAGCACTCCCAATAATCTGATAAGAAAAAGCAACAGGGACCCAACTTAGCAGAGACCTACACCGAGGTTGGCACACTAATAGAAAGCATCAGGTTTGGAACCAGATGTGGACTAATCACACCAGTAAAAAAAAAAAAAATCTGGAACTATGGGAACCCTTATTCATTAATGGATAATAAAATCCGCTATGAAAAATATAAGTGGGATCCCTGAGGCAGTAGGGTCAACGTTTTCCCCATTTACATCCCGAAACAGTAGCACCCAAGCAGCTAGCGGTGGACTCTTGGGTGTGTAAAAAAAAAAAAAAAAATCTACATTATGGAGGAGATCTAGGTCACACCTGACAGCCCATTTCCGCAGATATGTACCATAATGCCAGTTGGCTTCCAAAGATAATAGGCTACTCACCATTGAAGACGCTGCTGATGTTGAGGTTTTTATTAAGGGATTGAATACCTCGCTGATTCAGCCATTGCAGAACGGCATTTCAGAAGTAGTGCCACTAGAGTCTAGATTACGTGGTGTCATTAGAGGGTAGCCCATGATTGGCATCTGGAGGATCCTCACCCATGCAGAATTTTTGTGGCTATACTCGGAACTGCAACTCCCCGATTCATCTTAAACTGACCTCTTATGATCTGGTACACTCGCTGGGACCAACCCGAAACTAGTGGGACTAATCCGCTGGGAGGCCGACACAGACTTTGTTTATGAGAGTTTTTTTTATATATTCTCATTTTTTAGCCCTTTTTTTGCCACACTTCCTCTCACTATGAATTTTAGCATCAATATACTCCCCCTACCCCACCAAGCTGAATAAGTCACTCCCCACATTCTGCAAGTTGATCGTTGGATCTTTGGCCACTTTCAGTTGTCCTTTACCCCATTTTTGCAGCCCCCTTGGTCTACTAGTCCCTACTTACATAGCTCTTACCATTTCAGCTTCCTTACTCTTTACTTTATGCTTATTTCATTATCTACTACCTCTGATCAGTTTCTTTCCCCACTTTCTCTTTCAGTGCTCATTTCCTTGTTTTTAGGAGGTTTTTCTTTTTGATAGTTGATTGGGAAGCTTCACATTTAAACTCTAGTATGTTCTGCAAGGTTGTGAAGTTTGAGTACTTTCTTTCTTGGCTTTCAGATACATCCCACCCCCCCAGATACCCCACAACACAAAGTACCTCAGCTAAATTGTTTTTGCACATATTTACATAATACGTTGTCTATCCAGTTTTATTCTCAACAAAGTGCAGAGTCTACCTACATCAGGTAGGTCATTTTTGCTAAATCTTTAATATAAAAATATATTTTTAAAAACTAACAAAATTCCATATTGTGGTATATTGATGTATATATGTATATAAAAGTATTTGAATCCAGAGCATACTATATTTGAGGCACTCACATATACCCGAGCAAAGATCATGCTCTAGTGGGAAGTAGCACACTTAAATCTAACCTTCGGGAGGCATAAAACAGGACTGCAGCAATCATTTTGAAACACATTTAATCTATTGCAACAATCTTATGCAAGTATAATATTGATTTAATGTGTTATGCCAGCAGCCTTACATTTAGTTTGCTCTTGCCTCTTCAAGCCCCAGATCTGAGAAGTCTTGAGGTTCCTGACATCAGTCGTCTTGAAAGCTACATTAAGCTGTGTGCCATGTCCCACTAGAGCAAGGTCTTTGCAAATGATTCCAATGGGATATGTATAAACAGAACAAAATGATAAATTGACTAGTATATTGATACATAAAATGTTTAATCCAGTGCTATATTCAATGCACTCGTATATACTAGAGCAACTATGATGCTCAATGGATGATCTCCATACCAAAGTTTTATGCCAAACTAACTTGTGATTTAACTTTTTCATTCATTTGTATGTTTGTAGAAATTGCACTTTTTATAGTATAGTTTTTGTAAAAGGACCTTTTACCTGGCAAGGCTGCACAAGGCCATATACACACTACAGGTGGTGACACAGACCTGGTTTATATCTCCAGACAAAATACAATGCAACAACCCAAACTTAGTAGAGTTTACAGGCTAAACCAATAACCACACTGAATAGATTGAATTGAATGTGCCTAAGAATTTGAGGGTGTACATTGGCATGGGAGGATGAATACCAGAGCAGGACTGTGCATAGATTCCCAGGGCAGTATAATGCCGTCTCCAACAGTTCAGCTTGGAATAGGTAAAATGAAGGGTATTCAACCAAAGCCAATTATAATTATAGCTGGGTAGGCAGCTAAAAGCCAAATGGCAGTCCAGAGCTATTAAATAGCAATTAGCATTGCAATGTTACGGGATGCTGAAGTGGATGCACTTGGAAAATAAACAAGGAGTGTAAAAGGTCTGTACCATTTATGTACACTTGCCACTGGCCATCTGTGTCCACCATTTATGACAGAACACAATAAATGAGGAGGTGTACACATGGATTGTCAGATAGATTAGAGGGTATGTGGTTGCATACTAATTATGTCCATGTCACACATCTTTATAAGCACAGTTCTGTGGAAAGTGCATGTAATAATTGGTTAAATCCAAGAGACTGACAGCATTGATGGTATCAGACTTTTGTCCATCGACCATATAAAAGCATAATTTTCAGTCTCTGGAATAAACTGGTAATTTTATTTGCTCCATGAAAGAGGAAATAAAGTGGTAGCAAAGGACAAATGGAAAAATCAAGATGCAATACTTTTGATAATGAAGGGTTTTTAATGTTTAGAATATCACAAAAAATTGCAGACAACATGCATTAGGCTCATGTAAACATAACCAGTTACTAAAACAAAACAAAAAAGTATAGGCCATAGATTCTTTTGTACTAAGGACCCAGAAATACCTCTTAAACTAGGTTTGGCTACAGTAGCAGTCTTCATTTTTAACCACTGGATGGAAGTAGAACAGGCACAGCCACTGTATTACAATATTCATATATTGCTTTAGTTCTATCATAGGCAGTACGATTTCCTCCTGAAATGCAACTCTTTAGAAATAACCATTTGTTCAATAAGACACAGATGCCAAACAACTGTATGGTTGATCTAAAGGGACAAGTACTCCAGGCAAGCAGACAGCTCAAGAATGCAGAGGCCCAAGGCTAAACAAAGCTAACAGCCACGTGTTAAACTGAAAAACATCAACTTATCAGGGGGAATACTTGTTTGTTGTAAGGGTCAGCAAGCCAAATGTGTTGCCTTACCTGAGATCCCTCTCCTTCCAGCCTGGGCGGCCTGATGCTAGAGAGATGGATGGTTTTGTAGTCTCCAGAATTCAGCTTCACCACCATGGCATCGGCATTTAACACTTGCACAACCTAAAAACAAAACAAAAATGACATTACTTAAGTTGTATCCCAAAAATACCCTGGCCATGTAACCAGCTACACACATCAGGACAGACTTACATTCCATTGTGAATACATTTTCTGAATGTTTCAAGTTTGTAATCCCACAAGTACCATATATTGCCATTAATTTAAATAGTTTCCTTCTAGCAAAGCCAAAGGGTAAATAAAAAAAACATTCTGTGCTTAACCAGTGTTTTGCATAATGGGGGCATTGGGTAAATCTAAAAGAACAATAATCCAGAAAGTTTTCAGCTGGTAGATAAATGATAAACTCAACAAATATAAGTTTAGGGGCCAAGGATCATGAAAGTGCCCACACAAAAGCACTAAACAGCAATATGCATGCCAGGCACCAAGAATCTTGGCAGAAAAGAACTCTAGGCTCCAGTTCCACTCCCTCATGGCACAGATCTGCATGTCCTTCAATGCTAAATAGGTTTAAAAAAAAAAATCCTTCCTCCTTTCCCTCAAAAAAAGTTGAAAATGACTCATCCTGTGGGAAATAGAGATGAAATAAGCCATTTTGTTTACAACTGAATTGTGCCAGCTTTAATAATCATGCTTGATGCAGTGAACTGACCAAGCTGGAATCTCCACTGAATTGTGCCCATAGATTAAGTTATCTGAAGTCCACGCCAGTTCACAATCTGGAGTTCATAAGAGATTGAAGTCATTAAAAGCTATTCTCCGATCATATTCGGGATGGATAATCTTCCAGAAACACTACACTTGGCAGATCTGCAATGGAACAGGTTTCTTTGATGATAACTTAAAAAAGGTGCTGCTCCGCCTAGACTACCCATTGTGTGTTGTAGAGTTAAAGTAAAGTGTAAAAAAAAAAAAAAAATAACTTTACAATTTCCTAAAAGGAAATAAGGGGGGCCTTATTAATCTTTATGTAATGTAAAAATTACTGGGCCCGATCTGGAAATTCAAAGGAGTAGCAGGAAAGAGGTTATTAATTAATAATATACTTAATATATTAAGTTAAAATGTTGTATGCAGCAGAATAGATTGAGTAGTTATTAAATTTGCTAAATGTGGCCCAATACAAATTGTTTATATTATCTGTAATTAGAGCACAATTTAATTTGTAAAGCCTGGCATTGGCATATTCAGCAGTTTAACAGGTAGCGCAACAGATTCATTGGAGACAAACCTGCTCTTAATTTAACAATGCTATCTTGGCCAAAGTTTTGCAATTTCATCATCAACTACCTATAAACCAATGTTTTCAGCAGTGTGTTCATTTAAAAAGAAAAAAGAAAAAAGAACTACAAACAAATGACCCTGCAAGCTTCTGTTGCTTTTATTATGCAAACTATCACAAGCAAAAAAAGTTTATAGGATTTGAAATCTCTTTTGCACCACATGTGGCTACTTGTTATCTGAAACCTGACTGTTATTGGACTATAAATCCACATTTTGTGGAAAAATAATTCAAGTCACTGGTTAGTAAAGGTTTGCAATGCATTTGGTTACAAATGACAAATGGAAAGTGTAGCCACAGCTGTAATTGATTCGGATTGTTATCACACATCCATATAATGCCTCTGGCTATTACACTTTAAGCTGTTACAACAGCATCAAAACCACATTACCTACAAAAAGGTATGCACTGGAAAAACGATACAATTCAGTAATGAAGAGCATCTTGCAATTTACTCACATGCACTATAGCAAAACGGCAGGAGGTATACAAAGCTTTCAAACAATACAATGAGAAATAAAATTACAGCAGTGTCTACAGAATATCTATACAACATCAATAGCAATTCCTTTGTTTTCAAATGATTTAGTCCAAGTCTTAAATACAGGCTTTTAAAGGAGCACTTTTAAATGGCTATTCCCTGCGGGGTATGAAAGGGTACAAAAGAAGTACAAATTCACAATCTTATACTGCCTTGATTTATTTTACCACTCTGGTTAGACATAAGGAATCTGAGCTAAAGAATATACATATATATATTACACACATACACACACACACACACACACACAATGTTGTCCGTCTCTCTCCCCCACCGTAGCCTCCCTGGTGGCTAGATATGTGCAGACATCCCCTGGCTGTCCATATCTCCCCGGTGGCTAGTTGAGGGCAGCCAGGGGATGTCTGCACATATCTATTATGATGGACAGCCGGTCATTCATAATAGACTGAAGTGTTGGGCAGCATGGAGGATGTCTGCCCTATCATGCAGACATCCCCCGGCTGCCCAAATCTCCCTGGTGCCTAGTGGAGGCAGCCGGAGGGTGTCTGCAAGATACGCGCAGACATCCTCTGCTGCTGCCCGGCACTTCCGCCGGGACCTTTATAATGAAGCCGGAAGGACCGGCGGCCGTGCGGGCGGCAGGGGAGGATATCTGCGCGCATCTCGCAGACACCCTCCGGCTGCCTCCACTAGGCACGAGGGAGATTTGGGCAGCCGGGGGATGTCTGCATGATAGCGCAGACATCCTCCATGCTGCCGACACTTCAGTCTATTATGACGGACCGGCTGTCCATCATAATAGATATGTGCAGACATCCCCTGGCTGCCCCCACTAGCCACCAGGGAGATATGGGCAGCCAGGGGATGTCTGCACATATCTAGCCACGAGGGAGGCTACGTTGCGGGGAGGGTGGGAGAGAGAGACGGACAACTTGGGGGGAGGGCGTTAGCGAGGGGGATCCAGGTCCCCTGTAGCTCTGCGGGGGACCTGGATCCCAGTCTTATAATCAATCTGACCTCAATTTGAGGTCAGATTATAAGACTACCTTGAATATAAGACGAGGGGTCTTTTTCAGAGCATTTGAAAAAAACCTTGTCTTATATTCAAGCAAATACGGTAATCAGTGCTGCTGCACCTGCAGTAAACATGCAGAGTTATCACTGGGGAGGGCACAAGTCAAATATTAAAAATGTGATTCATGCAGAATGCCTGCATCATATCACACTGGGAAAAAGCCTGCACCAAAGGGATTGTGGCAACTAGACTGACCCTCTAAAGCTGCTGATCACAATAGAACATTAGGATTCTCAGTGGCCTGGTCTTTCAGACAGAATTTAAAAAAAAAAAAAATAGTATTCCTCTAAAAGCAAGAACTTTAAATGGGACTCCATCGCCTAAACTTTGTGCTGTGCACTGTTATTCTATGGATTGGAAACAGAAAAAATAGCAATAAAAAAAAAAAAATGGTGACTGTGGCATCTCCTGTTTATGACATTTCCATTAGACCACTTCCACTGTTCTACTGGACACCTGTTTCTCTTAATCTATGCATTTACTTGCATCTCTTAACACAATGTATGGATCAATCCCCACCTACATTTGCCGTATAAACAATGTTTAGTTTATAGTCTGATGTAATGATTTGAGGGGGGGGGGGGGGGGGGGGATATCAGAGCTGCGTGCACTTCATCACCAGTGCAAGACTACAGTGAGTCACCAAAAGCTGAGGTTTTCAGGACAGCTCTCATACCAACCAATAACCGTTACGCAAGACACTAAAAACAGACTGGTAGAGTCTTGCTCTCCCACAGCACCACCAGAGAAGCATTATTTCTGAGCAGACAGTCCAGGTGATGCAGCTGCACTGGACTCTGCCCAGCTCCAGCTGTTTTTTGAATCCAGATAGAAGTGCCAGAGGGGCAATTATGCCAGTGAGTTACACCAAGGACAGCAAATTCCTCGGGCATGTGCAAATTATGACATGTAATTAAGTTAGCACAGGTTTATGAAACAGCCTGTAATTCATTAGAGAGGGAATGTACGGTGTGAAGAGACTGGACCACCACTTTAAGGAATGAGCTGCATCAGTAAGCAGGAATGATGAGCAGGAATGAGCTGTGTCAGTGAGCAGGACATGATGATCTGCAACAGGAGAAACATTAACCCTTCCATTTAAAGCCACAATAAAATCTTAAAATATGTAAATAGTTTTCTGTAGCAGAGGGCTATACAGGCACACTAAGCACTGAAAGGATACGTGGCTTAACGTTTTAAATATGGATAGAGTTTTTTTGCTCACAGCCTCCATGAGTATGTTTTATCTAAAGCCATTTTAAAAGTGGGACTAAAACTCCTATATATTTAATGTTTTTGAATGGTACTTTAGTGAGCTACCATGCTAAAGATAACCCAGGAAAGAATTTGTGAATGAGAATGAGAACAGTGTGGGGAAATGACCATGATGCAGGAGTAGACAAATCATGAGATGGCAACACACCAGAGCCTCAGAGAAGTTGGATAAGATGTAGGAACTGAAATAGAAAAAGGCACAGAATATGCAAGTTGCTGGTTCCAGTACACTGTATAATGACATAGGTTATGCATTTTAAAGATGTAATCCCTCAATATGTTAAGAAAAATTGAGAGCATAAAAACACACAAAGTTAGGAGACCAAAGAATGATAGCATTCTCACAGGTACATTAGCTTATGTAATAAGCAGCTAATTACCTGATTGAGAAATGCCATTCATAGACATGAAAAATACACATTAGAGCAAAATAGCCTGTTTTAGCAACAAACCTAAGCCCTTAAGATACCAATGACCCAATTATTTTTTGCTCACAACTTAAAATTGGGGTAAGTTGTTTTTTTTTTTTGCTGTACATGGCCCTTCATATTGTGTTGGTGTCCATTTTAAATAATGAATTTTGTATTACACAAGTAACCAGTGCACTGTCTACCTGAGGACATACATTATGTACTAGATCACATCACACACCAAACTATTATTCCACATACCAACTGAACACCATACATTATATAGCATTATTGCATTAACACAAGTACATATACTCTACATTACAAAGCCACACTAACTGCAGAATTTTGCCTTCATTAAAAGCTTGTCAGTAAAGGGCAAACATTCGCTTATCAAGTGAGAAATGGAGCACACAGCACAGCAAGAAAAGGCTGATTAATGAGGGTTCACAAGGTATAGCATTTAACCACATTAATGTTGTGACCAGATTAGCCATTATAATAAAGCCCAAACTACTTGAGTTTCTATTAAGGAGGGGGGAAAAAAAACACATCAAACTGTGTGGGTATAATTCAGTATTTAGTTCCTGTCAAGATACTGCATGGCCTTCGGGAAACCTAGCATGCAGTTGAGGCGCATCAGAAAAATTGAGAATGGCGGCAGAAATCATAGGGTATAGTCACTGATTACAGCAATCTCATGTCTGTCTCATGTTTTGTCATGAAAACAATACCTCACCCACGACATTTGAAACTTTATCCTGGAATACTTACTCAAAAAGGAGGGGGGAGTTGGAAGTTTGGCATTTTAGGTTGACAGTGGTTTAAAAAAAAACACAACTTTAAAAAACATTTCTACTTGCTCTTATAACCGTTTAACACCAGGACAAAGTTGGGTTGAGTAATATAAAAACGTACCTCAAGTAAATCTACACAAAATAATTGCCTAAGGACCCTTAACAAGCATTGCTGGCATTAAATAATGCAAAAGCTACTTGTGGTTTTGGTAGAAATTTATGCAAAAAAAAAAGTTCGTATTTTGGGTATTTAAATAGACTGATGCCATGCAGTTGAGGTCATGACAAAGAAATGCCAGGCTTATTTTGTGTTAACATAAATTCAGATATGAGATTTCCACACGGGGGGGGGGCACGCACAGTATAAGCTTTGCATAATTACAATGACTCCATCTCCTTGGTAGGTCTTGCTTTATGGCATCAGCACACATCCAGGCAGAAGAGAGAAACTGTTGATCGAAATGTGATCAAACTAGTCACATAAGCAGCTATGGCTAATTGTGCTATGAAATGGCTCCTGTTGGGAAATGTATCCAATTGCTATTCATAAATAAAATCAGGGAGCAAGATATGGAAAACCAGCTATATATTTATAATTTCCTATTTCAAGCCTATTAGGGTGCATGTTGCCACCTGACATTTGAAGCACCACTGTACTATTTAACCTTTTGCTTAAACAGATCTTAACCAACTAAACCTGGTTGTCTGTCACAAAAGTATTACCAGATGTGTCTCAAAGTGGAGGCAGTAAGGTTCAGACAGTTGTGCCACCATCAAAATGTAAAGTACACTGGCTGTGGGTTACCTTAAAGGGACACTAAACTTTTTTTCCCACTTGTGCTTCTAATGTAGAAAGACAAGTTTAAGTTAAGTTGTTCCTGTTGGGAGGATGAACTGGCATGTACTTTTGAACATACATGCCAGTTTATCCTCTGACCGACAGCTGCCATGCTTTCACAGGAAGCGGGCAGTTGTCTGGTCGGCAACCAGCTCTCTGCTAGTGCAGAGGGAGCCCCTCGTTTTTGCATGGGATCAGCAGGAGTGACCTTAACAAGGTCCTCCCCCCCCCCCCCCCCCCCCCCTGCTGATCCCATGCAAAAAACTAGGGTCTCTAGTGCATTTGGCAGTCAGAGCAGGGCGAGCATGTGAGAGAGCAGATATTAAACCCGCGTGTACCTATTAAGATACGTTGGTTTACTTTCGAAGTACGGGACATGTTTTGTTTAACCCTGTCCCTTTAAGGGGACAGATGGCTAGTGAGGGAGATAAATATAGAAGCAAGCACCTGGATAACTGTTGTGGAGCCGTTCAGGGATGAAGCAAGTGGGGACGCTTATAAGTTAGCACTACAACGGAAAATCAAATAAGGTTAAAAGCATGAAACCACTAACAAAAACAAGTCTGCCCTCAATAACCCTTTCCAAAATGCAGTATGGAAAAGACCAAAGATCTGTTTTCTTACCAGTTATAAAAACCGCAAAACCGACTATGCAGTTTATCCTGCTGTAAAGGGTGTAGAGTTTGCTGTTAAATGGCCTAGTGATGCCATCTTTTGACAAAAACTGTCAAGTTATTTATTCCATAGGATTATATAGGCAAACTACATTTTAAAAAGGACAATTAAAAATAAATAAATAAATAAAAAAAACTTTGCTCGCTTACCCCACTACTCTGACCAAGGTTTATTTTGTGCATTTTTGCATGGGATCAGTAGAGGGCACATAGAGAAGACCCTCTTTGCTGGTCTCTGCACTAGAAAGCCAGTCACTGTACAGGCAGAGGATATTAAAAGCACAAAAATGAAACTTCAAGTATAGCTGTCCTTTAACCAATCTGCCAAAATGCTGGATGGACAAGAGCTTGTGTGGATGCTGGCACGTGCCAACATCAGAGCCTCTGACCATTGTTTTTTTCAAGTAAAAAAAAATCTGCACTATGCAAAGATTTCAGTTTACACAAAAATAGAGTCCTTTGTATTCTTGTGAGAATCAAGCCAGCTAGAATAAAAGTGGCATTCGACACCCTGCAATATTCCAGAACATAAATTTTCAAAAACACAGCTTGGAGTCACATGTAAGCATCTTAGAATTGCTTTTTATTGCTCAATCTTCAGTTTAATAAGACATGCAGAATTAATATGCACCCAATATGAAACCCTTTCTTCTGCAACCAACACCTTTATTGCAGTAGTTTATCTTCATTTAGAGGCAGAAAGATTTAGGAACACGCTGGCCAATTATATACCTCCCCACTGGTTTTGTTCATACAAGGAATTCATCAGCTTGGACAGACCATGAGGATCACGTGAACACTGCTTAGATGCTTGGAAACAAAGCTCCAAAACATAAAGAGAATGTCCAGACAAGATAACATGGAGATATTGAAGAAAGCAGGAAAGGATTGTAGTTTTCCAGCCAGTCAAAGCATTAGAGAGCAAACAATTTTAAAAACCCCACTGGTAATTGTGGTTGTACAATTAGCCTAAAGCTGCAGTTTGACCACAGGCTGCTACATAGCTGGGCAAAGCAGATTGTATTTACCAGTATTCATGCCTTCAAAAAATAAAATAAAAATAATCCACATTGAATGGCAAATTAGAAACCCTGACACCAGTAGTTTTCTTTCCTGAATGGGCACCACAGTGCAATTGTTGTACTTCATCTTGTACACCTCCCTTAGCATGTCAGACTGAGCAGCTGTGAACAATTTAGAAAGTTAGGTAACTTCTGATCCACTTATTTTGTAACCTTTTCACTGAACATAAAAGGTTGTCATAAGTATTTTAACATCCAATGTATCCTATAAGTGTGTAATTAACTTTCAAGTTATAGATTAGCAAAAAAGAGACTGCACTACAAATAAATTGAGACAACCATGGAAACCAAATCTTTTCCAAAGATGTGTCTAAATTGTGCACGTGAGCTGTAAAGCAGTCCATGTCAATAACTTCAGAGATCAATTAGAATACTTTTTTTTTTTTTTAATAAAAGTTGAGACAGAGGTCACAGTAGTGTACCCAGCGTGCCCAAACCCAGAAGTCCGGGCACAGCACGATTAACATGTAGCCAGTGCTTGTTTTGAGCACCGGCTACATTTTCCCTGTCAGACTGAGGCCACTCAAAGTGGCCTCATCTGACAGGTAGGATCCTGCCCTGCAGCGGTATCCGCAGCGGTATCCGCATCCGCAGTCCCTGCAGCGGTATCCGAGCACAGTTCTTCATGGGCGGGGCACCATAAGCTGTTAAACGCAGGACATTCTATTACATCCTGGCGTCACAAATGGGTTAAACTGCAGGTGGAAAGGTTTTCTCCATCACCATTACCCCACAACATGTTCTATGTGACTTTAAAAGCGTGCTTCTGGCGCTAGTGAACAAGTGCAGCAAAAACAACCTGGGTTTTTCCCTTTAAACACAAACAACTTTTATAAAAAGGTATGGTGTTGGGCATAAAGTGAAAAAAATGAATGAACTTGTTGGGGGTCGGGCTAAATTATTTCGCGAGACAGATGTTGCCTGCCCCTGCTTTATCCCCTTAGAGATATGACCTCTTGACCTAGTCTTCCCCTTGGTGACAAGGGTTATTTTGACATTTGTGGGGTGTTTGTGTTTATCTGCAATTTTCTTCTCTTACATACTGTACCCACACAAATTATGTTTTTATCGCAATAAGAAGGGCTTTCATTAGATACCATTATGTTCATCATATCTCATGACTTTTTTGTAGTAAACTATATGAAAAACACTTTCTAACTGACCTAAAAAATAATTTACACAAATACAATCATTAAAAAAAACCCTGTCTAAACAGTTTCCAAATTTTGTTCCGAGTTTTTGCGAGTTAGAGGGCAAAAGGGTTTTACAGTGACCTTTTGACCCAAAACCGAACTGTAATTTAATTATTAATTGATTCTAATTTAAATTTAATTGTAACCATAACCCTTATGCGAACCCTAGATTTTAGCTTATCAAGTCTTTTTATTGCAATGTTGCCAACTTCCTCTAGGGGCAGTCTAGCAGCATCAGTGCAACAGAAGTTAATTTTTTTTCCCCCACTTCTGACACTCTACACACAAGAGGGCAGCAACTGTATTGGAGGAACATGTTGCTCTCCAATATGGTGCCCACAATCGCTGGTGCCCCAGATTAAAAATTGTGGTGCTGCCCAATGCCTTGACAGAGGCAATAAAGTAGCACTGCAAGAGCTGTTTTTGCTTGTTCTACCGCAGGACATGCATGAACTTTGTAGTCAACGTCCTTTGTCGCAAAGGGGTTATGTCACAAATTCATCAAGGTGTAAGCACATTAATAAGCCTTAACATTTGGAAAATGCATTTTGGGCACCAGACAGCCCCCTTTAATTTGGAAACCAATTTCATTTAGTAATTTAACTGAATCTATGGGCTTTCTGGTCATGATAGAAACTACCCAAAAGCTAGATTTGGTCTGGAAGCAGAACGTTTGAAATTAATAAGGTAAAGGACATAAGTTTTGTCTTTCACATCCTTAAATGAGCGCCTTGGTCAGTTTTCTTACCTCCCAATTCCTTACACAAGCAGGTGACAAACTATATACAAATACCATAAATGTGACCTCTGACCTCACTGAATGTACAGATGCCTCTAATTAGAAAGCTACATATCCTTCAAATTGCTTTGGTATATAGCACTATTTAAATAACTGAGGCCTACCTAAATACATTAATCAATGTTGCAAATGCTTTATAGCAAACTGGCTTTGGGTTTTTTATATCAGAACAAAACTGCTCAGACTTCATCAGATGCACAACAAATTTAGATATATTTGAGAAATAAAAACCCAATTCTTTTATTCTACATGCTAGAGATAAGGGGTGTTCTCACTGGTGGGCTTCAGACTTCAAGGGTGTATTTCAAATAAGCTTTACATTGGCATGAAATCACAAGAGCTTTCCAGGAAGCCTGGCATGCCACAGGGAAACCAGAGTATATTCGAACAGTGGCCAAGCCAACAAGTGTGCTGTCGGCATCCCTGGCATTGTAAAGATTCACAGATTATCCCAAGGGACAGGAAATCATGAATCAAAGCGTTCAAGTTCCTCAACACCATATGTTCATTCATTTAAACCACAAACTGGATTAAATCTGCTCCTAAGTGTTTTTTTTTTATTCTGTTTAGTTTGAAAACTAAACTAAAAAAAAAAAATAGGCGAGAAAAAGGAGTTGCACATAAAGCTTGCGAAAGTCTTAAGAAAAAAAAAACGTTAAAATAAAATTAAAAAAAGTCCAGCTTCTACAACCTTACCATAACCACAAGCTTTACCATGGCATCCCATTACATAGATGTAGAAAATAAGATATTACTGCATAGTACACATTTTCCTTTTAAACAGTGGAATCTTCCTCCCTCTCTGAATGGATGGAGAAAGCTGACCTCTGGTTATAGATACAAGAGTGAGTGATGGAAAAAGGGAATTACATGGCAGGGAAATGGAGATAATTTTAAGAGAATGTTAATAGAAGGTCTAAATAAGCTTGCAAGTGATTGCACAACATTACCTGTTTTTTAATGGCTTCAGTAATGGTGTGATGTTACAAGCAGCATCATTACAGAAAATCAGATAACACTAACAAGGAATTGCAATTTGAAATAGAAAGTACTAACATGGAAGGAAAGTCTTACAACACAATAAACCAGGCCACATTTCTCTTTGCTCACAGGCACCAGATATAGCATACTCAGTGGTTACACCAAGCCTTGCTCATTCATGCAAGATGGGATGAATTGGCCACTGAAAAGATATACATACACAATCCATTGTGTTAAAGCATAAGGAACTAAACATAAAAGGCAAAAAAAAAAAAAAAGTTTAAAAAAATCCCCCTCCCAGTTACAGAACTGCCACTAATATGCCTCTCTTCACATGCTCCTGTTGTACCTAATCTCAGTGGGAGTCTCCTCTAAATTAATAGATCCTCCCCTCACTGAGATCAGGTACAATTATCAGGCTATTCTTTAAACCTATTATGGGGAGAAATAAAATGACTTAAATGGTCTTGTTCAGTGTCTTCATGAATGACAGATACAAAAGATTATCCTCAAATGGTCTCCATAAGTTGAACTGTCCCATCTGTATGTAGGCAGAGGATTAGGATACGTTCATTGATGACATGGATGCATGAGAAGCCCCACTAACATGTGGGAAGCTGGTAAATGTATCCAAAATATAAAAATAAGTACTGTATATCATATGCTGAAACAAGCATTTAGTAAGCCATCGTATATGCACCAGAGGAGGGCTTTTCATTGTTGCCTGATCGAGGCACCATGGCCTCACAAAGTCAAAGACTAAGGACGTACATTTACATCCTGCATTATGTTAAATGCAGGATGGCATAGGACGTCCTGCATTTAACAGCTTATCGCAGCTCCCCAGAATGAGCTGTCTGTTGATCCCAGTCATATGAGGCCACTTTGAGGCCATTGTCTAATCCATTCAACACTGAAATCCAACCTCAAAGATTAGTTTATTGATAAATCTCCCATGTGGCTACATTGGCCTTAAGTTTAAAAATTTGACTTTTCCCTGCAATTCTCATTTAAAATACCCAATAAAGTAGCTTGGCCTTAGGTTTCCCTTTTCCAAGTGACATGTTCCATTTGTAATTTCTTATTATTGGTTTAAACCAGAATGTTTCTCAGTAGAGCTAAATTCCACTGTAGGCCAGGCAAAATGTGCATAAAATGGTGAACATGGCAATGCTAGCTGGCCAAGATTTGTAGTAGGTACATATTTTAAATCTGTAACCATCATTTATATATTGTAGTTTGTGTGTTGTCTGTGTTAAGTTGAAAAGAATATGGCTATAAGCCAGGTATCATAGAACCCTCACAAATTACATTAAGTCACCAGAACCCAGAGGACTTCCCCCGCCACAAACACAGAGCTCTGCTTCTGGCTTACCTTTATAATGGTAAACAAACACTCCTCTAAAAGCCTTTGAGGCCCTTACTAAAATGAGTTTGTAATCTGTGTCCATTACTATTTCAAAAGCCTGACAAATGCATGTCTAGGATACATCATGTAGCTTTTTACAAGATGGTCTCTTCAGAGAACGAAAAGGACATTTCTGAAGCAGCAAGAACAGCTCTGTCTGAAATGTCCTGGTTTTGCTGTGCAATCATTGCTTCCTTCAATCAAACACAGGCTGAAGCCTATTTTGCACAAAATTCGGACTGTTCTTGCTTTTAACATGCTTTTATATTAGACAAGTCCAAAAGAAATGAACCTTTGATTTTTCACGATTAACACCTTACCTTTGGTGTGTGTGTGTGTGTGTGTGTGAAGGAAAAATTGCTGTCTCATAGCACTGAAAAAACATTCTGTAGATTCTATAATGCTAGTTCAGTGGTGGCACAGTCCCACTGGGACAAGTGGTCACTCTGTCTGTGCAATATCTTCTGCTGGTCAGTGCACAGACAGGACTAGACACCAGGAAAGTGCAAGGCATGGGTACAGTCTGGCCAAGGCATGGGTAAGGCCAAGGGTGCAGTCTGGGTGCTACCCAGAAGAAGAAAAAAAAAATGCACACACCCACTAAAGTGTGCCCATTCTTGCACGTTGTGAATTAGTTGCATTTTGTCGGCTTGAGCAAATAGATTTAAAAAATAAAATTTGCCATCACTGTATTCGCTTATTTAACAATGCCCACTACCCAAAAACAAATTGCATCTGGACTTCCACAGTGTAAAAATAAAATAAAAAATAAAATAAAGTTGGAAGAATGCTTTATGGAAATGCATCCATAATCCATATTAAAAAAATGTAACCTTTTTCATCCAGTTTACTTCACACGATTTTAGTGGAAGCAGAGTTACAGACGGTAGGGAGGCAAAATATCAAAGTGGGAATGGACTCACTGCGTGTGGAAATCAGCAATTTATCACAAATCCTTGTAATCAGTCAGATATCTTGAGGAGGCAGAATTCAACTTCTGACAGCTCAATGCATTTCACACTATTAGTGCAAAATATCCTCTACAGTACCCCTAATACCACCTACCTCCTTCCCATTGTTTATTTTTGTTGGCACAGGAGAAGGGTTTCCTGGTGGCAGACAAATGTTACAAAAGTTATCCATTAATCCCTTCCCAACACAGGACGGACTAGGACTGTCCTGTCTGGCAGACCGTTGCAGACATTGACGGACCTAGTCTGCCAAGCAGTTAAATGAGCATTCTTTGCGATCTATGTTCGCAAAAACCACTCAGATTATGATGCTTTAATGCCTAAAGGTAGAGGCAATAAGTATCACCGAAATCCGGTGCATAGGGCACCAGCGATCGCTCCATGGAGCGAATCGTGGGTGCCATATTGGAGAGCAACATGCTCCTCCAATATAGCTACTGTCCTCTTGTGGGAAGAGCGTCTGAAGTGGGTAAAAAAAAAAAAAAAATCACTTTCATCATTCTGATGCCGTTTCTAGACTGCCCCTAGAGGCAGTCAGCAACATTGCCACCATTACCCCAGTCGACAATTCTAAATGGTATTCAGCCAGTAATGGGCTGGTTGTATATCATGTGAGCTGCGGTCAACAACAAAAAAGTTAGTGTGTAACAATCCCAGTCTAACTACAAATCTAATAAAAAGTTAAGGCAGCAATATGGATGATTGAATATTATTTTAGTTTGTGTTTGTACTGTAGACTTACAGTAACCCCATTGCCCGCTGCCCCTCACACAGCAGTTAGCAACTCAGAATGTTACTTGCTTATGAGAGTTGCAGTCAACAAGTTAATTTTATGTTGTGTAGTGCAGCTCTGATGATGGCAAGTATTTAAATACGACATTTAGAGACAAAAGCTGTGTTCCAAAATAGGACATATGGTAGTTATCCAGCAGTGGTAGTATCCTTTGGCACTACAGGTGCTGTTATTACATGTATCATGATGTTCAGCCAACCAAATGGATGGCTGAGAATTATGAGATGTGCATTACCAATCCATAATCATATAATAACCTTTGGCACTCTGGTTGAGTACTCTTCTTTCCATGATAACACACTGGCTGAGAGTCATGGAAAATGTAGTCTCAGCAGCTGGAGTATTAACTACATTTTTATTTTATAATTCAGCCCTCTAGTTGGTTTTGGCATGAAAAGGGTTACAAAGTAATGATCTTACCAGTGTGGGAAAGAAAAAAAAAAAAAAATTTAAACCAGTGTAAGGTCATCCAACCTGGCAAGTGAGAAAATAAGGAGTCAGAAACTATAGGGCTCAAGAAGCAGATCCAGTGAACACTGTAGTGTCCCCACTCAGGGCAGCTACCCCATTTGCTCTGTGGTAAAAACAGACCTGAGAGAGCAGTCCAAACCACTGACATGGGGCTGCAAATAGAATTATACAAGTTTTTTTCCTGCAATTCCCTGTATTGTCTATCTATATGTCGAGCTAACCTAACCCGCCAACTGCTTCTCCCTCCCTTGCTGCAGGTCCAATTTCAAGCTTCTAGTAAATGTGCCATTTTGTCTAATCCCAGTTTACATCTTCATTGCTTTATGTTTGAGATAACCCTTTGTACCGGCAAATAGGCCATACAATATGCTCAAAAGGGTTGATTGAGCCTACCTGATACTGGAGCCGACATTGCTCCATTTATTGTCCTATTCATCTTTAACTGATTAATATCCAATTTAAAAATAAGCTGCTACACCAAGCATTTATATTCTCAACTACTTTCAGAGAGATTCTTCACAAAAAGAACACTGTTTATGTTGCAAAAAATTTAATTTGACCTTATTTTAGATATGGGCCACACATACAAGGCAGCCTTTACATTTATTTTGGTAGAATTGTAGAGTATGCCCAGTGTTGGCTGCACTCACTAAATAGGTCTTTTGAGGCACTACATTGTTTAAAAGTAAAGCAACACCAAAATCACTAATGGCACCTGTTTTTATTGTGCACTTTTGTTTGACTAAACCAATTAAACTCTTGACTGCTCATGCATTACTGCTAAAGAACCATGGTCTATGGCAAACAAGCTATTCTCAATCGTTATTATGTGGCCCACTTCAGAAAATGCTGACACCGGTGGAAAAAGCAAGGAATAAGTATAGTGCAACTGCTCTGTGGCAAAATTAGACTTATTGCAGACTGAAATCATTCACCAAAATAACTGACAGATACTAGCAATGGCATAAGAATTAAATTGCAACAATCCTACCTTTCCACCTTATTATATGGGTGGGCCTTAAAGGCAGTCTCTTCACTTTCCTATTTTTTTTTTTTTTTTAGAAGGCAGAATGTTTTCAAAAGGAAAAAGCTGCACAATTTCAGCATTAGTCTTTCACTAAATTCCACTTCAGTATTCACCACTTGGGATACAGATTGATTGCAAAAACACCTTTACTCCCCAAACATTTAGCTTGCAGTTTCTCCTCAAGTGAGTTGCAAAACAGGCAACCTACCAGTAATATCTTCCAAAGAAGAGTCTCTGCATGAAACTATGCAAGTTGTGTGAAGTTAGAATGTTAACAAAAAAAAAAAAAAAATGTAAAAAAGTCAGAATAGTTATGCAACTAAAATGGCAAGTGTCCACAATTACACGCAAAATGCCATGTTTAGCTGGCAAAATGTCAGAAGAAAAAAAATGCATAGTTGGCAACAATCCCAATTTGCTAGGACAAGCCTACTTTTTTTAGGCCCTGACAAATTCAGGTTTGTCATTACTGTGACCAATGTAGTGCTTAGAACTGTGCTCAGGCAGCATTGGGCTTAAACAGTGCATCGTCTAGTAGACCTACACAGACTAATAGCTGAGCTCCAGCCACCCAATATCTGTACTGCAAAGTCATTATGTTACACTGCATTATGTAACTCCACCCCTACATGACCCAGTATATAAATTTAAAAAATGGCATGTATGGAGGGGGCGGGAGTATTAATACAAATGAAATATGCAAAGACTGGAAGGGCCACAGTCACTCACATTCACCACACACACTGCAGCTCCAATACCATGTGTTTAATTTACTTTCCAAGAAAGATAATCAGCTATTTCCTGTGAATTTCTATGGAAAAATTAAACTTTACACAAAGGGAACTTGTCCAGAATGAGCAGTGGGTAAACTATTCCACCTAGTGGTCACAAGAAAATCTACACCATAAGAGTCCATTTATTTGGAGCAGCATTTGCAACTAATGCATTGTTTTCCAAAACTCTAGAAATCATTAATAGTGGCAACCATACAGGAAAGAATAAAATGTACAGAAACCTAACATTAAAGTGGGCTGCAATAATAAAGCAGAGAGGGTGTTGCAAGCTAAAAGCCTAAATTACAAGAATTAAAAGTTGTGGCATTTTCTTTCCAAGGTGATTCAAACACTTTAATTCTACAAACTCCCAATTATGAAATTTGAGGATGCAACTGTGCATAAGAATCAGCATTGATGGGGCTGAAAGTCATGATTACTCATGGAAGGGGATACAGCTGGTGGTAAAGTGTGCTGATTTGTTCATCCCAATCATAACTGGAAGGGAACACAATCAGAAAAAAAATTCCCATTGGAAAAACTGGGTATTTCAACTCTGGGGATATCAGACACTAAAATTGGGTTTCTAGATCTCTCTAATTCCCATAATCAGTTCTTCAAAGAACAAAGGAGGAACCATTATTTTTCTACAAACTATGGTTGTGGCGAAATTAATGTGCTTGTTGCACGATCTTAATAGATTAGCAAGTGTCTGGAAACAATATGAGCAATAGATCTACAAATACAAAATTCGGAAGCCAATACTAAATCTATAGCACACTTTTCTTGGTTAGCTACTAAACAAAGTATAGCTGCTCAGTACAATGGAACATTAAGATGATAAGCAACCTGCACATCCAGGTGCTGCTATAAATCTTCATTTGATTATTGACACAAACTCTTACATTGTTTTTTTTCCCTTCAACCTAGACAACTGACTTGTGTCCTTCAAGTTCAACCCTTTTCCTAGTGCTGGTTTACGGTGGTTGATCCCAAAAAAAAAAACAAAACAAAAAAAAAAAACACACCTTATTTTAGCATTTCTTAATTCTCCTTTCAATGGAAGGGGGGGGGGGGGGTGACTCACTCCCAGGAAAAACAACAACAAAACTCACTCATTGCAAATATGGCTAATGTTAACGCAAGAGCCTCACAACTCCCCTTTATTTCATAGCCATAAACAAAGTTCTTATAAGGGAGCAAATTACAACTAGACAAATTCATGAATTCTATACATTCCTGTCTGCTTTGGCAATACCGCTACCTAGAATCCAATGGTGAGTCACAGGGACCTCAAAATCCAGCAACATCAGTAAGAGGAAATACACAGGAGACAGATTGGCTTCCACTGTGACCGTTTTAATGCTCCCCTCTGAGAAGGTGCAATCATTGACGATTAATGTGAAATCAGCAATTCTGACTGTTTTAAGTGCATGGAATGCAGAGGTCTGTGGTTTCAGCCAACTTTATTTGCTGTATGTAACAAGGATTTTAGGAGACCGGACTGTCACTATAGTAACATATCCATTACTTCATATGCTACTTTGAGGAGGAAGGCGAGGAAAGAAAAACTAGGTCTCTTTACTTCACATGACATTACTTCTAAAAAATATATGGTTTCAGACACCATAGGATGAACTGCTCTTTAAAGGGTTTATAATGCACTCATATATCTGTAGTCTATACTCTGACATTACCTGCCATACTATAAAAAGGTGCCTTACTAAATGAGTAAGAGCATCAAGTCATTTGTTAATGCCTGCGATCTCTCCGTTGCAGTTACACTAAAATAAGCAAAATTGAGACATTCAAGTAAAACATGTTTACATGCAGGATTTACAAAGCCAGAAACACATTAAATCTCATTTCTAGCCATAACAGGATATCTGTACTACCATTGCCTTTTCAGTAAACCACCTTCATGTGTACTTACCAATAATTTTAAAGAGAACCACATTACACAGTCTACAGTCTGGTGTGACAACAGAACATTGCACTGCCAACCCTAAAAGCAGAGGCCATAAGAGCTGTACAATAGCCACACAGTTCTAATCTTGGAAAACTGTAGTTTTTGCATGGTTAGTCCAGCTTATTAGTGCTTTTTCCCGCCCCAAGTGTTAAAATAAAAAATAAAACCAATGCAGGTTGCAAATACAGCTGTACATGCTAGAACCAATATGAACCAGAACTAAAATGTCTGCAACAGTTTAAATTAACAATGTAGGATTAGAGGGCAATGGAACAGAGAATGTCATTCTTGATGCAGCAATGGTTCTAGACCAGGGGTCTCCAAAGTTTTGTACACTTTACACGTTTCCTTCGTCTGCACCCATGACTTTCCCCAGCACCCAGATTGCACTGACAGGACTTTCCACACAGGGGAAGTTTCAGAGTATAATCTCAGTAGGGACAAGTCCCATGTCCGTCCATCTTTCTCTGCCACCGCCTCTACCATGTCTGTGGTCTCTTCCTCAGATATCCGGCAGAGGCGCCAAAGCCGCAGCCAATGCCCTTAAGGTGGGCGCAACAGCCCCAATCATTCAAGCGGTCGCATCCCACAGCAGCCTCAGTATTTGCGGAACGAATTTAAAAACAAAAAAAACAGCCCGCAGTCTGTCGTTTGGAGACCCCGTTCTAGAAAGATCTTGATGCCAAAAGGCAACAAATAGCCAACTAGAATAACACTGTAGGACATTTGTAAGCTTTGTTGGATAATGTAAAATTGTAACAATGCTAAAGTACAAGGATGGCATGAAAATGAAGTCCAACAGGAAGAATGGCCACTTAACAGAATAAAAAGGATCCAATATCAACAGTAAATCGCATAAAACCAAGGCTGCAATCAAGATGTCCTGGAAGCTGCCTTACAAGCAGAGAAACATTGAGTGAACAAGTCAGAGCTGGTAGACTATTGTAATGTGTTTGAGATATAGTAAACATTATCCTGACCATTTTTCACTTGTGTTTCTAATATAGAAGCACAAGTGAATAGTTAGTTGTCCCTAGTATGAGGATAAACTGGTGTGTAATGGATAGTACATGCTAGTTTATCCTCTCCCTGACAGCTGCCATGCTTTCAAGGTAATCTTTGAGAGCTCCCTGTACCATGGAGCACAGATGAGAAGCAACAGAGGGGGACAGTCTCAGAGATTAAGCTTATTCGCTGCAGACTGCCACTCTATACTATGACTACAAGGTGTCTTTGGGCCAACGAGGTCCCCTCTAACATGTGTTAGGCTTAGTCCCAAGTGTTCAACTCCTGAAGGGAGCCAGCCTTACTTTAGTTCAGCTCTTACCTTATTTTGGAGAGACCTTCATTACATGCCAAAACAAAAATGAGTCACAAATATTGCAGATACTGCTCTTGCTCAAAACTATACTGGTTTCCTATTCACTTTAAAGTTTCACACTGGAACAAGTATCAAGACTTGAAAGCAGACTTCAAATGTAGCTTACTTTCTGGAAATGGGGAATGTGGAGCAGTGGTGAGGTAATTTAAAAAAAAAAAAAATTTCTTGACTAAAGCAGTAGCTCAATCTAATTGTCCCTCATGACAATCTACTTGTCCAGACGCAAAGTTTTTTTTAATTAAAGCCGTATTTAAATAAGGTCTTCATTGACAGCAACTTCGGAGACAGACCTAATACTTAAATGCACTCAACTAATGAAGGTAGTGAGCTTAAAACAGAACAGATTTCCAAATGAGAATTATTGCTTTCTTTATCATTTACCCATACATACCTGCCGTCAAATACCCAGTCACCTTTCAGGAAATCATGCAGTATTATAAAGGGACACTATTAAAATGGACATTCATCTCTTGGAATTACCTAGTTAGAAAACAGTCACATAGCACCAGCCTGACTAGCAGCCTTTAAAATAAAATATTCCTCTACTGAACAACATTATATATCATTTTTATTTTTGTAGTCAATTTTTGCTTATATTTATTTTTATTAAATTTTCTTTATTTTACTTTTATTTAACCCTAACCACAGGGTTAGCCTGAACACTGACTCGAGTTAGAACAAAAAAGGGTTTATATTTCTTAGAAATAAAATAATTAAAATAAGTTTTATGTTAATTTGTTACATTTATTTATTATTTTCAGTTAAATCCATCTTTAAAAGGGCTTTAGGACTAGAAGGGGGAAAATTGATTTTTTAAATATAATTTGTATTTATATTATATAGTTTATTTTAAAATGTTTACATTTTTTTACTGAACCCTTGAGTTAGGGTTCATAAAAAAAAAAAACAAGATAGCACTTACACAATTAAACACTGCTTTTTGTTTAGGTGGAATGAGTTAGAATTAATTTATTATTTCCAACATTACGGTTTCCTCAATGGTACAAGTGAGGCAAGAATCAAATCCACATGTCCATACATTAAACAATTTGCACAAAGAACATGAAGGCCAATAAAGAAAACATAGGCTATTGTAAATGACTGAGGTAGACACGTGCCAAGAGTTCGTAATGTAAATTAGAATATGTGGGGGACGGGAAGCACAGCTCTTATACCCTCTACCAAACATGGAGTAAATTAGAGACCTATATAAAGTCCAACCTAATAAAATAAAATAAAAAATCAATTTAAAGTGTTGTATCAATCATTCGTGCAGTAATGGTGCATATTTTGCAACCCTCATGGGGGGGGGGGGGGGGGGGGCACAGAATAATTCTTGGAAGTCAGTATCTCATGCCATTAGACTGTAGCCTTGTTAGGTAAATTACCTTTGCAACAAACAGTTTATCCTTCTGGTCCATGTTTGCCGTGGGTGCCACATAATCTCTCCAGATTCGAACCTTGCGTTCTTTGGCAAATCTATTCCAAAACAAAAATCAATTAATTTGGGCAAGTCACACATTTCAAACATTCTTGGATTCTAGAGTTAAATCCTTAAATCTAAAAAGCAACATAAAGTTCTAGTGGGAAAAACACCTATTTAAATTCTCCTCACACACTTCTTATAAACAAAACTTTATTCTGTGCAGACCCTTTCTATTTGTCAGCATCTGTACTTTGGTCAATTCTATTCTCCTTGATGCTAGGTCTCTGTACTCTGTAAAAGCAATTGCAGAAACTACATCTGTATTTGGTCGAAGACATGCTCAGCAGCAGATCTCTAGAATTACAATTCCTGCCTTTTCATTTCCCGACACTTAAGGGATTTTTGCTTATGCAAATATTAAGCATACCAGACGTGTTACATGTGGAGAAACACTGTACCCGTGTAAAAAAGTAATTGTTATTTTTCTAAGGGCTCCCTTAATACACGCTGAAAATTAGGATATTAAGTGGAAAACAGCAATTTGTAACTTGTGATGTTGAATTCCTCTTAGGCTTTCAAGGACACCACTGTTTACCCAACACAGGCATCAAACTGGATTGAAATTGATTTCCTTAAAATTAACCTTATTTATGAAACCAATTTGTAGAAAAGAAAAAAAAATGCTGCTCCAGTAGAGCCATGTTACATTGTGAAAAAAAAACTGAGAAGTAACTCCCTATAGGATTGTATTATAATATACAACCTACCAATAAAGTAGTTTGTTATTTATGGAAGCCATGTTGGCTGCTCAAAGGTGGAGCTCTTACCCTTACAGACTAAAGTGAATGAAAGGAGTCATGTTAAAACCTAGACAGGCACACATGCAGAAGATATTGCCGATTTATTGAATACAAGCAGATGTGTAAAAGGATAAGGAGCAGGTTCAATCATCGTTACCCCTTCCCCATTATCATACAACACAGAGTATACAGGGATAATCTTTACAGCACAATCTGTGTGACTGGAATTAAGAACATCCAAGTAACTTTATACAGATGAAGAAAATACATTTAGAGTTGAGCGGACACCTGGAAAGGGCTAGAGGGCTGCAAAATGAAGTAAAATGAGGGTAAGAGTGTCCCCATTCATAAGAATAGGTCAATTGACCTATTCTTATGAATGGGGACTATTTCGGGTTATAGAATACATGTAATGCTATTGCTATTCTATAAACCGAAATAGAGCCCCATTCATACGAATAGGTCAATTGACCTATTCGTATGAATGGGGCCTCTTATTTCGGTTTATAGAAAGCCCATAGCATTAAATACAATGTAATCGCCGAACCCCGCACTCCAACGCGAACATCCAGTGAAATGTCCGTTTTCGGGTCCGGGGTCTAAAAACCGTTATGTTCGGTACGAACCCGAACAGTGCAGTTCGGGGTCGCTCAACACTACATTTAATACATTTTGTGAAACACCAAGGCTTGTCAAATTTTTGTAGCCTTTAGGAGCCAGATAGACCAATTTATGAGCAAGGCTTGTTATTATTAGGATCCATGGCTCTCAGGATTTGTCAAGCCGCAATAAGCATGGGATAAGCTTTTGGATGACTGAAGGAGAGCTTGAACGGGGGGGGGGGGGGGGGGAGAAGGAAGATGGAAAATAAGGACAATATTTTAAAAAAAATGTAAAAAAAGGAAAGGGGAAAATATCAAAAAACAAATAAATTGTAAGCTATAAAGCCTGAAAGATATGAAAACTAGGAGTGAAGGAAAGAAGGAAAGGAAGGGGAGAAGAGAAGGGGAAATTAAAAACAACAAATAAAAATATGTAAAAGATATCAGTCTTGTCTGTTTTAATACTTATTCATATATAAATTTGGTTTTGATTCACAATAAACCTTTTTAAATATATATTTCAATTAATGTTCACAGTTTCCCCAGGTTCTCGGTGTTCACTGAATAACCAAATGTTTTCATTTTTGTTTAATATAAAATGATCTTAAATGTTCTGAAACAGATTAATCTATGTCTATATTCATGCAATGTTTCCTGAATAGATTTATCATGTTAATGGCTGACTGGGCAGTGGAAACACATGTAAGTTGGGAACATCCACTATAAATTGCCAATTATATTCAGGCTTTTAATTTTGTAAGAGGGAGAAAGTAGACATCTGTAACTAGAAGGAAACTGATCACTACAGTACATTGTGCAAATGACAATATAACCCACTAGCAAAGCAATTACATGCATGAGTCCAAATAATATATTTCCATATCAGTCTGTATTTGAACATGCAGCTCAGCAATAAATGCCATCAGGCAGCTTGTAGATTTTAAGGGAGAGGCAGAGCAACCAAGACAAAATTTAGTTCCACATGAAGGAAGTTCCGACCAATAAAAACCTGTCATTTACATGTGTAACTGTAAACTTTAAGACCATGCAGGCACAAAAGCTATTGTATGCAACAAACGAGCAAATTCATTTTCCTAAAACGTATAACCAAATTTTACGCATCTAGTCCACATGATGTTAAATCCTAATCTTAATTTCATCTTCACAGCCAGTAAAGCTGTTCTGTGTTAAAACAAAATAACTTTTTTTTTTTGGGGGGGGGGGGGGGGGGTTTAACATGGAAAGAAATTGGTACAGAAATACAGCCCATGTAAATGTAATGCATCCATTATAAAAGCTTAACGCATATGCATAAAATCTTTCCTCATGGTTTACTTTCCTGCAGCAATAGACAAAGATGAGTTATAAAACCAATACCGTACCTGCAATTTATATCCATAGAAAACTTTTTAAAGAGATTTCAAATAAATAGGAGGCTTCCATTTTTTTGGTACATTGTCATGATTTTTACCCGTTTATGGGAGTTCCATAGAATGCCTCCCAATCCCCTTTTGACAAAGTATTGCTTTGGCCAAAGTGCAGCTGCCATGACTTACCGTTCTGATGCCCGAAGTTTCTCAGACCCCTGAGTGTAGATTGCGATGGACCAGTCTACACACCGTGCAAATCCTTCTTTAAGGAGCAGTTCAGTGATGTTTCCATTCTGGGGGGGAAAAAAAAAAAATTATAAGTTATATTATGTAGGACTTTTATTCACTTTACAATTCTCCTTTTAATAAAATGTATAGTTGGGGTGTACACATTTATGCAAATAAAAGTGTAAACCTGTTCATGCCTTACACAACTCCATAAACCATTTAAGAATATTCTAGAAGTTCAGAGGAAGAACAGAAGCCAGGTTTTAGAATATTGTTCTAAATATTTTTCACTTAGAGGTATAATGTAACATACTTTTACAGAAAGTAGGCTGAAATCAGGAAAATAGTGTTGGATTTTGCAAATTTGTGCTAGTGCAATAACTTACTGCATAAAATTATTACAGTAAAAACTGTTCCATATTAAAAAGTTACAGCAAGTGAGCTCATGCCTTCATTTGAAAACCTTAAACTGGAATCACCTGGCTATTGGTGGGGCAAGACTCACCAAATCAGTAGTCCTCCAATGGTCTATGTATACTTGTTATATACACTAAGCCGGAGTGTCACCTGCCATTTGTAATTACAGACCGCAGGGAGGTAGAATGAATAATTCATCTAGCACCACAAAAAAAAATAAAAAAAAATAGAAGATGGACTTGAGGTGTATATAACAGCCCACCTGTGTAACCTACATAGTAGTCAGTTAGAAAGGAAATATACATACAGGATGCAATATGGTTCCCAAAATATTTTGGTTGTGGCTGCTCTCAAGGACAATTTGTACATCTCGCTGAAGCAATCGCGACTCTGTGAAAAACTTTGCTTCTGCAGCAAAAGGTTCTGGTGTCTCTGTACCTTCCACTTCCCTCTTGAAAGTTGGGCACTGTAAACATGGAGAGAAAGAGAAGATAAAAAAAAAAAGGTTAATGTGAGTACTGGAGGCCTCACACAAGTGCATGTCTATTTTCACAGAACTCTCCAGATGCAGTAGAAGTTCAAACATACAAATGTTTCTGAATCACAAATATGGAGCCGGAGTTTAAGAATACAAAGTTTCAATAGCTATTGAAAATGCAAGTAACCACAATAGCCCCATCAACAAGCCTTCTAACCAATAAATTTGCACTACAGAGTGAACTTGACAGATTAAAAGGGACTATCACCTAAATATTGCTTATAATGTGAATGTAGAGAATTAAGTCAATTTGAAATTATCTATACATTGTGTTAGAATTGCAAGCAAAATGTGTCGCACAGGTGGTCATAAGCAGGAGAATCGAGACATTTAATAAGGACATTGTGCTCCTATTTTAGGCATTTGCTGCAATTCTAACAGATGTACAGATCATTTCAAATATTTTTTTATTCTCTTACCTTTAAGTATGAACACAGATCCTGGAGGTACTCACCTTTATCCCAGACAGCATGACTGTCACCATGTAGTAATCAGGAAGCAGCAGTGCTCTAACCACACTCCCATCTCTGACATGTTCAATGACGGCTGAAAAGGGAGAATGTGTTGGTAAATCATGTAACCATTACAGTGGTTATTCATGGTTGGTAAATCATGTAACCATTACTGTGGTTATTCATGGTTGGTAAATCATGTAACCATTACTGTGGTTATTCATGGTTGGTAAGACATCCCACTTGCCAATGGGTGCCGACGTGCTAGGTCAACTAAAAATGCTTTCAGTTTTCTTTTTTGGATGGGACAATGTCTATTTTTTTTAAAACAATCTCTTGCTCTTCTTTCCTATGCTGGTGGCTCTTCAAGAACTGTGTGTATAACAGTCAGAACTCCACAATATTCAATATGTTCGAATACATTTTAAACTAAATTCATAAACTATACACAATTAACATTACCTATTCTCCAATATAAACAGTGTGTCTTTCCATTTGAAATGATGGAAGACCTTGATAGAAAGCATTGGCCAACAACAAGATTATAAAAGTGGAATGTTTGAAGCATCTTCATTCAGCAGGGAGTTTACATTGCCCTAACAGGTGCCTCTTAACAAAATACCAAGTTGTATTACTTTATAGTCATATAGCACCATGTGCTACTATAATATGTTTGGGGTATACATCTTTATTTGGTGGTAGTTACTATCTTATGGTCATAAGGAAGATGCTTGGTTCTTTATTTCAGTAGGGTCAAATAAACTACCCTGTTGACTGCACTTTATATCGTCAAACCGTAAGTGCAGGTCAATAAAAGCAAACTATTCTTAATTTAAAAAAAAAAAAAAAAAAAAAAAAACACAGAATAAGTGCTAACTGGCATATTGTAAATGTTAGTGCTGCATAGCTCTCACTGCAGGTTGCAAATTGAATTTCAACATAAATCAGTGAATGAAACATAATAGCTCTATTAATAAAATAGGAATGCTCAGGGAGCTGAAAGGTAGCCACCAATGCAAGCGATTAACTGTCCAATGCTTAAACACAAGCTGTCTTGTAGCTAAAGGCAATGCGCCACTAAATCTGAGGATTAAGTAAAGTTCATTTTATCTTGCTACTCCAAAACATTTGAACGTAGGTCTTAAAAGCTCTTCAAGTGACAAGTGTTGGTACCCAGATTAAGACCTGGGTTGTGTAGACTAGTTGCAAAATACTACTTGTTCAAAAAAAAAAAAAAAAAAAAGCAGAGATCTCTAATTTAGCATGTTAAGTGCTTGCACCTCTCCAGAGAGTTCTAAACAAAGCCAGGATAGAGACAAATGTGTTTAAACTGCAAAAAGTATATACACTGTTGACCTAATATAAGGGACAATAAAGGCCAACATTTTTTGAACAAGTAGATGTATAGGAGATAAATCTTACAGTCTGTGTTGCAACGAAACTACAAGTGAGATTTTACAGACATAAAACCCTTCAAAACCATAGAATGTGTACCAATTGTAGAAGCACATGGGACCATACACCAAATATCAATCTGAGCGATTGTTTTTCCAGTGGCTACAGAGGACTTTAAGGTCCATCTCGGCTGTATAGTGGCTGCATGGAAATACAAAGACTGCAGGTATCCTATAATCTTATGGATTATGATGTTCACCATTTGATGTGAAAACAATCACATGCAATCCATGAGGGTAATACACTTTCCTTCTAATAGAAGGCACTGTATAAAGCTCTGGTAAAATACATTTATAACTCATAACATGGCAAAATGGAAAATGGTACCCAAGAACACCATTTTCTCTTCTAAGTGTGGTTGTGCGGCTT
Source organism: Pelodytes ibericus (assembly GCA_036172795.1). Classification (NCBI taxonomy): domain Eukaryota; kingdom Metazoa; phylum Chordata; class Amphibia; order Anura; family Pelodytidae; genus Pelodytes; species Pelodytes ibericus. The sequence continues at coordinate 139,364,913 of CM069858.1, forward strand.
ACAGTTTAGGGGCAAATTATTCCTCATAGTTATATCCCAGGAACCATTACACTACAGACTAAGGATTGCCTTTTAAAATGTATATGAACAGTATAGCACAATTGCAAAGTTACCAAAGCTCTTACCATTAACCGGCTTCTGGTGCATGGAGTCCACAAAGTGTCTTGGGTTCTCAATTGTGTATTTTAAGTCTCTGATGGTTTGAGAGCCAGTCCCTTCACTCCACACGCCTTTCTTTGCTGCTCTTGCTTGTTCTTCTATTTCCACCAATCTGTTTTGCTCAGGACTGAGAAAGTCATAGCAAAGTAATTATAAAGAGGTTCACAATACCATAAAGGTGCATAAACAAGACCTTTCAATACACAAGAAGCATTACACATACAAATTGAGCTATAGGAACTTCTGCAATGACAAGAAGAGGATCACATAACAGGAGATCACAAGACTTGAGTCTAAATTGGCTGGCTCCCTCAAAAAGCGTTTTATAGAGTAACATACTGTGCTATGTATTGCTGTGATGAATAGGCATTATCTGAAAATTATAGTGGGTTGCTCAGTTTAACATGACAAAAGGGGGAAGGTGTGAGCCATGCAGAAGAGCTCTTTTGTGCTACTGCTAGGACAGTGGTCAAAACAGATTTAGACATCTGCAGCATCTAAAGAAAGAAAAAAAAAAAATAGATTACAACACCAGGCAATTCCCTTTAAAGGAACATTTTTAACTCTTGCTTCCCTGAATGAAGTGTTTAAAAAAAAAAAAATAAACAAACATGTTCTGAGAGTTTGGAGTAAACCCGACATAGCTTAATAGATACACACTGGTTTACGCTCTGCTACGATTCACATCTGAACCAGCAGTTCCTGGTTGTTGTGTCACCAACTGTGGCATGCCTACTCCCATGTGGCAAGGATCATTACGCATGTATAGTAGTTGAGCCTGTGGAAAAATTTGACAGACCAACATTTTTCTATTCCTTGCTTCCTTATAGCATTCCGTAGCAATATTATACTTCATATGCTATTTTTTTTAGGAGAGAAAGAACAAATGGGAGATAAGCGCATCTGGTGGTGGAACTGCCACTTTAAGGCTAACCTGTTTTGAAAAGTCAAGTCTCTAGTTAAAGATCTTGTTTGAGAATATGGTTTAGTCTGTACCCAATTAAGAAACCCAGTGACAACCTCAATTTCTGCCCTCCACTAATTTAAACATGTATATAGTCATCTAACGGGAAATAAGCAAAACTGAAAGATAGTGATTTAATCTACTCAGTGTGATTAGATCATAATATGCCAATTATAAGATTGCAATTGTCTTAACGGAACTTCTAGTCTCAGTCAAGCGGCTCCTCAAGCAAAATGTCTAGTTATTAAACACTATGTTAAGTCTCTCAAGCACATTGCAGTTGAATGATACTAGCATACTATTAGTGTGTTCATAGACTACCCCCAGGCATAGACTAAACAGAGGTAAAAAGGGTTAACACGTTCTAGTTAAATGATTATTCTAGTGCTCTGCATGCAGCTGTAAAGGCCATCCTCAAACCCTGTTTATAATGCTGGCCCATCATCTGTGAAGCAGAGCAATACAGTTCTACTTCAAATCAAGAATGGTCGTTAATAATCAAAGATGGCAATTTGGGTACACGGTCCAGTAAGAAGACTTAATACTTATGCTTTAAGGACAATGAAGGCCAAAGGTACTAAATGTAGCACAAGTTACAGTCATTAAATAAATTAGAAAGTTACAGGTGCATCAGAAATGCAGTGAAAATATTTCTAATCTAAATTACTACTGTAGCTGTAACCATTTTAATGCAACTACAGAGGCCCATTATCAGAAACCATCACTCCGATATGCCAATGCCAAATTGTACTCACCAATACATGTTTATTTTAAAAGACTAACTGGTTATAAAACCATTTTGCAATTATGTTAGCACAACTGAAAACGGTTGTATCGATTAAAGAATAAAACTGGCCTTCTTTAAGTTAGTTGAGTATCAAGAGCATCAGCATTTGTGGGTTTGAATCTCAGAGTCAGAAACAAAAACTTTCTACTGAAACTAGTCAGTCTATTTGTTATGATAAATTAAGGCTATACCAGACAAACTGCCAAGAAAAAGAAGAAGAAGATCTCTTACAACACTACTTCTCCCTTCACAGAATACATACTGCAGGGCTTGACAAATTTTATTTTAGGAGCCAGAATTTTTTTTTTTTTTTTTAGGAGCCAGACAATCACGCAAACAAACGCAATTCATAAACACACACACCTACTTCACATGTATACAAACACACCTACTTTGGATATTTGTGTATGTGTGTACACACACACCAACTTTACATATACCCATATATCCAAACACCACACACCTACTTTACATATACCCATATATCCAAACACCACACACACACACACACACCTACTTTACATATACCCATATATCCAAACACCACACACACACACCTACTTTACATATACCCATATATCCAAACACCTCACACACCTACTTTACATATACCCAAATATCCAAACACCTCACACACCTACTTTACATATACCCAAATATCCAAACACCTCACACACACACACCATGTGCCATCGGCACAGACTTTACCCCCTCGCGCTGCGGAAAAATCGGATTGGCAGCGGCAAGGGGACCATGAGGCTGTCAGCACCCAGGCGCCAGGTCTAATTTCCTGGTCGCCATGGCGACCTGGGGTTTGTCGAACCCCGACATCGTGGCTCTAACCAAAATTGCAGAAGTGGAAAGCCCCAGTGCAAAACTGAGCAACAGGACAAGTATATTAGAGTGCCTACTTAGTGAAAGAAATGCCTCACAGGTCCTCAACTGGCAGCTTCATTAAATAGTACACGCAAAACACCAGGTCTCACCATTAACCGTAAAGAGTTGCCAAGAAAGACTTCAGACTGGCCTTTTTTTATTAACTGAAGTGTTATGGACAACCACATTTAAGTTTCGCATCACAAAGAAGAACATTCATGAGAAGCAGACCAAATTCAAATTAAAAAATGAAATGCTTTACACCAATCTGTCAAGCATGGTGGAGACAATGATGGTCTGGTGGTGGTAAAGTGGGGGATTTGTACAGGATAAAAAGGATCATTTGAGACTGTCACACCATGTGCACAGCACTTGATTGTAGCCGGTTTCCTACTACAACAGGACAATGACCCAAAGCACAGCTCCGAAATATTCAAGCAGTATTTAGGGAAGAAACCATCAAATGGTATTCCTTCTGTCATGCAGTGGCCAGCAGCCACCAGATCTCAACCCTATCAAGTTATGAGAGCAGCTGCACCATATGGAACACAAGGAGTGCCAATAAACTTGTGGGAGATGCTTCCACATGGGGTGGAATCTCTTCAGATTACCACAGCAAAGAGACAATCAGAATGCCAAAGGTCTGCAAGGCTATAATGCTGCAAATGCCCAATTATTCAATGAAAGTAAAGTTTGAAGGACAATTTAAAAAAAAAAAAAAAAAATCTCTCTAATCAGTGTTTTTTGCTTTCCTAATACTGTGTTCTTACGTTGTGGCTCGTACTCCTTCACGACGTGAGGCCAGACCTTCTGATACCAGGGACTCTGCAAGGTTTTCTCCAGATGTATCTGCAGTAGGAAATAAAAAGGAAATACATTTACATTGCAGAATCCAGGTATCCAAGCTTCTGCAATGGTCAAAGCTAGCTTGAATGGAATACTGGCAATATTTAATCCAGTGTCAAAATTATTCAGTTGTACAGACATGTCTGTGTAATATATTTCTAGATATGGATTAAGCCTTACAAGCCCCAAAGCAAGACAATAGACTTCAGGCCAACTACAAGAATACTTTAAAGTCATAACAGATCTGCATAAATAACCTGTGGATATTTGATCTACAAAACCATGCTCTGGGTAATTTTCTTTTTTTTTTTTTATCCAAAAAGTGAAATGACCAACTAAAAGGAAAATCTTTAAAATAAAGTTCCTTTCCTGGTTTCATACTTTGGGATATTCTTTTGAGGACATAAGACACTGGTGATGACATTACCAATGTTAAAAATGGTACTTCATTTATCTACCCCAGAAGGATGGAAAGCTAGATGAACCCTGCAACTTTGAGAATTTAACAAATTGTAGTTAGTGCTCTAGCCCTCCGAGCTCTCACCGGTTTATATCCTGGCTTACTTAGGACATTATATGGCTAAATAACTGTTGGCTAAACAATCTGTTTTAAGAATAAGGCAACAGATCTATTTTAAACTGCATCATACTAGCATTGATGATTGATAATTGTAGGGCATAGTTCAGATGAACTTAATAGGCAGCACTGCCAAGAAAACCCATGTGTAATATCTACAAGACTAATGGCTAAAGGCAGTCTGGTAGGAAATCCATGAAGAATCAATTACGCGAATCACATCTTACAAGTAAATGGGGATGTGCAGTCATTGCACTTGATACTCCTACTACATGCCTGTGAAGTGTCAATAGCTTAAGTACAATAAGAGACCGTGGGGGGAAATGATCACCAATCATTCTTTAATATGGCAGCATGGCAAGCATCTCATTTACAAAGAGAGGGAAAAGAAGGCGTCACATTCAAGGTGAACAAATGGGAATCAGAAGCAATGAAATTCAGGGCAAATTTAAGACTCATTGTCCTTTTAGTCATGTTTTGGAAAGTCAGTAAATCTGAATACCAAGTCAATAGGTACCAAGATCGAAGAGGAGGAATGGAGAATATACAAAGGATTAGTTATGTTAATGATAAAGGTGGGGAAAAGGGGGCATAATATTTTTCTGTGCAAAGACAGATTCCAGTAGAATGTGAAAACACTTTCAAGAATGGGAAAAGAGTTGAGAAGCAATTAGAAAAGGCGCAAACATCATACACACCCTTTCCCAGGTAAACCATTCCATATTCTCTGCCTTGAGGAGTCTTGTACTCTACAGTAAAACAAACTTCCTTCCCAATCAGCTTTTTCCTCAGGAATTCTCGAGCTGGAAAAGCCCAGGGCTGCAGAGGAAAGACATTAACACATTATGGTTTGTGTTATGCATACAAATACTGATAAAAACCACTTTGGAAAATCAGTTTAATGAATGGAATAAAGAAGTTTCAATTTTTTTGCAGAACGGTTCAGATTTGTTTGGTCTGTTGGGGGAAAACACTGAGCACTTACATTCAGTATAATTAGGGGGAGAAAACAAATGATCCATCTGAAATGTATGAAGTTTAATGCCATGAGCAGCACAATCACACCATTTGTTTCAGTCCCCCAACTTTAAATCTATGAACTGAACATTTCTTATAGAAGACCGTAGAGGGTGCTGCAGACACTGCCTAAGAATCACTAGGCAGTCCACATATGGCAAAATCAAAAAGCACGTATACAATTCTACAGCAGACATTTACCCAATGATCCGATTTAAAGTCTTCTAACCAATTAAACAGTCCACACACCAGCCAAATATCTGGCAGGAAAAATGATGTCAGTCAATGGCATGTTTTTACAGTCAGCTGGAAAGTCATGTAGAGAAAGGTTGTCTGAAAACAAGCATTTGAGTTGACGGACATGACTTTCCAGGTGATGCTCTAATCTTTGTTCCAATAAGCATTTTGCAATTGCAGTGTAATCCACAACTTCCTTAAACTGAAAATTACACTTTCTAGCACAGGAAGAACTTTCCAGCAGTCACAGATACTCAAAATTTAAGACAATGTAACAAATTAAAGTCGTTAATTCATCTGCCATCATTGCCAGACTGATTCCAAATGATTTTGGATTAGCAGCGAGTGACTAGATGACTACTTTATGTTCGAACAAAGGCAAGCTTTTACAAAGCAGCATCCTTACAGCTAGGGAACGTTTCATTTTCCCATTTTTTGTCTTAAACTTGTTTAAAGGGCTGGTTTAAAGGGATCAGGTTTTATTACATTGTGTTTAGCACCATGTGTGTAACCTGCTCTTTTCACATATTAGACTTTTTATCCATGAGCGGTTAGGCTTATTTGGTCCAACTATTTATAAGATCTATAGGCCAGTTAAAACGGGAGGTACTTTATCTTTGGTTTTTATTGCTCTCGTATGCATTTCCAAGTGGGAGGTGCCATATCAGCTGTGAATGAGCTGTAGGTGGCTCGACTGTTTCTATGAAATAGTAATTAAATTGTAATCCTCGCTCGTCTGACCTTTGTACAGCTGTATATGTTTATTTTCTATTTCTACTTCATTGTGCTTACATAGTTTGACAATTGCCACGTCATGACTGTGGAAGGAGTGTATTAAATGTGAAATACAAGGATCCCTCGATAGGGGCCGACCAAGACTCATCTATGCAGCTAATTGCAAGGTCTCCGGTGTTCCGGCAACAGCCAACTACAATGGCATGCACTTTGATAAAACACACCCGACGATAACTGCAAATATCCATGGTGTTTAATAGTAAAACATTCAGAAGCCACAAAAAGGTTTGCTATCTGCAAATACCTTTTCTGTGGCTTCTCAGCATTTTACTATTTATTAAACACCATGAAAATTTGCAGTTATCTTCGGGTGCCCATGTTTTTTTTCCAAGGTACTAAATATGTTTAAATCACAGAATTCTAGGTATCCAATTATTTAAACCACCTTTTCTACATCTCCCACTTCCACTCTAGCAGATGAGTGCTTTTATTCACACTTTAAATGGTTGGTATTTCTGTATATCTATCTGTACATATATGGCACGTATGTTAGTTGAATTGGCCTGCATAGGACTAAGTGTTCCCCCAAAATCTGATGTCTGTACTGTCTGTTGCTGCACTGTGTTGCTTTTATTAACAGATTACAATAAAATTGGCTACTTTGGAATATTGGATGTCTACCTTTCTCCATCTAGAGTCAGCTGGTGCGAATATCCTGTAGTTTATTGTATGTTTTAGACCTATGCCTGGTCTTTAGGTGCTGCAGCACCAGGAATCATAGGAGGAAAGTGTTTATTACCGTGGGGTATTAGAGTGGGCTCTCTTTTGGTTTACTTATGCTGTAAATGGAGAGAATACAAATGATAACCAATGCAGTAACTCCTTTCTCAATGCACCCAGCTCACCTCATCAGGTGTATCCTTTGCATCTTGCTGGGACACTGCAGCTCTGCGAGCCAGAGCTCCTGCCCGGATGTTGCTGAGATTGATCTGCCTCTCAGGAGGAGGACCCCCACGAGGTTGACCTCGAACGATGATGGCGCATCCTGATAGGACCTGGGGAGAAGAATCAAATTTTATTTGTCTGAGATTCTCTACATAGTAAAAATGCATCTTGCAAATAGCTTAGAAATAGAATTAACCTATTAAAGTCTTCACATCGGATGAAAACCACCAAATACCATCAAGATTGTGAATTTCCTGGGTTATTTGGCTAAAACTATAAAACATTTTTTTAAAAAGATTGAAATTATGTAACGACATAGCTTCCTGTAAACAAAGGGAATATTTTGAGACCAATCAGGCAGTCAGAGGCCAGAACATTTGTACTGTGCTTTATATACGTACCGGTACATTAGATTTAGGGAATACTGTCAGAACACCCAAAAGCCATTAACAGCAGCATGAACTTTTTTTTTTATATTGATGTCACCAAGTAGATTTCAGAACCAGTGATTTTTTTGCTTAATAAGCCAATTCTGATAAGTTACCATTTACTACTTGCATACTGTTGACCCAACTCAAGGTCTGAGTAGGTATTACATTACTGTACTATATCAACTAGTAAATAGCGTTGGTCTAAACCAGTTAAAAAAAGGTTATTCATTCAGCAATAGCCAAAGATTGCCTAATTTCAGAACCTATTATTTTCTCAGGACCTGGAAAGAAGTGTGGACTTCTATATGAAATTTTATCAAGGACTGATTAGCTGCTCTGATTTGACAAGCATTTGCCTTTCCACAGTAGCCAACATTTAGGTCTACTATAGTCAATGACGACCATCAATCCAAATTATATATTTTTTTTTAATTTTCCACTGAACATACACAGATGTTGGCAGATAATTATGCGGCCCATCTACTTTCACTAGCCCCTAACTTTCCCTATTCCTAGGTCCGGTATAAAGTTGGAGTCTATCCATAGTGTCACATTTTGGTAATGTTTTAGCATGAGGAATCAATACAGGAATACTGGTACAGTGTTCCTGTAATGCACGCACCACTCGATTCACTCAGTTGTAAGATTATACCTTTGGTTACATAAAAACTTGCCTATTTCATAATACTTACCTAAATAATTGGTTCTCTGATGGGATATATCAAAATAACTGAGTGAAATATATGCAAAAAAGAGAAAAATACAATGTGTAGTTTTGGATATAGAAAATATATATAATTCCCCCAAAGGAAATACACTCACACTCTATAGAGCCTAATGACCTGCTCTGAGTGTGAAAGGTAGTCCTATGATTCCCAGATGTGATGTATGACCTCTATTATGTGCAAGACTGCCTTGAGGAAGCCCGGATTGGGCAAAACGCGTCGCAGTTTGTGTGACGTCCGTTGAAGAGACTTTCCTGGAACCCGGTTTAGATCGTTCATCTCCGCTGCTGCTATACTTGCTGATTTTGCACACTACATACTCCTTGCAGTTTTCACTGACTGAGGGATCGGTGATGTGTATTTTTTATGCTGTTCGGTTTACTTTTTATGTAGGCCTCAATATATTTAGGGGGCCATTAAATGTGTAAAACATACTTCACTATATTCCATTATTTTCATTTATTATTGGAAAAAACATCACCCCTCTGACGAATGAACTGGAAGTTCTGTCTACACATAATAGAGGTCATCCATCGCATCTGGGAATCATAGGACTTTAAGTCCAACTACCTTTCACACTCAGCCGGTCATATTAGGCTCTATAGAGTGTGTGAGTGTATTTCCTTTGGGGGAATTATATATATTTTCTATATCCAAAACTACACATTGTATTTTTCTCTTTTTTGCATATATTTCACTCAGTTATTTTGATATATCCCATCAGAGAACCAATTATTGAGATAAGTATTGTGTTCTATACATATATTTCTTTGCGCAACACTTTTATTACAATTTTATTTTTTCCACTGTTTTTGTGCCCCTCTGGGGAGTGGCACTAGTGTTTGCTGCACCTTTTAAATATCCTGTTTCACTTTTATAGTGCCTATCACTATTTTTCTTTTTATATTGCCCATTTCATAGTTCCGGGCTTCACAACGGTATACCTTGGGAGCCAAACTGACTAATTCAGGAGCCCGGAAGGCCACTTTTATAGGCTTCTATCAAAAGGAATCCAAAGGTTAAACAAATCCCCATGTATGTAACCATCATTGGTTTCAACATCATTTACAAGCCTGTGTGGGCACTTAAAATACACAGACATCAGAAGCAAGTTCTTTAAAATCTGTACTAAAGCCAAAAAAAGTTTGACACTTCAAGTGAAAAGCATTTTAAAAACACGTCAGTACTCTTTCAATATTACCTGGGGGAATATTGCCTACACAAACTTTCCTGTCTGCCTACCACATGGGACCAACAAATAGCACAGATATTAAAAAGCTTCATTTAAATATGACCATTAAAAAGAATGCTTTATATTTGGAGAGTAAGTACAACTAAAAAACACAGCTATATGGTAGTATACACACAAAAAAAAAAAAGTTGATTTGCAATAAGATTCCAACTTGCTTCCTGCAATTGAGTAAGTATTGTGCAAGTTCCACAGGTAAGCCATTACCCTGGACAAGCTATTTATATAATGAAGGAAAGCAGTCCAACAGATTTCAATCTACTAGAAAACTGCAAGCTAAGGAAGTGTGAGGTGAACACTACTACGACACTAAATAGAAGTAACCTCAGCCCTGATGAGGACAACTACAATGGAAACAGACCCTAGCCTTGATTTACTCCACCACATAGAGTGCTGGTATATTTAAACATCCTAAGCATTTAATTTTGAATCCCCATCACCAGTTTTCGGCCAGTACAGAATATTTGTATAACACAGCATTATTTGTTTTGACCGACTATTCCAAAATTTTATGGACTATATATAGTCCATATAGATTAAGCAAAAACATTTTGCACATTAGTTTGCTTGGCCCTGTGTTGCAAAATACCACAGAAGGGGATTGCCAGAGAGACTTGCGTTAAAGAGATATGCATGACCCACAATCAAATAAATTATATCCCACAATATCTGATGGGGAAGGAATATATTTCTTACAAGAAAAAAAAATAAAAAAAAAAAGGTTATATGGACAAATATTCTAAAATATGCACTCTAATGGAAGATACAAATAAAAAAAGTATGTTTGCTGGATCTCTATCAGACTAAATCTGCACCAAAACAAATCACCACTTGGGTGCAGTACAAGTCTAGCAAACCTAAAACATACAGACATGAGACAATGACCAAATCAGTACATCAATGATTACAGATCTTATTCCAAGGCACACAGTTGTCTGCAAATAAAAAACTATTTCAATAGCTCTGCACATTGGGGTTAAATGGATATGTTCCTCACCATTTACAGAACACAAATTTAGAAAAAACAATGTATAACCATATTTTCAATTAATATATTTTAACCACCATAATGATTCTTTGACTAGAAACACTAATTTATACTACAACATATGCAAAGGTTGTTTGTAGAGTGTTCTGTACATAATGAAAGTACCCAAATGCTAACTGCTGTCTGGGCCATACATGAACGTGCACACAACTAGGGTATAAATATACAACTTCCCACCTATGGCACTCCAGATGCTCAGTTCCCATGATTCTCACCTAAAAAAAATGGCAAAAACTTAGCCGAGTGGAACATTTTCCATTATGCTCTGCCATCAGTACTTCAAAGTTAGGTTGCAATTGAAAACAGCAACTGGTGGCTGCCACTACACCTTACAAACCACTACCCATTTATCAGCTCCTGAAGGGGAAGCAGATTTGCCCTGCACATTAGAAAGGCTGGAAAAATAAATAAAAACGGTATATTCAGGATTTTCTTCAAGGCGCAGTTCTGCTTAGGTGATAAAATACCAATGTCCAATTTAAACATTTACAGTTAAGAAATCAAACCTATAGGCAGTTCTTGGATTTAATTCTCACAATACCACACCTCTTCCCAGCAGCAGTGTGGTCTGGGTTAAGACTAGCAAAAGGTACTGTGAGCTAGCCACTAAACAAGTATCTTGCTGCTCTTATTCGGTCATTGTATACTGTATTAGCACAGTAGACAAAAAAAAAAACAACAACAACAACAACAACTGAGGAGCAATCTGTACCCTACACTGTAAGGTGTAAAAAGTCATTATTGCAGATCCAGTGCATGCCCTGCAAGGCTTTTCTGCATGAGGGCATTACATGTAAAGTTATTTTGTAGCCAAAAATTACAATTTATTGTATACAATTTCTAGAATGCTTTACCACTGTAGTAATACATACATACAAGCTTGTTTACATTGAACAAACTAATTAACCACCATTGTTTGACCAAACTCCCTTATTCACACTACTGCACCCTCTTTGCTTAATCACAAATTGTGCTGTAATAAAGTTACTAGAAGCATGTCATTCTTCCAGATTTGCTACTTAATATTGACAGTTTTGGCATATAGCCCTCTGCATTAATGAGTTAAGTGCAGCCAACTCTGCAATATTGCACAAAATGCAGTTAATCTCTGTTGAATGGAAGTGGACACATATGTAAATAAGTGAATAAATATCACAGTTGATACTTTGTCATGATGATCCTAAGGAGCTACGTTCATGAAAAGATGTATAAAGTTAAACAGTTTCAAGATCAAAACACAGACCTGGAGTAAATTGTGTGACCCTTTTTAAGGACCTAGGGGGAGCCAAACTGACTGCTTAAATCACAGACGTGTCCTAAACTCAGTTCACAGTTTCCGGCCTCTTCCCCCTTCCCTCCCCTTCACCCCTCCCCCTTGCTACAACATGAATAGCAGCCCCCACAGTGGACAGTAAGTAACTGAATGAATCTCACACCTTGATCACATTGCAGACTGTTCTGCATAGTATTAACTCAATGAAGCTCAATAACTTATAACCTCAAAGCAAAGACCAGAACAATAAAAAACATACAAGAAAATATGGTCATAAAAAATAAAAACTAGGTACATGCCATACATCTTTACTAAAGGTTTTGATTTAATTAAAGCAACAAAGGGGCAATTTTCCAATGACTGTTATTGTGCAAGTGGTATGTGGCAATCTGAGCTCAGAAAGCCTATGCATGCTGGAGACAAACACCCCAACATGTGGGTAGGTTACAGACTGGGCAATAGTGTAAATTTAGGAATGGAACATATGTAAGTCCAGGATTTTCTAGGAACCAAAAATAAAAGTTAAGTCATTTGCTCCCTGGAGAAATAAAAATAATCTTGCATTAACTCCATGGGGCTTGTTTTATAAGATACCATCCGGCTTCAGTGGGCACCACAACAATGTTAAAATAATAAGACTCCAGTTGTGACGTCACCTGCAATATTGACACCGTGGGCATTATGTATAAAATACATTTGTGTCAAATTTCTAAAATGTAACTAACCCACATGAACATTCTATTGGTTGTCAAAGTGTAGTTCCTAGCCTTCAAAATAGGTTCTATAACAATAGTGTAAGCACTATTCAAATCGGTTTGATCTGGCCCACAGGCTACATTCTGAACACACCCCTCTCCACTAGTCCGTTGAAAGCCTTTTAAAGTATGAGACTTTCATTCTTGGCCATAAGGCAACAATTAAAAGGCAAGTTTAATAAGTTGGCCACAGTTAATACGCTCATTCATCACTACAACAAAACTAAAAATGTATGTTTTCCTGTAGACATGTGGTGCTCCTACTGAAGTTAATCCAACATCACTGGTGCTTTCAAGGCAAGAATGCCACTAAAAATTGTCTAAGGAAACTAATGGATATCACTGACCATGTAGATTGTATTGCATTGCAATGACTATAGCACAGCTAAATTATAACAGCACGTGGATTAACAGCTATACCTTGTTTTAGAGATTTGCTTGACAAAAAATATATTTTATGCCACAGTCAAACTGTTTAGTTAACATAAGCAACAGTATTTAACGTCTTAAAGACAGTAGTTTTGGGGAGAATTTGCTTTGTGTGCTTGTAAGTGTAATTTTTCTATTTCAAATTGTATTTAAGGAAATCCATTTTTCATTTGAAGCCATATTTATCCTTATACAGCGGGGGGGGGGGGGGGGGGTTAATTGGCCACACCCCTTGTTTATGTTCTTGATTTGGCAGGACTGTGGTAAGGGGTTAAATGTTAAATTTCAAGTTCCTCCGATTGTTAAAGTTATGAAATGGATGGTCCTTCTGGGTCGCATTATTTTCGGTCTTTAACCAATGGATTTCTGCTAAGGGTTCAATCTTAACTGCATCAGTCCCCCCTTTAAGATCAGAGGAAAATCAAAAGCAAGCAGAACGTGAGGCAGATCAAATAAGCTGAAAGAAGCCTGGAAGACCTCCACACAGATGTTGCTTGGATACAAAAGGTGAAGTGGGCTATAGCATAGATTAACAGGTTGCAAGAATGAAACTCCCAACATGTATGGCAAATACATAATCCATAAAGTTACACAAAGCAATATTCAAACCATGTGGGGCACTAGATTATTTGGACTTTGAAAGGGTAACTACTCAGTGAGGGAAAAGGTAAGTATTAGAGAAAGAAAGTAATCTGCTCAACCTATACTGTACATCTATAAACAGACTAGCCGAGAAATCCCCTCTCGTGCAATCACATGGGTGAAATAAACCAGACATGTATATTTAGAGTTAAATTATATAGAAAGTAGTGCTCTGCAGCCTTTGGAAAAGAATTCACACTTTTGATCCGGTCAGTAAATGTATGCACAAAGGTAGATTTGCTCTTCAAATGAAGTACTTCTACAGGAATCAGAAATGCATGCCAAGTACACAAGGTCGCCGATGGAACCAATATAGAAGGTATTCAACATGTTACCAGCATCAGATACACAACGGAGATTAAACTAGACACCTAAACATATGTTATCGTCATCTCTCAATCAGTATTAGATTTTCATTTCCACAGGGCACTCAGTTCATAGAAGTGCACTAATTGTACAAGATCCTGAACAAAAGCTCAAAATGTAAGATACTATGTCACCTACAGGTCAGCTGTTGTTGCAGACCTGCCTTTAAAACGAGACATTGAAATCTGGAGTAGCATATGGAATTTTAGTGCTGGAAAATACTCTACCATTGAAAAGAGTATTGCAACTGCATGTGAAATTATGTTGTGGGTGTCTGTATAAATCACAGCTTTTGTTGACCATTTATGTATAGCCATTACTAGAGTGGAAAAAATAAAATAAAACAAAGTCTACCATACAGTTCAGACCATGACCTGTAATATATAAACATCCAACAAGCAAATTGTGAAAACACATTTGCTAAACTTTAAAGCAAAAATGTTTTTCCAGTATAAATTAAAACTAAACAGTTGAATTGTACAAAAACAATCCTTAAAATGGTATTAGCATCCTTCAAATATAAAAAATTAAATGGAGATAGACAGCTTTTTAACTAAACCTTACCCTGCCAAGAAATACCTTATTCCAATTATGAAAGACCTCACACAGTCTGCATGAAGATTGACAGGAGACACCAACCTTGCTAAAAAGCTATATTTCTAAAGACTTTCTTCCAGGCTCTCATGTTCTGACAGACCGTGAATAGACACATAGTCGACTATATGCAAGGTGAGTAGAGTTCTAATGAGATTAGTGATGCAGAGAGCTGGCAGGTACAGATGTTTATTTGAAAAAGTCTCAAAAAAGGACAAACCAAAAAGTTGAGAATTGTGTGTATGACAGCATTGATCACATAAAATTTATTCAAAACAAATAAAAGAAGCAGACATGCAAAACATACATTTTGCTTTTAAAAAGACATAACCCCAGTCCATCCAAGACATCAAAGCATTGCATATTTCCTTAGAGCAGATTTCTACTAATTAAAGGTCAGTGCATCTAGCAGGCACTTTTTCTACTTAGAACTTATCCTGCTTATGAGGTCTAACTTTAAGAGGTGGCAATTCCATTTGATCCAAATTTAACATGGAGAACCCTTAGTAGTCATAGTAGAACATACAAGTGTATGTTGAAATAAAAATCGATGATCAGAGAGGATGAGGCTTCAAAGAGGTGACAGGTTTGTTACACTTGCACAAGACAAAAGTGCATGGAGGTACAGTCACATTACAGATGAGAAGGATCATGACACCTTGTCCAGAAGAGGAAAACACACGTTATTCCTGGTGCAAATAATGCAGACTGGATCCATTCACATGAGCCGATGTGCAGCAAACGCTGGGTAAGGTCTTTGTGTACTATGCTGAGAACACTTGCATAGAATCAGGTAGTAGAGATGGATAGCCAAAAGTAGTAGAAAAAAAAAAATATAATTGAAATTTAAAAAAAAAAAAAAAACCACCCATAGTGGATCAAATTCCATCTACCCTTACACTGCATGGTTTTGCACATCTAACACTATAACTCAAACAGGAACCAGACACTTTCTATAGCTGCCAGTGTTCACATATCCTTGTGCTACGCATATCCTAGCACCTAGTAAGCCCCCTGATTGAAGACAACCCATGTCAACATGAAGCCTGACTGCTCTGCTTTCTGACACCACTTTTCAAGCAGCCATACTTCGTACTAAACTTCCTAACTCCCGTACCTGTAGAATTCCCCCACTGTACCTCACATAGATTTGCTTACTTCAATCTCTCCACCCCCAACCCCCCATGCAGAGCCCCTGCCCCTTGTCCCTTCACCTCCCCGCCAAACTCCCTCCCCCTTGGCACTATTCTGCATTGCTTGTCAGTGGGCACTTTTCACCTGCTTTTAGATACCTACAGAGTCTAAGGCGACAGCCTGGTTAAACTGCCATCTGCCTCCCCCTGCTCTGACACTTTTTTGCTTTAAGCCATTAGTGTTGCCCCTTTCTTAGTTGCCCCTCTCACCATCTTGACGATGCCTCTCTGCAGAGCAGGAGCTGGGACTGTGGCCTGTGTTCCGGATGAAGCCATTATTATACCGGTATGAACGATGTGTGTGTATACGGGATAGAAGGGCCGGGAGGTACTGTTGCTTCCCTCGCACTTACTGACTCAGAGAGAGAGCTGCCGCTGCACAGCCGCTATTTATCGACCCGCCCCCTCTGTCTGACTAGCGCACGCGCGTACACTGCAGGCAAGTATAGAGAGGTTTCAAGATGACGCTCCAATATCGCCCTCACCTAGGTTGCATTTCCGGGTCGCTGTTGTAGGAAGGACACGTCAGCACGTGTGTAAGGAGAGAGCTTGTGTTCTGAGTTCAGGCAATGTACTACAAATATTGTGGCGCCAAAGCTTCTGAGATTTACTGTAGATATACAACACACATATCTGTGAACATAAATCTTTGAAAGGATTGTTTTACGAAGCATGGTATTACACCGGTTTGTAATTTCATTCAGCTTTTGTTTTTTTTTTTTTGCAATGAATGCTGTTTTAGCTCCCATACGTGGCTTTTTGGGTAATATGCTAATATCGCGGTTTCTGGCTTTTTTGGGGTTTTTGAAATATGTCTAGAAATATAATCGTGAATATGTTCTCTACTTCATTTAAAAAAAAAATGTTCCTGGTTAGATATGGCCAACAAAATACACTGTCTTTTATTCTGTTCAAGACGTGTGTACATTGCTAAACATATATAGATTATCATTTCCGCTACCATTCAAGTAAACTCTATTTATAAAGTAAAATATTTATAATTTTTTTTTTTTTTTTTAATGCTGTTAAGTTGTACTTACTGATACACACGGATACAAGTATGTAAGACATGTAACAATGACTGCTAACGCTAAGCTATAGGGAAGCTGGCATTATTTTGAGGATAGGCATCACCTATATATGAATGTTTACACAGAGCTATTTTAGCAATAAAATAACAGTACAGATTCATACTTCTTGCTCTGTTTCTATACTTATGACATTACAGTGAATAAAATAGCATTTGATTTTATTGAACCGCTGAATTTCAGAACATAAATCAAAGTGCGCAGGCACTACATCTTGTAATTTATCAATCTCCACATAAGTGGAAAATACACTATACATTAACCTGAATAACAAACAAGAAGGGTCTATTCAGTAAAGAGAGACTTGAAGGGAGATGGGATTTTCAAACTTAAATGGTCTGTCTGGTGCCCAAAATGCATCTTCCAAACAATGCATACGTCAAAGTATTTTTTACATTTTGCATTGCTTAAAATATAAAATACTTATAGCTAGTTGAAATTGTGAAATTACAGCAGTTTTCAAGGAACTAGGACTGCCCACACTAGCTGAGTAAAAGTCAGTTTCCTTTTTCTTTCTTTCTTTGCTGCAGGAACTGATGAGAATAATTTCATGCAGATGAATGGAATATCCTGTTTCTCTAGTTATGTCATCAGACAATATGTTGCACTGTTAAGAGATCCTACTGTGGACAAGACTATTACAGTCCACACAATGTATTCTAATCCAGCAGCACAGGAAGTGACTAAAACAAACACAATGTTATATGATCAGTGTCTATATAATCAGTGCTGCCGCACCTGTAGTAAACATGCAGATAGATCATTTGGGGAGGGCTTGAGTCAAATATTAAAAGGCGACTAATGCAGAATGCCTGCATCAAATCACATTGGAAAAAGGCCTGTGCACTATACAAGCAGTAATCTTCATCTTGCACCAAAGTGAGTTTGGGTACTACATTGTCCCTTTGTGGCCAAAGTAGCTGAGTTAGACATATTCTCCCTTTCAAATGCATTGGAGAATTTTTCCAACAGGGTTACATTGGCCTAAAGTTTGTAATAGAGTAGACCCGCTAGTGTTCACCTGGTTGAATATTTCTGGTATGTTAGATTGTTTCAGCAGTCAACCAGTTTGCTTTACTGTTAGACTTTATGTGATTCAACTTTAATCAAGACTTCTGTAGTGTATGAATTAAAAGATAAGGACGTTTTAAAAGGAAGGAAAACCGGTTTATTTGTTTTTACACCAGGGCTCGACAACCCAGGTCGCCATGGCAACCTGGAAATTAAGCCAGGTGCTGGTACCCTCATGTTCCCCTTGCCGCTGCCATTCGTTTGTTTTGGGGGTTTTTGCAGTGCGAGGGGGCAAAGTCTGTTGCACAGACAGCAAGCTCCGCCCCCTGGCACAACGCGTGTGTGAGTGCTGGGTGTCGTCACTTGACAACCCAGCACTCATCCGAAAGAGCAAGGAAGATCTGCTGCAGCACGAATGTTCCCCCCCCCCCTGCAATGAGTCAAGCAGCAGGGTGGGGGAACATTCGTGCTGCAGCCGATCTTCCTTGCTCTTTCGGATGAGTGCTGGGTTGTCAAGTGACGACACCCAGCACTCACACAAATTAAGAAAGGGGGGGGAAATGGTGTAAGTGTGGGGGGGATTGTATATGTGAAGTGGGTTGGTGTGTGTGTGTGTGTTTATGAATTGCGTGTATGTTTGCATGATTGTCTGGCTCCTAAAAAAAATTGCTGGCTCCTAGAATCAAATTACATTTGTCAAGCCCTGTTTTACACTACATACATTTGCATATGTGTGTGCCTATATTATATGTGTAGATCACATACTTACTGTATTATTTTACTTTAAAATCAAAGATGCAAATGGCCTTTGGTATATTTGTTGAAGTCAATGGGCACCCACTGCCAGTGTGATCCTAGCATTCACCCACAGCAAAGACGCTCCATGAACTGTTTATGCGTAACATACATTGTATCAGTATTGTGATTGCACTATGCAACAACAGTGTCAGATAGATGTTGCAGACACATTTTGTACATCACAAAGTGAACTTAGAAAATTAGGCATTAATGGCTGACTTGCAAAGATAGTCAAGTTGGAGAATTTTATCAACAGCGCAAGTAATGCCTGAAATTTCCACTTCACTTGAGCTATGGATAACAAATCATGTCAATAGGTCAGTGAATAAGCTAATCATGTTCCCAGTAAATCGGATTCAGCAGTCATGCCATACAAGCAGAGCATCCGTCACTGGTAAATACCAAAAAGCACAGTGATAAGGGAATGTATCTGTCACTGGTAAATACCAAAAGCACAGTGATGATGGAATGTTTTCCACAGCATCTAAACTCAAAACCTAATGTGT
This sequence comes from Pelodytes ibericus, assembly GCA_036172795.1. Classification (NCBI taxonomy): domain Eukaryota; kingdom Metazoa; phylum Chordata; class Amphibia; order Anura; family Pelodytidae; genus Pelodytes; species Pelodytes ibericus. The sequence continues at coordinate 139,384,164 of CM069858.1, forward strand.
TGTAGAATAAAGGCTTGGGAGAGAAAAAAAGCCCTCCACATAAATTCATCTACTCAGTATCCCCTCAATATTAGCTTACCCACTGAACATCAGTTCTTCACATTATCATCATCCATACCATCATTCCCATATTCTCTCTACCACTTCTATCAGTTCTGATCTCCATTTATCTTTTCTCCTGCATATTACAACAGTGGATCACTCCCTTATCAGCTCTTTATTTCTATAACTTTGTTGGTTTCCTCTTGTCTCCTGATTTTCCCAGTTAGGATTTATCATATTTGATTATTGGCTGCTGATGATTAATGTGATCGAGCAAAATAGATGGACAAAAATCTTAAAAATGGGGAATGTAAAAAAAAAAATGTCCAATTAACTTGTAAAAAGCCATATAGTCCGTGATAATTTGTGCTCTGGTTCTGAAATAGAAAAATTAAATTAAACAACAAAACATACAATAAATCCAATCTAACAGTGGAGGAGGACCAATTAGTATAATTAGTTTGCAAACGAAAACATTCCATTATTTGTGTAAATATATTTACAATACTAGTAATTTTAGATCTCTTACTAAATGTTATTTTACAGTTTACAGGTGTTCTCCACTAGTGCAGTTTTTTGTTCTGTTTTTTAGGATTTATTTTACTGTTGTAGGGTTGTATGCCTTATCTACAGACAGCAGTTCTGACCCAATTTGAGAGTCACACATGAAGAAGAATGATACTAGTAGAATGAAGACTAGTACTAGTAGAATGAATGTTGTCTTGCTTGGATGTGGTCATAACAGCGCTTCTTGTATGTGTGCTTGTCCATAGTGTTCTTTTGTAGAATGAGCCATAACTTAATAGAGAAGATAGTAACTTTCCATTTAATAAATTAACAAACTGAACAGGAATGGAAATTGTAGTCCAGCAGCAGCCTGAGAGCTACCTGATGTTTAAACCCTGTCTAGATCTGTTCCAGCTGATTTGTGGCCATCTTCTTCTAGTCCACCGGCATCCAACATATGGACCTCTGAACGTGAGATCAGCGTTAAGCGCACCTCACCTTTAGCCGCACATGTATTTGAAGAAGCGTCGGGGAGCTAAGTTCCTAGTCACAGCGCCACAATGCGGTGCGCATAATCCCTCCTCTACGTGACTTTGTGCGCACGCCTCATAGGGAGGGAAGACAAGACACACCAGTAGTTGCGTGGAGGAGCAGACCCATCTGGACCCCGCAGCCCGGTAAAAAAAAAAAGAAATCTCTGTGTGTGTAAGGATCTCTCCATGTCAAACTGGATGTGAAGTGGGAATCAGTGTATGTAGGTGTAAGGAGACAACTTACCTGCCACCGCAATGTGGTGCCGTTCTCCCTAGTCTGCCGACGGATGCACAGCAACAAGAGACTACGCACAGTAGCCCTACATGCAGAAAAATGGCTATACTTATTGTTTTGGTTTATTAACTAGGGGAGCTAGGGGGTTTGAATGCCAGAAAGGTATTGAAACCATCAGTTGCTACTCAGATGTTGCCTGAGTCTAGCGTTTGATTCCTGTCTGATTGATTTTCCGGTTTATTCACGCTTGCCTGCTTTATTTACTTCTCTGATTCGCTGCCTGCCTGAACCCTTTTCCTGCCTAGGGACATTGCCTTCTGGTTTCTCTCTGTTGTACCTTGCTCCCTATCCGTGTGTGACCCGGTCTGCTGACTCCTCTCCTCTATCCGTATACCCTGCATATATCTGTTTCAGTGTACAATTTCAGCCAGTGTATCAAATCCAGGGTGGTCATTTGCCTGAGGCTCAACCATAGGGTATACCACCATTCATGTGAATAGACACTGTTCTGTTTCCAAGCCTGTTGCGGTAGCTACCAGGTCATCGCATTGTGGTTTCAACTACCACGCATCTACTCAGTTTGTGACAGTATGTATGGCTGCGTATGTATGTGTGTAATTGGGAGTCTGTGTGGATGTGTGTTTAAGTGTGACTGTTAATTTGTATATGTGTGACTGTGTGTTTTTGTGGCTTTGTATGTGTAAGTCTCTCTGTCTGGATGTGAATGTGTGTGTGTGGGGGCCACATTATTTTTTCATTGAGAGAAAATTACACACACACAATTTTATGTGTATCACAGACTCCATTGCAATAAAACTCAGAGTAATGTGGAGTCTGTGATACACTCCCATGCTGCATGTTACCATGAGTTTTATTGCTGTGGAGTCTGTGATACACAAATAATTGTGTGTGTGTGTGTGTGTGTGTGTGTGTAATTTTCTCTCAATGAAAAATTAATGTGGCCCACACACACATTCATTTCTGCATTTCTGGTGAAGTGGCCCTCTACAAAAAACACGTGGACACTCCTGTCAGGCACTCCAGATGTGACATGTTACAGCAAAGCGTATTTCCTGCTGTAAAGTTTGTAATGTTTAATATTTAACCCCTGTATCATTTATTTAACAAAATAATAAATAAAGATTAAACACTCGATTGCATCAAGCCGATACATTAGCATCAACCTTTAGGTAAACACTGAGGTTACTTGTTAACAAATTATCTTGAAGTAGGCTGGCTTTTCCTCCAGATGACCTTACATTACTGTACACTCATCATTTTGTGAGTGCCCCCCTTTTTCTCATGAAACTACAGATGTTTGCTGGTTGCTCTTTTTCTAACATGTTTGGGATTAGGTTTTTACTTTGAGCAGCAGTAACAGGTTTGTGATATTTCTTCAAAAGGTTTTCTAACAGTTTTCTTAGAGTTGTTATAGCATATACATCGACCAGCCAAAACATTATGGCATCCTGCCTAATATTGTGTAGGTCATTTTTGTTGCCAAAACAGCCCTGAACGTTGAGGCATGGGCTCCACTAGACCTCTAAAGGTCTGCTGTGGTTGGTTTTTTATTTTATTTCATTTTTTCTTTTACCTGCTGACATTGTTCTTTTTCAGTCATGAACTTAATGGATGCCTCTGTGCAAGTTGAAGTGCCCCCCCTGCTCCTACGCTACAATACCTTACATCTGTGATCATGTATTGTAGCGTATACAGTGGATATAAAAAGTCTACACACCCCTGTTAAAATGTCAGGTTTCTGTGCTGTAAAAAAAAATGAGACAAAGATAAATCATTTCAGAACTTTTTCTACCTTTAATGTGACCTATAAACTGTACAACTCAATTGAAAAACAAACTGAAATCTTTTAGATAGAGGGAAGAAAAAATATAAAAATAAAATAATGTGGTTGCATAAGTGTGCACACCCTCTTATAACTGGGGATGTAGCTGTGTTCAGAATTAAGCAATCACATTCCAAATCATGTTAAATAGCAGTCAGCATACACCTGCCATCATTTAAAGTACCTCTGATTAACCCCAAATAAAGTTCAGCTGCTCTAGTTGGTCTTTCCTGAAATTTTCTTAGTCGCATCCAACAGCAAAAGTCATGGTCCACAGAGAGCTTCCAAAGCATCGGAGGGATCTCATTGTTAAAAGGTATCAGTCAGGAGAAGGGTACAACATAATTTCCAAGGCATTAGCTATACCATGGAACACAGTGAAGACAGTCATCATCAAGTGGAGAAAATATGGCACAACAGTGACATTACCAAGAACTGGAGCTCCCTATAAAATTGATGAAAAGACGAGAAGAAAACTGGTCTGGGAGGCTACCAAGAGGCCTACAGCAACATTAAAGGAGCTGCAGGCATATCTGGCAAGTACTGGCTGTGTGGTACATGTGACAACAATCTCCCGTATTCTTCATATGTCTGGGCTATGGGGTAGAGTGGCAAGACGAAAGCCTTTTCTTATGAAGAAAAACATCCAAGCCAGGCTACATTTTGCAAAAACACATATGAAGTCTCCCAAATGTGGGAAAAGGTGTTATGGTCTGATGAAACCAAGGTCTAACTTTTTGGCCATAATTCCAAAAGATATGTTTGGCGCAAAAACAACACTGCACATCACCAAAAGAATGCTTTGGGGCTGTTTTAGTTCAGCTGGAACTGGGGCCTTAGTTAAGATAGAGGGAATTATGAACAGTTCCAAATACCAGTCAATATTGGCACAAAACCTTCAGGCTTCTGCTAGAAAGCTGAACATGAAGAGGAACTTCATCTTTCAGCATGACAATGACCCAAAGCATACATCCAAATCAACAAAGGAATGGCATCACCAGAAGAAGATTAAAGTTTTGGAATGGCCCAGCCAGAGCCCAGACCTGAATCTGATTGAAAATCTGTGGGGTGATCTGAAGAGGGCTGTTCACAGGAGATGCCCTCGCAATCTGACAGATTTGGAGTGTTTTTGCTAAGAAGAGTGGGCAAATCTTGCCAAGTCAAAATGTGCCATGCTGATAGACTCATACCCATTTATTACAGAGTGCTGTAATAAAATCAAAAGGTGCTTCAACAAAGTATTAGTTTAAGGGTGTGCACACTTATGCAACCACATTATTTTATTTTTATATTTTTTCTTCCCTCTATCTAAAAGATTTCAGTTTGTTTTTCAATTGAGTTGTACAGTTTATAGGTCACATTAAAGGTGGAAAAATTTCTGAAATTATTTATCTTTGTCTCATTTTTTTACAGCACAGAAACCTGACATTTTAACAGGGGTGTGTAGACTTTTTATATCCACTGTAGATAGCTGTACAGCACCTCAGTCTATTTATAGACAGGATTATTTGATTTGAAATTAACTTGATTTAAAAATTTTTTTTTTTTTTTTTTTATCATTGATTTTTATTCCGTCCTTTCCTGACATAGGAAGGACCAGGTTGGTCCTGTCTGGCAAATCGTTGCCAACATTGTATGGACCTAGTCCAACCTGCGGTTAAATGAGCTATGTTTGCAATCTAAGTTTTGGTGATGGTGATGCTTAAAGCCTTGAGGTAGACAATCTAAGCAGGCTAATAAATAGAAGAGTAGATACAAATGCAGGGGTATTCTCAATTTTCTTCCACAATTTCTTCTTCCCTCTGGTGTATGGGGACACCGGAGGGTGATCTTGGAAGGTCAAATGTCAGTCCTACCCCTTATGTATGGTAGCACCGTCACTCAAACTGGCCCTGACACAGAAGAATGGAATCAGGAATGAGAGACAGACTCCCAAAATCGACACTTTGCAAAATAGGACAGTTGGGAGGCATGTATTCTGGACTTCATGTACTGTTTGTCACATTGGTTTCCACTTGCCAGTGGCCTCTGATGCATGAGAGAAAATGGAACACACTTACATTTTAGCACATTCTGTCCGTAAAGGGACTCTGGTACTTCATAATGCATATTTTACATTGTGCATTGCTTAAAATATATATATATATAAAAAATTTGTTAGAAGAAATTACACATTTGCAAGCCTTTTTTGAATATTCATGAAAGCCCGTTCACTGATGTTATTAAAAAATTCTTAGGTATTTTTTCCCAGCGCTAACCAATAAGAATTCTTACCATTAATTTCAGTGGGATTTCCTGATTCTCAAGTGATGTTATCTGTGCTGATTTGAACCAGTTTTTTTTTTTCTTTCTAAGTCAAACTCGGGTGGCGAATTTGATTTAGAAAAAAAAACCCATGTTCAAATATTCCGCATTGAAAGTAATTGGCAGCAAATTGATAGAATTCAGGTACCGAATTTGACTTGCTCTCAAAAATAGCTTCAATCATTTTGCTGCCAATTCAAACCTGCATTATTTTTTCTAAGTCATACCGAATTTGACTTAATCTCAAAATGAAAGTCTGCTTCCAAAGTCGAATTTTAGTGAATAGACCCATGGGAGTATTGGTCTATACGTATAAGGAACTTCCTTTTCCTGTTATTCATTCAATTTGACAGGTACCCTCTTTCTCTCTCTCAACAGGAAATAAAACGGTCACATGATTTCTCCTATTCCAGGCAGCATACATATGCAAGGCCACTTGGGGAGGGCTAGAGCTAAAAATTAAAACAGTTTTATAAAATACATGGGACTGGATCTTTATAAAATCAGAAGTCACAATATGTACCTAGATCTGGGAAGTCCTGAAATAATGGTGGTTTGGTCAAAAAGGGTAAATTCTTAAGGGCTGCTGCTGGATGTCAAAAGGAACATAACAGTTCTAAAATGGTGTCGGAACCACGTGACAATGCAAAAAGGAGGCCCAGAACGCAGTTCTCCTGCTTAATTGGGTTGACAATGTCAGCTAGTAGGATGAAAGACCCTATTTGGGTGTATTTGATGGAAAGCTGCCAAGTTAATGTTTTTACTGCAGCTATTAAACTGCTAAATGTAACAATGAGTAAATGGTCACTAAGCTTTATCTAATGAGCATCAGCCATAGTTCAGCATGCCATTATTTATCAGTGATAAAGTGCAATACTGCAGGATCAATCAGAAAACTTACATATAAGCAAATGGTGATGAACCATCCATGGAATAAAGTACAACTTGGCACAAAGAGGCGAGGTACAACACAATCGCTTGACACATTTAGCGCTTACTCATTAGCGTGAAATGTGTCATGTGATTGTGTTGTACTCTGCGACCTGAAGTTGTACTTTGTTCCACGTCTGTTGATCACCATTTGCTTGTATTTAATTTTGCTGATTGGCTGCCGATCCTTTTTTGATCCTTATTACTGACCTGTATGCTGTGAGGGTTGCTGGATTATGTATAATTATGTATAACTTTAATATGCATTGGAAGAATACCATTTTCAAATTGGAGTGGTCCTTTAAAAAGTTACGCACATCTTTGATAGCAACAATGAATTTGTTGACCCTCCTATGGGGTAAAATAGCAAGGTAAAGTGTAGTGGATCTTTATTAGGGTGATGGGACAGTTCATTGGAGCTGCTTCTTCATAGCCGTTTCTCAGCAAGAAGTTCAGCACTATTGACACTTCATCACGAGACATTTGTCTTGGCAAGATGAACTTTCCTAGACCCCTTTATTAGTTTTATTTGCTTCCATTTACAGTATATACCACTACAGTGTCAATTCTTGCTTTCTGTTAAATAAATTGACATAAGGTAGGACAGTCTTTATACATTGTGGTGTATTGTGTACCAGTGAGACCCACTCCTATGTTCATTTAATAACATGGTAATGATGACTACACTGATGCTAGAAGGTTTCTTCTACATATTTCTCTGCAGAATTTTGAAGAATCCATTAGAACTTTAATTAGCTCAGTTGCTAGTAAAATAAGATGACCTCACATCTCAAGATAAGACACCTTTTCCAGATAGCAAGCTTTGATATATTGTAGGATGAGTTATATGCTGTATTAAGGAGGAGAAAATTAAAATAATTGAACAGGTAAACATTCTGTCATGGAATCTAGAGGAAAAATAAATTTTGTTACTATGTAATTTTTGTGACATGTCTCTTACTTTCAAAATGTGTCCTTAAAGGACAACTAAACTTTAATTCTCACTCGTGCTTCTAAAATAGCTGTCCCTAGTCTGAGGATAAACTTGCATATACTTTTGATAATACATGTAAGTTTCTCCTATGACAGGCAGCTGATATGCGTCCGTGGGAAGCAGTCAGCTCAGTCTGATTGGCGATCAGTCTGAAACCATCATTTTTCCACGGGATGCGTATAGGGAAAGGGAACCTTATATAGATGGTGTGTTAAACTGTGATTGCAGGGCCGATCCTAGGGTCACGGGCACCTGGGTGCAGGTTTTCTTTTGGCGCCTAAAAGTGGGCGTGGTTATATTATGAACTCCTCCCCTTTAGACATGTCTGTTCCAGACGCCCATTAGAGCACAAACTTTATTTTGATGTAAAGAACAAACTTTTATTTTATATAAAGATATATATTTTGCCATAATACTGTGAAGTGGTTTTATTTATTTATATGATGCTCAGCCAGCAACATGGAAGAGTTTTTGCTGGCTAGCAGAATGAGTTTTTACTACCGTTCCCATGATGCCCAACCAGCCAAAGTCTGGCTGAGCATCACTGGAAAAGAAGTACACAAGGAGCGATAAATAATATTCCACCATGCCAGTCACTCACGTGTCTCTCTCTCCCCATGCCATACAGTATACTCGTTTGCCACCCTCCTCCCCCCTGCTCCACTACTTACCTCTGCTCGGTCTCCCGCCTGGCCCAGGACGCCTGCTTGATGGTGTCAGCAGAGGCTGACACCGGCATCTAGTTTCTTCTGTCGGATGTCAGCTGACATCCGGCAGAAGAAACTCAATGCCGGTGTCTGCCTCTGCAGACACCATCCTCCCTGCAGCCAATCAGAGCACGATGGGGGCGGAGCTTGCACCAGTCGCGCTGTGCTTGGTGTGATAGGGAGGTGTGGTAACCGCAGGCGCTCACCTGCGGCTCGCACCTCCTTGTCACACTAATCACAGCGCGATGGGTGCAAGCTCCGCTCCCGTCGTGCTCTGTGATTCAGGCGCCTCTCCTCCCGTGCGCCTGGGCGCGGTGCACCCTGTGCACCCGCCCAGGATCGGCCCTGTGTGATTGTGTGCTTGTGTATCCTCATTAGTCCACCTCCCAGACTGGTGCCAGGTTTAATTGTATTACCCATTGTGTGAAAGTTAATCCCTTTAAGTGTCTTGTTCAGTCTCCCCTGTTATCAAGATGTTACTGTATAAATGTGCTGTCCTGCCTACAATAAACTGTTCTTTTTGCTTGTGACAAACCTTGGTAGCGGTGTCTACTTCTGGGGATCGCTATATTTTGGTTGGCGAGGAAGCTGCTACTTTCTTCCTAAGGACTTGGGCTGAGGAATTATCGAATCCCTTACAAACGAGAATTAAAATCAGGCAGACTAGCCTTCTCTTTACAAGCCCCCACTGTGATTGACTGTAAGCGAGCACCAGCCTTCAGACCGGCTGTGCCTTAGGTGTGAGATGCAGCTGAGAGTAAACCTGTGTGTATCTATTACGATATACCATGGGTTTACTTAGGAAATGCAGAGCATATTTTTTTATCTGTTGCTTCCTTCAAGGAAACAAGGTATAAAATAAGGTTTCATTGCTTTAAAGTTATCTTACAGGAAATAAAGCTGATCTTGTAGAACAGGGGTGGCAAACTCAAATTCATCGGGGGCCGCATCAGCAGTATGGTTACCCTCAAACGGCCGGTTGTATAGGATTATGCATCTACTCTTTATTATCATGAATAATTGCATCTGCATTCAGTTGCTACTGGTTTAAATAATAATTTAAGTAATAACTAGCCTTGAAAACAGAAGCCTAGGAAGAATAATAGCAAGCATGGCCGTAGTCATGTTCCTCTTCGCACACTACATAAATTGAAATCACAGCTTGCCAATCTGCTACTGACTGTCGCGTGGAGAGCCACACACCCGACGGATAAGGACTTCTCTTTCTACTCCAATGTACATAATACTTATTCCCGACTGGACTATTTCTTCCTGACTTATGGACAGCTCCAATTGATTAGAGACGTAGGTTATGGCCAAATCACCTGGAGCGACCATGCCCCACTGTTTTTGAAGTTGGAATCCCCCGTTTGCATCGCACGAACGAACGTGGCGCTTGAACGAAACTTTCCTTTCGGACAAAACCATAAACCAGACTATTCAGACACAAATGAAATTCTTCTTTGAAGAAAATCTTCCTAGAGATACTGCATTGCCGACCATATGGGAGGCGCACAAATGCACGATCAGGGGTTTATATATCTCGCATGCTTCTCAACGAAAGAGAGAGAATGGCAAACGTCTTACAGCCCTAGCTAGTAAAATAACCCATCTGGAATCACAACACAAGTCCAAACAAACGGCCTCAGTTCTATCTGATCTACTCACGGCTAGACGGGAGTTATCTCAGATTTTAAACACACAAATACAGAGATCTTTTCTCTGTACAAAACACCTTTTCCAAGACAAAGGAAGTAAATGTGGCAGGCTACTAGCGCGAACATTGCGGAAGCGCAAACAGCGAGCACATATCCCCAAAATGCATGACACTCAGGGCGGACTGCACTATCTTCCAGACAATATAGCAGACATTTTCCATCAGTACTACCATAAGTTATATAACATCACTGAGTCAATGGACACGCACACGCTAGCCACTGTACAGACTGATATTGACCGTTACTTAGACGATACTGTGACAAATAAATTATCATTAGAACAAACCTCCGATCTGGAGGTTCCAATCACGGAGGAAGAGGTTGCCCAAGCGATTAAGAAGTCAGCAATGGGTAAATGCCCGGGCCCAGATGGCTTCCCACTGGCCTATTACAAAACTCACCAAGCAATCCTATTACCCAAAATGACTGAATTATTTAACTCCTTACTTACAGGTCAAGCACTAAACACTCACACTTTAGCAGCAACCATTACAGTGATCCACAAAGACGGTAAGGACCCAGCTATGCCCCAAAACTACCGCCCCATCTCTCTATTAAATTCAGACGTGAAATTACTGGCCAAAATATTAGCACTCAGACTCCAAAATTATTTGCCTTACCTTGTCCACCCTGACCAGGTTGGTTTTATACCTGGCAGAGAGGCGAAAGAGAACACTATCAGGGTACTTGGTGCAGGTTGGACACAGGGGGGGCCATCAAATGATACTGCTGTCAACAGACGCCGAAAAAGCGTTTGACAGAGTGTCATGGCCCTTCCTATGGCTGACCCTGTCCCGCATGGGATTGGGACCAAATATATGCAAATGGATCCAAGCATTATATTCCTCCCCAACTGCGAGAGTGCGAGTCAATGGTACAATCTCACACCCAATAACGATCACCAACGGTACATGACAGGGCTGCCCCCTATCCCCACTGCTGTTTGCACTATCTTTGGAGCCTTTTTTGATGGCTATACGCCAAAATTCATTAATACAAGGACTGCGAACCGGGAATTACCATCATAAGGTCGCAGCCTATGCTGACGACCTATTATTTATAGTCACAAAACCGGAGGAGACTCTGCCGGAGAAAATGAGGGAGTTTGATCGCTACGGATCCCTTTCCAATCTTAAAATAAATGTTGAAAAGTCGGAAATTCTCCTAATTAAGCTCCCGGATACACAAACCCAACTAATAAAGTCCTGATTCCCATTTAATTGGTGTACTTCTAAAATGAAATACTTAGGGGTGTGGATCACTGTAGATATCGCCCAACTTTACAATGAGAATTTTGCACCATTGACGCACACTATAGCTGATGATCTGAGGAAGTGGGGGGCGACATTCCTAACTTGGCAAGGCAGGATAATCACAATAAAAATGAATGTCCTCCCTCGCTACTTGTTTCTGTTGCAGACCATACCGATTTTACTACCCCCTACTTTTTTCTCGACAGTTAAACAAGCTATAACGAAATTTGTATGGAGAGGCTCTAGACCCAGAATTTCTTATGCAACACTGTCGCTACCAAAGGTTAGAGGAGGTCTAGCGTTACCAGATCTATATAAATATTATGTAGCTGCTCCTCTTCTGCGAATTATTGACTGGACTATCCAACCCCAGTCCAAACCTTGGATTTTCCTAGAAGATTCCCTGATTTCTATACCGATTGCTCTCTTGGCCTGGACCACACCTAAAGCGGACAGAGCACTGACGCGAACACCCCCCCTAATATATGCCACTCTCATGATATGGCACAAACAAGCCCAAATGACTGGATTGACGAGTTTCCCCTCGCCCATGAGTCCCATACATTTTCAGGGCGCATTACCCCCAGGTAAACAAGGGACATTTGGCTCGGTATTTATGCTCTCTCCTTCAGCCCATGTACAAGATGTTATGGCAGGAAATCGTGTCTGTACTTTGAGAGAGATTCTCCCAGATACGACTCCCTCATTTCTAACCCAATTGAGGTACACCCAACTTAAGCACTACATACAGTCCATACCCCAACAAACAGCTCTATCCAGAGATCTCACGTATGTGGAACTGCTCTGTACTAAAACTAAGCCTCCAATAAGGGGCATCTCTAGACTCTATATTGAGCAAATGCCGAGCGCAGAGGCCCCTCCCCCGAGGTTTATCACCAAGTGGGAGGAGTGCCTAGTTATCCAATTTACTGAAGCTCAGAGAGACAAGATATTGATCTTGACACATAAATGCTCTACATATACTGCTATACAAGAAAACGCTTTTAAAATTATTTCCATGTGGTACCAGACACCATCTCTATTACACAGAATCAATCAATCTATCCCAGACATTTGTTGGAGATGTGGTGAGGTGGGGAGTAACATGTTACATCTGTGGTGGAACTGCCCAGCCATAGTATCTTTTTGGAGACGCATAGCAGACACAATCACACATCTGATTTCGGATTCTTTACCTTTCAAACCAGAGGTCTACCTCCGCACCACACTGACCAATCTATAAAAACCTATAAGAAATCGATTGTTAGGCACCTTCTCAGTGCAGCCAAATTGTTAATACCGATCCATTGGAAGTCGGATAGCCCACCCTCTTTTATGGAGTGGATACTGAAGGTGGAGGAAATAAGAGCGTGGGAGGATTTGTCTGCTGTCTCTGCAACCCAAAAGGAAAACTATCGCTCGACCTGGTTCTATTGGCTGGAGTACACCACAAATGACCTCCCCACCCTGAGAGAGGTAACATAGCTGATTGAGCCCTCCATGTTCTACCTCAATCGCCACGGCCATATTGTTATATTATTCACCGACTGTGGATACGAATTGTTGCATTATTACTATTAGACAAGCTCTGAACCCTGAGAGAGAGTTCTATTTTCTCTGATTATGATGTAAAGTATTAGTAGAATGGTCTGATACTGGATAATATGAAGTACCATGCCCAACCCCTAACCCCCCCCCCCCTCTTTTCTGAATTATGTACCCCCTTTATCACCCCCCTCTCCCTTATAGTGCCCAGATGTATTTTATTTGATGTACTTGTTTATTTCTCCCTTTCTGGTTTTCTGTACCCCCCCCCCCCCCCCCCCACTACACCCTTTTTTCTTCAATAAAAATTGAATTTCAAAAAAAAAAATTACAAGGTCCGGCGGGCCTTGTGTTTGCCACCCCTGTTGTAGAATGATGGATTGTAATCAATTTCCAGATTTTTCCCTTATGGGACACAGCCAGATGAGCATCATGAGAAATGTAACCTACTACAAAGGTGATGCAAAGCCGGAAACATGTTTGTGCATCATGGGATTGATAAGTCCCCTGACCCACAAGGAAATCAGTCTTCCACAGGAGAACCAAGAAGAAGATGTACATAATCTTCATACTATAAACAAGATGAAATGTCAGCTCCCATATCAGGGGATGGGACACTTCATCGCGGCTGCTTCTGCGCAGCCGCTTCACTTCCGACTCTACACAGCAAGACAGATCGTCGCTGGAGATTTCATCATGAGACATTTCATCGCTAAAGGTAAGTATTTTAGCTATTTTAGTTTGGTTAGAATTAGGGTTTAGGGGGTTAATTTTAGTATTAGGCCTCGGGGGTTAGTATAAGGGTTTAGGGGGTTAATGTTAGTATTAGTTCTCAGGGGTTAGTATTAGGGTTTAGGGGGTTAATTTTAGTACTAGGGCTCGGGGGTTAGTATTGGGGTTTGGGAATCATTTATTAGGGGGGGTTATTTTTTTTTTTTTACTTGTACATTTGAAAGAGCTGACAGTTCAGCGCTCAACTGTCAGCTCTTACATAGACGCAGCCGCGATGTAACGGCCGTGTTATTCTTCATTGCTGACAGTTCAGCGTTCTAACTGCCGCGCTGAACTGTCAGCGATAAAAATGCGGCGCGGAAGTGTCCTAGACCCCCCATATCATGGCTGTCATGGAGAGGAGAGTTAGGTAGTTGATTTGTTTTCCCGAAGTGGAAACTGGTAAAAAGCCCAGTATGTTGTCTTTATTTGCAGTTAAAAAGTGTAAAAGAGAGAGGACTATAGGAGGAGGTCAGCAACAGTGTGAAGGGACCAAGACACAATGTATTTAGAAACAAATATAATTTAAGTTCGAATGACTGCATTTTTTTTGTTGGTACAGTATGACCAAAACGTAAACAGGAATAGACCAAGGAATTAGAATAGAAAAGACAGAAGACACTGGTGCAATAAACAATTGTTTAGGGGTGTCACGAATGGGGTCCTGGATGACTTTGGACTCTGAGTGCCTGAGTTCAGGAGAGGAGACACAAGGCAAGGTGCAGGGTAACTGCATTCCACCGGTGGCTTGGGTCCCCAGGTTCGTTCCAAGACATGTTATCAGAATCTCTGCAGGCTGAAGCAAAATACAGACCGAATAGAAACAAGATACATGAAGAGTACAGGGTTACATGACAGAGCTAAGGAGCAAAGACATAATTAAAGCATACATGAATAGGGTAACGGCTTAAAACAATACTATAGAAATTAAGAGATATACAGAGACACATATATACCACCAGACTACATACATAGGCCAGGGCTAGGAGCTAAGGAACACAAGGGATTGCGTGAGGAGCTGGAATCCTCAGATGCTTAATTAGAGAACCAGATCTGAGATATGGTGAGAGGATAGAGAAGCTGGAACCTCAGGTGCTTCAGGGAAAGAGGGTCATAGAACATACATTCCTATAAATACAGGAACTAACCTAACACTAGAGATGGTAATTGAGGGTTTTGTTAACACCTGATGGCCAGAAAATGAAGAAGCTTGCCAACCAGCATCAAGGTTCCTCACATGTAGCCAAGTCCCTAACGACAAACTGAAGTAACAAACTAATTGTAAGGGTCCCAGACCCCGTTTCCTTCGAAACCGGGGTCCCTTACCTGCAGCCACCTCCGTTGCCGCCAGACGGAGGGGAGGGCCGTCGCGCGCTAGGCGCATCCCCGGACTGCAGTAACTCGCGTCCCGCGAGTTGCTGGTGCCTCTGGTATACAGATGGCGGGGGGCGTGGCCTGACGTGCGATTAGGTTTTTTCCATTGGTGGAGACAGCGGGGGTGTGGCACAGGGCTGACACTCACCCTAACGAGTGTATGCTTCCTCATGCAGGTGGGTGGTCTTCCCTAATTGAAGGAGGCGGGGAGATTCACCTGACAGCCTTTAAATACAAAGCACTGAATTCAATCAGTGCTTGTGTATTGAGCTGCTAAGGTGTCTATACCCTTGGTTCCTACTTCAGCGTCCCTATCTTCCTGATATCCCTCCTAGTATTTTGACTCCCCGGATTTTGACCTCGGCTCTCCTCTCGTTTATCCTGACTTCTCCTGCCCTCGATCCTGGCTCTAACTGGTTACCCCTTTGATTCTCCCAAAACTTGTACTTGCTGCTGTTTCCCTGAATTGGCAATTCTCCACCTGCCTGCCATAGGCTTCCAGCCTCTAACTCCTATCGGATCTTACAAAATACACAAGCCAATATGGAGCCTGCAGGTGTGGCAGAGGCCATTCAAGCTCTCA
Organism: Pelodytes ibericus; assembly: GCA_036172795.1. Taxonomy (NCBI): domain Eukaryota; kingdom Metazoa; phylum Chordata; class Amphibia; order Anura; family Pelodytidae; genus Pelodytes; species Pelodytes ibericus. The sequence continues at coordinate 139,399,503 of CM069858.1, forward strand.
CCCAGCAGATTGCAGCTTTGGCTCAAACAGTCCAAGACGTTCGTAACAACCAACTAGTGTTACAGAATCAAGTTCAAGCATTACAGGCAGCACCCCTGCCACCACCTGAACCAGTAGTAGTCGCTGTTGCGCCTGTGGAAGGTGTACTGGCCGCTCCCGAACCACAAGTGAAACTACCCGACCGTTTTAACGGTGACCGATCTACGTACAAGACCTTCATCACGTCATGTGAATTGCTGTTCGTTCTAAAACCTAGAACTTATGCTACAGACTTTGTCCGTGTACGCACGGCTATCTCTCTCCTTACCGGGGGTCCCATGTCTTGGGCACATCATCTCTTACAGCATAATCATCCCTCACTGGATACTTGGGGGGCCTTCAGACAGGCCTTAGACGCCTTATACGAAGACCCACACCAAGTCGCAGTGGCTGAATCATCCATTCGATCACTAAGACAAGGCCGCCATCCTGTGGAGGACTATACCTCTGAATTCCGTCGCCTAGCCGTGGAAACTGCCTGGAATGAACCAGCCCTCATTCATCAATTCAGGCTAGGGCTCTCGGAGGCATTGAAGGATGAAATTGCACGAGTAGGCCTCCCCAATACGCTCGAAGGTGTCATCCAGTTGGTCACTCAAATTGACAGGAGACTTCGGGAACGGCGCATGGAGCGGATGACTCACCAAACTCCTCTTCCTAAAACTTCCAACGCTCTACAAATCCCTCCGGTTACCTCATCCAATTCTTCTGAAGAACCAATGCAAATTGGAATGGCCCGTGGACCTCTCTCGGAGTCCGAACGCAATAGAAGACTCAAAGCCAACCTCTGCATGTATTGTGGAAGTGCTAATCATCTCGTTCTTCAATGTCCCAAACGTCCCCCTAGAGGTAAGACCAAGACCTCGGACACAGCCGTCTTACTGGGATGTGCGAATTCTCACTTATCGATTTCTATCTTTTTACAGTGGGATAAGAAGAACGTCTCACAGATGGCCATACTTGATTCCGGAGCCAGCGATTGTTCATAGACAGCAAACTCGCCCACTCATTACAGATTCCCCTTCGAATCAAGGACCAACCTCTCACGATACACCTAGTAGATGGAAGCGCCATCCAATCGGGTCCTGTGACTCACAAAACCATTCCCCTTACCCTTCTCATCGGCTCCCGACACAAAGAAAACCTCACATTCAACATTATGCAATCACCATTGTTTCCTGTAATTCTGGGACTTCCTTGGCTTCGTAAGCACGATCCTTACATCCAGTGGTCCGTTGGAGGAGTAACTTTTTCTTTGTTATTTTGCAAGAATCATTGTCTTGCCTCCGCTATCCTTGCTTCAACATCAAAGTCCCCAACCTTATCCAACATCAACCCTCAAATCCCTGTACAGTACCTCCCTTTCAGTAAAGTATTCGACAAAAAAGAAGCTGAACTCCTTCCTCCTCATCGTTCCTATGATTGTCCGATCGACCTATTACATGGAGCTGCCATACCTTTTGGGCGTATATATCCCTTATCTGGACCAGAATTGAAGGTGCTCAAGGATTATATTGAAGACAGCCTTAGAAAGGGGTTCATTCAGCCATCAACCTCCCCTGCTGGAGCTGGTATATTCTTTGTAGGGAAGAAGGATGGAGGCCTTCGACCATTTGTCGATTATCGTGAATTAAACAACATCACCATAAAGAATAAATACCCACTTCCTCTCATCACAGAACTTATGGACCGATTACGAGAGGCCCAAGTGTTTTCTAAACTGGATTTATTAGGAGCCTACAATCTGGTTCGAATACGTAAGGGGGATGAGTGGAAGACGGCATTTAGAACCCGCTATGGGCACTTCGAATATAACGTCATGCCCTTCGGCCTATGTAATGCTCCTGCCACTTTCCAACACTTCCTCAACGACGTTTTTCGAGATCTGTTAGATTCGTGTGTTGTGGTATACCTAGATGACATTCTGGTTTATTCCTCTTCCGTAAAACAACATCGAGAACATATGAGATTAGTCCTCACTCGCCTTCAAGAGAACCACCTATATGCAAAAATCGAAAAGTGCCTTTTTGAAGTTACCACGGTAGCATTTCTGGGATACATCATCTCTCCCGGTTGTATTCAGATGGATCCTTCAAAAATTTCTGCAATATTGGAATGGCCAGTACCATCTACAGTAAGGGCTGTTCAAAGATTCATTGGATTCTCGAACTTCTACAGACGATTCATAAGAAACTTCTCCAAAATCGTCCAACCCATCACAAGTCTAACTAAGAAACAGTCTCCTTTCAAATGGACTCCCCAAGCTCAACAAGCATTCCAGGATCTAAAACAGAGTTTTACCAACGCACCCATATTGGCCATCCCCGAACCCACACAGGCATATTTTCTGGAAGTAGACGCCTCGGAATATGCAGTGGGAGCTATCCTTTCCCAACGATCCCTCAAAAGTGGAATCCTCCACCCAGTATCATATTTCTCCAGAAGACTCACTACTCCAGAGAGCAACTACAGTGTGGGAGATCGGGAATTGCTTGCCATCGTGTTAGCCCTTCAAGAATGGAGACATTTACTGGAGGGAACTATACACTCTGTTACGGTTTTCACCGACCACCGTAATCTTGAATATCTCCGAACGGCCAAGAGATTATGTCCACGACAAGCCAGATGGGCCCTCTTCTTTACCCGTTTTAAACTCCACATAACCTACCGCCCCGGGAGCAGAAATGGGAAAGCAGATGCCCTTTCCCGAATCCACGAACCTATACAAAGTAAAACTTCTTCGGATGACACCATCCTCCAACATCACCATTTCATGGCAACACATACCACATTAATAGAGAAAATCAAAAGACAAAGTAAGAAGAATCTCTTGCCATTCCGCGAACCTCCCCTTAGAACTGAACAAGGTCTTTTTTACAAGGATAATCTTTTGTTTGTCCCTTTAAACACTCGGGATGAAGTTCTCCAGGTTATCCATGATCACCCGTTGGCAGGCCATGGAGGATTGAAGAAGACGCTCACCTTGGCCCTAAGATATTTTTGGTGGCCTACCATCAGAAAGGATGTTCAACAGTATGTTTCAGCGTGTCCAGTATGTGCCCGCAGTAAGGGAAATTACCAACTTCCTACAGGACTTCTACAACCCTTACCGATCCCTGAACAACCTTGGGAGGCCATCACAGTGGATTTTATCGTTGACCTACCTACTTCCAATCAACATAATACCATCATGGTGGTGGTGGATAGACTCACCAAGATGGCACATTTCATTCCGGTGTCCCGACTTCCTAAATCAGCTATCACGGCAGAATTGTTTATTACTCACGTCTTTCGTCTACATGGTATCCCTCGCTCTATTTTGTCTGATAGAGGGGTACAATTTACTTCAAAATTCTGGAAGGCGTTTTGCCAGGGACTTAAGATTGAACGCCTTTTAACATCAGCCTATCACCCACAATCCAATGGCCAAACCGAGAGGATAAATCAAATTCTTGAACAATACCTCAGATGTTACATTTCTCATACCCAAGATAATTGGTGTCGCATGTTACCATTGGCCGAATTCAGTTATAACAATCATCTACAACGATCCATTGGAATGTCCCCTTTCAAAGCCAATTATGGATTCCACCCTACCTTCATCCCTAATTACCCCCAAGTCACAGCAAATCCTACCGTTTCAGACAGGCTCCAACTTATCTCACAAGGGATAGTTCAATTAAAGCAACACCTCTCCCAAGCTCAAACCAACTACAAAGGGCATGCCGATCGACACCGTAGAGACTCTCCAGCCTATCAAGTAGGAGACAAGGTCTGGCTATCCTCTGTTAACCTAAAACTCCCAGGTCCCGCTAAGAAGCTTCAACCCAAATATGTTGGTCCCTTTCCCATCATCGCACTCATCGGTAAATCAGCTGTCCGTCTTCAGCTTCCTGATGCCTGGCGAATCCATCCTACCTTCCATACCTGTTTGCTTAAAAGATGGGTGCCCAACCGACACATGAGGGATTCACAACCTCCTCCCTTACTTATAGATGGCTCCGAGGAGTATGAAGTGGACCAGATCCTTGATTCTCGTATTCACCGGGGAAGACTTGAATACCTGGTGCAATGGAAAGGTTATGGACCTGAAGAGAACTCCTGGGAGCCTTTGTCACATATCCATGCTCCCATGAGACTTAAAGCTTTCCACAGACTCCACCCGAGTCGTCCTGCTCCTTTACCCGACCGGAGGTCGTGCCTCAGGGGGGGGCTCTGTAAGGGTCCCAGACCCCGTTTCCTTCGAAACCGGGGTCCCTTACCTGCAGCCACCTCCGTTGCCGCCAGACGGAGGGGAGGGCCGTCGCGCGCTAGGCCGCTACCCCGGACTCCAGTAACTCGCGTCCCGCGAGTTGCTGGTGCCTCTGGTATACAGATGGCGGGGGGGCGTGGCCTGACGCGCTATTAGGTTTTTTCCATTGGTGGAGACAGCGGGGGTGTGGCACAGGGCTGACACTCACCCTAACGAGTGTATGCTTCCTCATGCAGGTGGGTGGTCTTCCCTAATTGAAGGAGGCGGGGAGATTCACCTGACAGCCTTTAAATACAAAGCACTGAATTCAATCAGTGCTTGTGTATTGAGCTGCTAAGGTGTCTATACCCTTGGTTCCTACTTCAGCGTCCCTATCTTCCTGATATCCCTCCTAGTATTTTGACTCCCCGGATTTTGACCTCGGCTCTCCTCTCGTTTATCCTGACTTCTCCTGCCCTCGATCCTGGCTCTAACTGGTTACCCCTTTGATTCTCCCAAAACTTGTACTTGCTGCTGTTTCCCTGAATTGGCAATTCTCCACCTGCCTGCCATAGGCTTCCAGCCTCTAACTCCTATCGGATCTTACACTAATAAAAAATTAACAAATAAATAACAGGATCTAAAGACTTACATTGCACAGGCACTCAAACATAGACATTCATACCTGGCAAGGAAACGGAGAAAGCAAACAGAGGAAATGAGTGGAGCTCATTTATATACAAGCAAACTAACAAGGTAGAGGGAAGTAAATTAATTCCAGAAAGGAATGTGGATGCCAAGAAAAAAAAAATGTGCAGCGCGATTAACTGCAGGGATGCTGGCACCATGGGTGTCACCCCGCTGGGTCATACCTGTGGCCAGCGGGGGGCCCCTTACCCAGTGGGCCCTGGGCAAGTGCCCTATTTGCCCATTGGTTCAAGCGGCCCTGCGCTTAGGACAGGAACTAAGGAAATGCCACTTCTGTGATCATAAATACGAAATACCATTTAGGGGCCGGAACTACGAAATGCCAAATATATGGCCAGAACTAGGAAGGTGCAGGAAAAGGGATACAAAACAAAAGCTGGAACATGAGTGAAACATAAGCAGGAAAATGTAAAGTACAAAAGATAACAAAGCAAGTATAACTAATAAGCAATAAGGACAGAAAGCAGACTAAATAAGCTGGATTCATACTGAACACATGAATATCTGCAAATGGGTATAAGCTTGACAAGGGGTGCCAGGGCTGTTCAGTCAGTTTCTGGATATGGTAACCCACTGAGGTCTGGCCGTTTGTAACATTTTTGATCATTATGGACAATGGCTGTTATAACATTTATACAGTGTTTGTTTTCAACTGTAATTTTTATCTTTCTCATTTAATATAACCGAAGATAAAAAGGGCTTTCTTAAGATACCATTGTTTTCATCAGATATAACGTATTATTTTAAACAATCCTAAAATATGAAGAAAAAATTGGGGAAAAAATCTTTTTTTTAACATTGACTTGAAAAATCTTTTACACAATTCCAAACTGGAAAAAAGATTCTACATTTTGTCCCAAGTTTAGAAATATGCATGTTTGCATTTTTTCTGTTGTTTTGCAAGTTATAGGGCAATAACCAAAAGTAGCATTTTGTTTTCTAACCATTTTCTCCTACAGTGATTTTTTTTACCCAAACTCTGATTACCACCATACCCCTAAATATAAACCTAACCTAAATTATAACCCCAACCCATCTGGAACGCTAACCCTAACCTAAATCTAGGCTTAAGTATTGTCATTTTTTCAATGCAATATTGGTGACTGTCTATAGGGGCAGTCAAGCAATAGAGAGGGCTCTCATTGGCACTTTATTTTTCTCCTTGGCCGGGACTGGAGTGCATTTCCTGTTTTATCCATCCTCCAGCTGGTATCTGTTTGCAGATTGTTTTTATCTATATCTTGTTTTGCTCACTTGTGAGCCACCCCACTGTAAGTGGTTTTACCCTGAACTTTAGGGTAAGATCTTTGTAATATTGCCCTATGTTGCTTCCTTTTTTGTCTTTGCTAATAAATGATCATTCAAAAGAGCTCTGGATGGACTTGATTTATTTGAATGCTATTTCCACACCTATGTTTGTGAGTGCATAAACTTCATTTATTTGCCACCGACTTTTTGTTTATTTGTCTAATATTTTTTACATGTATGGTTCTTCGCTGCTCCACAAATACAAATTTAAGCAACGGTGACAGAAGTGATTTCTAATCACGTCCGTCACTCTTGCCTGATTCAGGGCAGTTCCATATTGGAGCATGCTGACCTCAAATATGGCAACCGCAATCACTGTGTGGGGTGATTGCGGCATCCTGGGGGGACAAATTGTGGTGTTGCATGATGCCTCGATGTTGGAAACTCCAGCGCAAGATCTTTTGTGTTGTAATCCTGCAGAGATTTTGTAACGGTTTTCAATAAGTCAGGGATCTGGGCTTGCCTGGCAATAAGACTGTTTAAATGAAGTAGCAAGACACAATTGGAAAGTCTTCTCAATAAACTACAGATTTAAAAACAAGTAAATTTTCTCATCTGCATTCAACATTGAATATAATAATAAAATAAAAATCATTGTGGTGTCCTTTTAACTCTAGTGTACAACAGTTGCATACCTAACGTATTTGAAACCCAGGGCAGATTCTATTTTTATACACTGCATCCACACCCCAATCCATATTCCTTTACTCCCCTTATTCTCCTTTTCACAACTGAATATGTTTGGTTAACATATTTTCTGTTTGTTTAACATTTAAGAAGCCATTTATTATCAATCTTTAATCGATATCTGACCTGCATTGCTATGTATATTTTCATTGACACATTATTTGAAAAACCAAATAAAAAGAGATCTCTCACCAGAAGAAGTTAATGAAAAATGCCTACTTGTCCATTCCACAATTTAATAATGGTGACAGTGATAAGGAATTCAGTTAGGCATACCCCAACGGTTGTGCAGCATTGTGTTTATAAGCATAAAGTTTGCCAAAGACATATACATGCTGCCACATAGTTTCTCTAAGTATACAATTTGCCAGAAACATGCACATCATGCCGCATAGCTTTCCTAAGTATACAGTGTACCAGACACATGCACATCATGGCACGTAGCTTGCCTAAGTATAATATTTGCAAGACACATGCCCATCATGCCACATAGCTTCCCTAAGTATACAGTGAACCAGACACATGCCCATCATGCGACGTAGCTTCCCTAAGTATACAGTGAGCCGGACACATGCCCATCATGCGACGTAGCTTCCCTAAGTATAAAATGTAAAGTAGGCGCCGAGTGTGTGGCGCAAAACGTTTAGCTTTTTTTGTCCACCGGGAGATTGTTACACTGTGCTGTTGATGCTGAGATGCATACAATAAATCTGCTCTCAGCCAACAACGCTGTGGTCTGGATTTTTATTTTCGGTCAGTAGCCCTCCAATACCGTTTACTTTCATACCAGTAAGTATAAAATGTGCCAGACATATACACATAATCCACATTAGTGTATAATCTTGATCTTCTTTTACCACTCTTATTTATCATGGAATTGATGGAGGCAGTGGCATCACGAGGGGGGTGACACCACCAGCGGGGGTGACACCCGTGCTGCCGGCACCCCCCGCATTAAAAAAAAAAAAATCAAAAACTTACCTTCTTGATCCGCGCGGCTGGAGGAGAGCACACAACGCTTCCCTCATAGCCACGGACCTGCACCGGGAGACAGAGCAGGAAGCAGGTAAGGGTGGCATAACGAGCATACTGAGGGGCATAATCCTTTCATATTGAGGGGCTATATCCTGGCATATTAAATGGCATATTGGGGGGCAAAATCCTGGCATATTAAATGGCATATTGGGGGGCAAAATCCTGGCATATTAAATGCCATATTGGGGGGCCAAATTCTGGCATATTAGGGGCAAAATCCTGGCATATTTTGAGCAAACTCATGGCATATTAAATGGCATATTGGGGGGCAAAATCCTGGCATATTAAATGGCATATTGGGGGGCAAAATCCTGGCAGATTAAATGGCATATTGGGGGGCAAAATCCTGGCATATTGAGAGCAAAATCCTGGCATATTAAATGGCATATTGGGGGGCAAATTTCCTGGCATATTAAATGTCATATTGGGGGGCAAAATCCTGGCATATTGAGAGCAAAATCCTGGCATATTGAGAGCAAAATCCTGGCATATTAAATGGCAAATTGGGGGGCAAACTCCTGGCATATTAAATGGCATATTGGGGGTCACAATCCTGGCATATTAGGGGTCAAAATCCTGGCATATTGGGGGTCAAAATCCTGGCATATTGAGAGAAAAATCTTGGCATATTAAATGGCATATTGGGGGGCAAAATCCTGGCATATTAAATGGCATATTGGGGGGAAAAATCCTGGCATATTGACGGGCAAAATCCTGGCATATTAAATGGCTAAATCCTGGCCTATTGAATGGCTAAATCATGGCATACTGAGTGGCTAAATAATCCTGGCATATTGAGTGGCAAAATAATCCTGGCATATTGAATGGCATATTGGGGGGCAAAATCCTGGCATATTGGGGGCAACATCCTGGCATATTAAATGGCTACATCCTGGCCTATTGAATGGCTAAATCATGGCATACTGAGTGGCTAAATAATCCTGGCATATTGAGAGCAAAATCCTGGCATATTAAATGGCATATTGGGGGGCAAAATCCTGGCATATTGGGGGCAAAATCCTGGCATATTAAGAGCAAAATATTGGCATATTAAGTGGCATATTGGGGGGTAAACTCCTGGCATATTGAGGGTCAAAATCCTGGCATATTAAATGGCTAAATCCTGGCCTATTGAATGGCTAAATCATGGCATACTGATTGGCTAAATAATCCTGGCATATTGAGTGGCAAAATAATCCTGGCATCTTGAATAGCTAAATCCTGGCATATCGAGGGGTTAAATACTGGCATATTTTAATTGGAAAAGTGATGCAGTGGCATGGTCTCCGGGGCAAAATAACATGTACTATGTGGAAAGTGACACTGGCTAGTTCTGTGGGGCAAAGTGACACTGTGGTATGCCAAATCGTGTTGGTGCAATATGAGTGCAAGCCAAGTGCTGTGGATGCAATATAGGTGCATGGCAAGTTCTGTGGGTACTGTATGGTGCTGTGTTAAGTCCTTTAGGTGCAATGTGGGTGCAGAGGAAGGGAATAAAAAATAGGAATGCAATTTTTCAATAACATTTTTATTAAATAGAATATTAAATAATTCAAATAAGTATAAATGCAACTAGTTATAGAGAGATGTCTGTGTTTATAGATATGTATTGTTTTCGAATTGTACAATTGTCCCCTTGTGGGGCTCCTGTGTGTCGCATAATTAATGGCTGTCCCATGTGTGGCATATTTATTGGGCCCCATGTGTGGCATAATTAAGGGGCACCTGTGTGTGTGGCATAATTAATTGGGCTCCAAGGTGAGGCATAATTTATGGGGCTTTGGTGTGGCATAATTTATGAGGCTCTTGTGTGTCATAGTTATGGGGCTCCTATATTTGGCATAGTTATGGGCTCCTGTGTGTGTCATAGTTAAAGGGCTCCTGCGTGTGACATAATTTGCGGGGCTCCTGTATGTGGCATATTTAATGGGCCATCTGACTGGCATTACTAAGGAATCTGTTTGGCATGGTATTGGAGGAAATCCAGGGGGGTGACACCATGAGTTATCTCCTCCACCCATCTTAATCACCTTGAGCTATCAAAGTAAACCTTATAAACTTTACAGTGCAGCTACACAGCTTTCTCCTCCTTATCCCACGTTGCTATAATGTAATCTGCCGCACAACCCCCATTACTATCATCAGATCCATAGCTATCCATTATATACAGTACTGTGCAAAAAGTTTTAGGCAGGTGTGAAAAAATAGACATGTTAATAGTTTATTTGTTATCAATTAACAATGCAAAATGAGTGAACAGAAAAATCAAATCAATTCTTCTAGATGCACTTGAGTTTTTTAAGGAACTCAACAGGTAGGTTGTTCCAAACATCTTGGAGAACTAACCACAGTTCTGTGGGTTTAGGCTTCTCTTTCTTGATGCAATCCCAGGGAGACTTGATGATGTTGAGGTCAGGGCTCTGTGGAGTCCATACTTCCAGGACACCTTGAACTTCTTTACACTGAGGATAGTTCTTAATGACTATGGCTGTATGTTAGTAAACTGTTCCCTATGCCTCCATTTCATCATATATACCATGGGTCGTCAACCTGGTCCCTACCGCCCACTAGTGGGAGTTTTGTGATTCCAGGTGGGCGGTAGGGACTTTGGAGGTTAAAACCTCCTTTTGAGCGAGCGGGCTAGTGGGCACGCGCGCACGCGAGCACCCACATCAGGAAACCTACGTGCGAGAGAATGCGTGTGGTAGGATTTTCGGAAGCACACATCAATCAACCTCCAGGGACGGGCGGGAGCGAGCGCACGCAAACACATGGGAAGAGGAAGGGGAGGAGTGGAAACTGATAGCAGGGACAGGCAGAAGCAGGCAGAAACGGAGCAGAGCAGTTGCAAAAGAAAAGTTATAGGCAGGAGAAAGAGAATTGTTGGCTAATAATAATAAGTGGGGTAACTAGCTCAGCCTTACTTTTGTCACTCAGGAAGGTAAAAGAAAGGAGATAAAAAGGAAAAGATAAAAAAAAATAAGAAAAAAAGGAAGAAAAATAGAGAAAAGGGGATAAAATAAAGGAGGAGAGTAAGCAGTGTTTAGTCTGGCTCATAAATTAAGTTTTGTTTTCTTATAAAATAAAAGAAAAAAATAAGTAAGGGAAGGAGAAAAAAAAAAAAAAAAAGAAAAAGAGATCCTTAATATAGTGATATACTATAAGGAAGGTAAAGAAGCAGGCAGGAAAAGGAATTTCTTTTGATGGTGACTTGATGGTAAAAATTGGCACCTAATACAGCATTGTTTTTGGTGTTAGTAATAAAAGGGAAAAGAGGAGGGAAAAAAGCACTGTGTGGAGTGCAGATCAAAACGTAAGAGTAAAAGTAGTTGTTAAATTGTGAAAGAAATTTAGAACCCATGTCGGAAAAAAAGAAATATGCTCGTGGCTATTTACCAGAGTATCTGAAGATGGGTTTCATTGAATCTGTTACAAATAAACAGCTTCCAATGTGTTTACTGTGCCACAAGACATTATCTAATGAATCAATAAAGCCAAGTCGATTGCGAGAACATCTTGCTACAAAGCATTCGCAAGATAAAGATAAGCCCATTGAATATTTTCAAGAAATCTATAAAAGATTTCAAAATCGTTCAACAATAGCTACATCCTTTCAAAAACAACATGCAAAGTAGACATGTGCATTCGTTTTCGGACGAATGCATTTTCGGACGAAAATAGCATTTTCGTCCATTCGTCCGAAAAACGAATAACGAAAATTTTAACTAACAAAATCCGAATGAACGAATGGTTAATAAACGAAAATCATTCGTTCATTCGTCCATTCGTCCATTCGTGCTATTGGCATTCTAAACCGAAATAGAGTCGGTTTATACAATACTAATAGCATTGTACTACATTCCATAAACCGACATGAATGACTTTCGGTTTATGGAATGCATGTAATGCTATTGGCTTCCTTTAAACCGAAATTGATTTCCCATTCATACGAATAGGTCAATTGACCTATTCGTATGAATGGGGACTCTTTCGGTTTATAGAAAGCCAATAGCATTGCATGTATTCTATAAGCCGAAAGTCTTTAAAACAAACGACGTTCGGTTTATAGAATACATGTAATGCTATTGCTGTTCTATAAGCCGAAAGACTTTCGGCTTATAGAACAGCAATAGCATTACATGTATTCTATAAACCGAACGTCATTCGTTTTAAAGACTTTCGGCTTATAGAATACTATTGGCATTCTATAAACCTAACTAGAGTCCCTCCTCATTCATAAGAATTTCTTATGAATGGGGACTCGGCTCTAGTTCGGTTTATAGAAAGCCAATAGTATTCTATAAGCCGAAAGTCTTTAAAACGAACGACGTTCGGTTTATAGAATACATGTAATGCTATTGCTATTCTATAAACCGAACGACTTTCGGTTTATAGAATAGCCATAGGATTACATGTATTACATAAGCCGAAAGTCTATAAACCGAAAGTCGTTCGGTTTATAGGCTGTCGGCATTTAACTATACAGAGATAAAATTATGAATGGAGACTTTGTCTCCGTGTAGTAAAATGCCGAAAGCCTATAAACCGAACGATCGGTTTATAGACTTTCGGCTTATGTAATACATGTAATCCTATGGCTATTCTATAAACCGAAAGTTCGGTTTATAGAATAGCAATAGGAATACATGTATTCCATAAGCCGACAGCCTATAAACCGAACGTTCGGTTTATAGGCTGTGGGCATTTTACTACACGGAGACAAAGTCTCCATTCATAATTTTATGAATGGAGACTTTGTCTCCGTATAGTTAAATGCCGGCTTTTAACTATACGGAGACAAAATCTCCATTTATAATTTTATGAATGGAGACTCTGTCTCCGTATAGTTAAATGCCCACAGCCTATAAACCGAATGTTCGGTTTATAGGCTGTCGGCTTTTAACTATACGGAGACAAAGTCTCCATTCATATGAATGGAGACTCTGTCTCCGTATAGTTAAATGCTATTGTATTCTATAAACCGACTCTATTTCGGCTTATAGAATGCAATAGTACTACGAATGGACGAATGAACCAATGATTTTCGTTTATTAACCATTCGTTCATTCGGCTTTCGTTAGCTTAGCATTTTCGTTCTTCGTTTTTAGGGCGAATGGACGAAAATGCATTCGTACGAAAACGAATGCACATGTCTAGTATATATTCACATGTAAATTGCTTTTTTAATAAAAAATTATGATATAAAAAAAATCTTGTTTTTATTTCCTTTTATGTGACAATGCTGCCTCTCTCTTTCCCTTGCCTCCAGATTTGTCGCTCTCCCCCCCTTAGTGTTGTCTGTCTCTCACCCTCCCTTTGGCTCCCCCCTCGCTCCCCTTGTGTCTGTCTCTTCCCCCCTTCCCTCCCCTTGTTTCTCTCTGCCCCCCCCCCTTGTTATTCTGCCCCCCCCTCACCTGTTTCTTGCTCCCTGGTGGCTAGTGGGGGCAGCCGTGGGATGTATGCACTATACATAATAGACGGAAGTGTCGGGCAGCATGGAGGTTGTCTGCACGATTCGTGCAGACATCCCCCAGCTGCCTGATTCTCCCTGGTGGCTAGCGAGGCATTTTGTAATGGCTATTTTGCTATTGGTATTCCATAAACCGACTCTATTTCGGTTTATAGAATTGCCAATAGCATGAAATGATTTGAATTTAGTATTAAAAAATAAATTGAAAAAAGTGGAGAGTTTTAACCCCTTTGTGACGCATGGTGCTTGCGTCTCAAATTACGTAAGCACCAAAACGTCACGATTTGTTCCTGGCCACTGATCACAAGGTGATCGTTAGCCAGGAACACTATGGCAGAGACCCAATCAGGGTCTTAATAGACCCTGTGGGTCCCTGCCCAAAAATTGCAAGCCCTTCGGACGTCACGCACGATTTAGAGAAATGTAGCTGGTGCTCGTTTTGAGCACCAGCTAAATTTCCCCTGTCAGACTGAGGCCACTTAAAGTGGCCTCATCTGACAGGTGGGATCCTGCTGCAAGTGCCTGCAGCATTATCCGAGCCGCGATATGAGCTGTTTAACACAGCACGTACTCTGCCGTCCTAACGACTTTAAGGGACTTAAAATCAGGACGGCATAGAACGTCCCAACGTCATGAATGGGTTAACGTTTGCTCTGGTCATAATCACAGCACAGGCTTGTAGGAGTTAACTATAATTACATTAATACATGAAAAGAATATAAGTAATATAGTAAAAATTTACAAAATAAAATTTATTTTGAAAAAACTAAATGAGGTTCATAAACTTGGAAGGAAACGGATCACAGTAAAAAGAAACTGTGATCAGAAAGGGAAGTGTTAATTAATACCCCTTTTATAATCGAGGTCGTCTTATAATCTAACCTCAAATTGAGGTCAGACTATAAGACTGGGATCCAGGTCCCCAGCAGAGCTGCAGGCAGGGGACCTGGATCCCCCTCTCTAACAGCAGGGGATGTCTGCGCGATGAGCGCAGATCTCCCCTGCTGCCGCCCGGCATGACCGCCGGGACTTCTATGATGAAGCTGGGTACTTCTGGCTTCCTCATAAAAGTCCTGGCGGTCGTTCCGGACGGCAGCAGGGGAGGTCTCGCTCATCGTGCAGACATCCTCCGCTGCCTCGCTAGCCACCAGGGAGAATCGGGCAGCTGGGGGATGTTAAGTGTTAATTAATACCCCTTTTATAATCGAGGTCGTCTTATAATCTAACCTCAAATTGAGGTCAGACTATAAGACTGGGATCCAGGTCCCCAGCAGAGCTGCAGGCAGGGGACCTGGATCCCCCTCTCTAACAGCAGGGGATGTCTGCGCGATGAGCGCAGATCTCCCCTGCTGCCGCCCGGCATGACCGCCGGGACTTCTATGATGAAGCTGGGTACTTCTGGCTTCCTCATAAAAGTCCTGGCGGTCGTTCCGGACGGCAGCAGGGGAGGTCTCGCTCATCGTGCAGACATCCTCCGCTGCCTCGCTAGCCACCAGGGAGAATCGGGCAGCTGGGGGATGTCTGCACGAATCGTGCAGACAACCTCCATGCTGCGAACGTTCGGTTTATAGGCTGTGGGCATTTAACTATACGGAGACAGAGTCTCCATTCATATGAATGGAGACTTTGTCTCCGTATAGTTAAAAGCCGACAGCCTATAAACCGAACATTCGGTTTATAGGCTGTGGGCATTTAACTATACGGAGACAGAGTCTCCATTCATAAAATTATAAATGCAGACTTTGTCTCCGTATAGTTAAAAGCCGGCATTTAACTATACGGAGACAGAGTCTCCATTCATAAAATTATGAAAGGAGACTTTGTCTCCGTGTAGTAAAATGCCCACAGCCTATAAACCGAACGTTCGGTTTATAGGCTGTCGGCTTATGGAATACATGTATTCCTATTGCTATTCTATAAACCGAACGTTCGGTTTATAGAATAGCCATAGGATTACATGTATTACATAAGCCGAAAAGTCTATAAACCGATCGTTCGGTTTATAGGCTTTCAGCATTTTACTACACGGAGACAAAGTCTCCATTCATAATTTTATCTCTGTATAGTTAAATGCCGACAGCCTATAAACCGAACGACTTTCGGTTTATAGACTTTCGGCTTATGTAATACATGTAATCCTATGGCTATTCTATAAACCGAACGTTCGGTTTATAGAATAGCAATACGAATACATGTATTCCATAAGCCGACAGCCTATAAACCGAACTTTCAGTTTATAGGCCGTCGGCATTTTACTACACGGAGACAGAGTCTCCATTCATAATTTTATGAATGGAGACTCTGTCTCTTATTAGTTAAATGCCGACAGCCTATAAACCGAACGACTTTATGTAATACATGTAAACCTATGGCTATTCTATAAACCGAAAGTCGTTCGGTTTATAGAATAGCAATAGGATTACATGTATTCCATAAGCCGAAAGTCTATAAACCGAAAGTCGTTCGGTTTATAGACTTTCGGCTTATAGAATACAAGTAATACTATTGCCTTTCTATGAACCGAACGAGAGCCCCATTCATAAGAATTTCTTATGAATGGGGCTCTCGTTCGGTTTATAGAAAGCCAATAGTATTACATTGTATTCTATAAAACGAACGAATAATAATGAACGAAACGAAAATAATGAACGAATTTCGTCTGAAACGAATGCATTAATGAACGAAATTCGTTTTAGACGAAATAAATAACATTTTCGTCCGAATAAAAAATTTATTTTAGTTTTGCACATGTCTAATGCAAAGAATGAGGATGGATTAACTGCAGCTTATCGTATATCACGCTTAATTGCAAAAAGTGGTAAAAGCTTACTTGAAGGAAGAAGTGCCAAACGTTTTGTGTATTCATTGTGTTGTGCACAGACAACATATTGTAGGAAAACATTTAAGTACAAGTCTCCATTCATCATTAAGTATTATAATTAAAGCTGTAAAAAGATAAAATCTAATGCCAAGTGTGATAGAATGTTTCGACAGCTGTGCGAGGACAATAACGAGCAGTTTATTAGGTTACTTTTACATACAGAAGTTCGATGGTTCTCAAAGGGTACATGATTGACTCGTTTTGTTGCATTATTTGATAGTGTCGTACAGTTTTTTGAAAGTGATAATGAGGCTGGTCTCTATGAACAGTTAAAAAACGTAAAGAATGATGCCTTTTATTTGGCAGACATTTTCAAGAGATTTAATGAAATTAATATGCAGCTTCAAGGAGCCAATATAACTCTTATAAGTTGCAAAAATATTGTGTCATTATTTATCGAAAAGCTTGATCTTCTCCGTCATAATATTTTCAAGAGAGAATTTCATCAGTTTCCTGAATTGTCCTCTATAAACAATGATGTAACTCCGAGGGATATTGAAAGGTTCAGTAGCCACCTCAAGGAACTCAAATTGGATATGGAAAAACGATTTCAAGATATTTTGATCTTAAAGGTGCATGACTGGATGATAAATCCTTTTACAGCAAATGTTGCTGAAGTTGATATAACTTGCCAAAAAGAACTATTAGAACTTAAATATGACGAAGAGAGTAAATGTAATTTTGGCAGTGGTGGATACCAAAAACTCTTTCAAAATAAAAAAAATGCCTGCGTTATATCCAAATATGTGGAAAATGATGTTCAATTTATTGATACCTTTCCCTACCACATATCTTGTAGAATCAGGCTTTAGTGCTGTTAATCATAATATGAGCAAACAGAGAAACCGTCTGAATATCACTGAAAGAGGAGACCTTCGTTTATTCCTTACGAAAATCAAACCAGATTTCAAATATTTAGTCTCGCAGCATCAGCCTCAAGGATCTCACTAGTAAAGCTTTCAATTTACTTTATTGTTTTCTAATAAAACTTTATAAAGTTCAAAACATTATAAACATGCATTAAGTAGAAATAAAAAGATAAATGTACGTACATTTATTTTTTTTAAAACACCCTCCTTTCTAAAAAATATTCTGCGCTTGCCGCGAAAACTGGTGGGCGGTAAGGAAATTTTTCCATCAATAAAGATGCATTAGTGGGCGGTAGGTAGAAAAAGGTTGACTACCACTGATATATACAGTCCTGTTTTAACATGAGAACCAATTTCTAGGAGTGTTACCCAATATTTCCATATCCTTGTAAGGATTGCCATTTGGGTGTCAGTCAGTTACTAAGGGCCTTATTGATCAAGACAAACCTGGCGCTATTTCAGGAAAAAGTACTAAAATAGTAGTAATAACCATGGAAACCAAGGGAAAACTATAACAGTTTGCTCTACATTTAGCACTTTTTTTTAAATAGCACCTTTTTTTTGACTTGATAAATTTGGCTCTAAGTGTACAAATGAATCAATAGTTTTAAAAATCATTTAAATATGCAAGGCCATAACATTACAGGATAAAATATACCTCAGTCCTGACCACACTACTTTTATTACATATTTCCCATGCTTGTACGTGTAATATTAATGAGGAGCACCTGACAGTAAAGGCCCCAAAATGAATTTCTACCTCATGTATCAATCTGTCTCTGTTTGTCTAACTTTGCATGTAGTCCCCTATATGCTCTTTATCTAGTGCTATGTAGCACAATGTTATTGTAATGTAATGAATGTCTTGCTCCCTTCTTGGCACTCATATGGTTAAAGTTGCCATGAATGGTCCTGGTTTTCTTCTCTTGCCTAATATTACCAGGATGGAGAGCAGTGACTGGAGGCAGCTTGCTTTCTTCTCATATTCTTTATGAGCCTTTCAACTCCGGGAGAAGAAAGAAAATATAACGGAAGAAAAGAGAAACGAGGAAACATCAAAGTCATTAAACAGGCATTAATTTTATATAATAATTATGAATTAGGGATGTGATGTCAATTATGCATGCGTGTTCTTAAAGTGACATTGAGAATATAATGTGAACATTCTCTGTGTAAGAATTCTAAGCCATCCTGCTCATCATATTATGTAATCACACAAAGCAGGTTTTTAATATTCATGTCATCAGCTGTATCAGGGCTATTAATATCGTCTCAGCATTTACTGCTGCAAATTGTAATTATGTGTTATTTTCCTCTTGTCTTGAAAACAGATATAATCTGTGTTGTAACTCCTGTCTTTTTATGGGACATGTTGTCATTTATTCGTGTTAGGGGATTAGAGGATAATCGTGATGCATGTACCTGGAGGGATGCAATCCAGCGGCAGTTGAGGTATTGTTCTGTCGTGCAGTGTAATTCCTACCAGAGGGCCGGGTAGTATAACAGTTCTTCTGTGTGGTAAGAAATAGGCATGAGGGCAAGCACAGGTGCAAGGCACCAATGGGATATTCAAAAGGGGTGGTCAGATAGTGTGAGTTTAAGGCAGGCTGCAAGAAGCAAACTTTTGGAAATAGGCCAGAATCAGATACAAGGAACACTGGTAGTAGTAGGGAACCAAAAAATGGCAAGTTCCAGGAGAAATAAAACCAGAACAACTGAGCATCTACTATGTCAATGTTTGTACAAAATTTCATATATCCAGTATTGTTGTAAGTGCCCGTGTCATTAGACTGCCATCAAAAGAGACACATGTCTGTCTCTCTCCCCCACGTTGTCTGTCTCTCCTACCCACCCTCCCCACAATTTTGTCTGTCTGTCTCTCTCACCCACCCTCCCCACAATGTTGTCTGTCTCCCCCCCCTCCCTCCCCCAACGTAGCCTCCCTGGTGGCTAGTGGGGACAGCCAGGAGATGTCTGCACCACATGTACAGACATCCCCCGGCTGTCCATATCTCCCTGGTGGCTAGTGGGGGCAGCCAGGGGATGTCTGCACGATACGTGCAGACATCCTCCATGCTGCCCGACACATCCGTCCATTATGACGGACAGCTGGTCCGTCATAATAGACGGAAGTGTTGGGCAGCTTGGAGGATGTCTGCATATATAGAAACATAGAAACATAGAATGTGTCGGCAGATAAGAACCATTCGGTCCATCTAGTCTGCCCAATTTTTTTTTTATACTTTTATTAGTCCCCCGTTCCCTATCTTATAGCTAGGATAGCCTTGTTTCTATCCCACGCATGCTTAAAATCCTTCACTGTGTTTACCTCTACCACTTCTGCTGGAAGGCTATTCCATACATCCACACCCTCTCAGTAAAGTAATACTTCCTGATATTACTTTTAAATCGTTGCCCCTCTAATTTAAGACTATGTCCTCTAGTTGTGGTAGTTTTTCTTTTTTACTCTTTTCCTTTACTGTGTTGATTCCCTTTATGTATATCGTGCAGACATCCTGCAGCTGCCCAAATCTCCCTGGTGCCTAGTGGAGGCAGCCGGAGGATGTCTGCACAATACGCGCAGATATCCTCCGCTGTTGCCCGGCACTTCCGCCAGGACTTTTATGATGAAGCCTGAAGGACTTATATTCGAGCAAATACGGTAATTATGTTTATAATTATGAGAAGCAGAGTCTTTTTTGTTTCTTGTCTACACTATGTAACCAGTTGCACTTTACTTGCAGCACTTGTCATACATGTCTAGTAAGCATCATATTGTATATGTGTAGTATATGAGTCAACCATTTAAGTAATGGCGGGGTAAAGATGATGGTAAAACCCATCTACCTGAAACTCAGTGGGTAGCAGAGGCATTGCTTAATACAGATCTACACATACCAAAAAAGGCCAGAAGGCCTGCTTTTCCCACGGAATTGTGCATTTACAGTGCTACCACCACTGCAAGGGATTCTGGGTAAGCATATGCAAATCCAGTCAACAATGATAACCTTTTGCCTCGTAAAGTATTTTAAACATGGACACCTTGGAGCAGATGTACAATATAGAAGACATTGTTATTAGAAACTGCACCAATAATTTTTTTCTCCAGAGAACAGTATGACTGAAGTGTACCTGAACTGTAGCTCCCTCTAGTGCACATATCGAAATGGCCTTTGGTAAAATTGATCAACTGTACATAATAAGTTCTTTGCACAGGATAAATATAAACAAAATCCCTTTAACACTCCAGGATTAATGCATTGGTTAGCTGTTTTGCTAGAGAATGTATGAATGAAAAATTGGCTAGTTTCCTGTAAATAATTTGCTGTCTTTTATTATAGGCACCATTTGGTTGCATGCACCCATGCAATTGTAGGTTGGGTGGGCTAACATATGAACAAATGGTAAAGTTTTCTAGTTATTTTCTGAACCTTGTCTTTAAATGAGTCCAGTAACCTGTCAATAATCATAGGACTTTATGGTATTTTAACTGACATTTAAATACCAGTTTGCAGAATAATAATGTTAACACATGTCCACTTACTTTACTTGAACTCCTCTTTATAAATAAAAGATGACCTTGCATTTGTTTTTATTACCATTTTTGCTACTTAGTTTAGAGCTAATTGTAGGAATGAGATCCATTTCTAATAGGTCAAAAAATATATTATTCAAGAAGCTTTGAACAAATATTGCTGCATAATACTAAAAATCCAAGAAAAATAATTGTATTTCAGATACTGAAGAAAAAAATCCAGACCATTATCATCTGGACACATTCTCTCTACATCAGAAAGTTCCTGTCTAGAATGCCCAATATTTTCTCTATTTCAACTTTTCAAACTAATCCAGCTGCTCACATTCCACTGTTTCTTTCCATATAAACTACATAATCAAACACATAGCCCTAATATACTTTCAACGGCAATATTTCATGTAAAAAATACAATATCCAATTCTGCTGCCTGTCTGGGTCCTTACATGGAATATGTTATCCTGTAAATGGTTTTGACCCGTCTCCAACCTTAGACAGGAAGTGCTTCAAAGTGAGTATCATAATTGTGATAGAGAAATGTATTCATACATTTAATATAATTACACACCATAAAATGTAAGAAAATTATGTGCAAACCCCATATAATGATCTTTGGACGAATTACTTCAAATTACTCCAGTATCAAGTATGATGCCAAAGAGATTAGACTCCTAAGTGTCCTAACATTGACTGTTATATGTGCTCTATCTTACTCTTTAATTGTTTTGTTGTTCTGTAAAGTACTGTGAATGTTTTTAAATCTCAAAAGCATATTCTAAAAACAACATAGTCTAATAAAGCATTTATGTATTGAAACAAAAATAGATAATTTTAAATTGTGGTATAGTTTTACATATTTTTTATATTACTAGCATTCTGTTTTTGCAAAAGGACATTTTGTTACGTTATAAAAAAACAAAGGTTTACATTTTTATGTTTGCCCTGTGTTATGTGATGACAGCAAAATGTAATCTGAGATTTCTGTGGTATGGCAACAAATAACATTGTTTTTAGCTGTGGATTTCAGGTAATACCAATAATGCCAGAGTTGAGCGCATCCTCAGTAACAGTCAGTAACGGCCATTAGTCCGGATCACCTTGTTTATTAAAGGGTCAAACCAGCCAGATAGCATAATTACCATCAGACACAACACCTTTTTTTTCCTTTTCTATCATGATCTATGCTGTCTTTGGCAACTAAAAAGCAGCAATACCACTAGTTTTCAACATTCCCTTTACAAGTCAAGATCTCTATTACAATATCAAGTTCAGCTGTTAAGACTTCTGAGGAAGCCATTAATGGTTCATCGATGATGTGTTAATCTGATTTTTAAAAAAACCCTCAGTAGAACCCAAAAACCTATATTCATTGCAGGAAAATAAAAACATAACCTTTGTTTTATATGTATTAATGACATTTAAAGGGACTGTCTGGTGCCCAAAATGCATCATACTGGGACTACACAGTGCATAGTACACACCAAAGTGAGTTTGCCTGTCAATTTAAAGAAATGTATTAAATTGTATATTTTTCTTTTATGAATGAGGTCTACTATTCATCTCAATACATTGTTATTTTTATATGTTTGAAGTGCCAAAACACAATCTCTGTTTCACTTTGTCTCTGCTTTGAGAAAAGGAGCCACCCCAGTGTGTTGAAGGATGTTTTTTCTACTATTTCGTTAAATTAGCACAAATTGTTCTCTTAGAGAGGCAGGCCAGGTCACATTTGCGACAAGTCCAACCAATACCTGACATTGATGGTCTACAAAATATACTCTGACCTTCGGGCCCAAAGTAATTAGCCCAAAGTCTGGAAACATTCGGGGCACATCAGGGTCATATCGGAAATACAAACGGAACTTGCCCTGGTAGAGCCCCTAAACAATACATAGGGGGCAAGTAGTCCTGACCACCCCAATAGTACAGGGGCTGGGAAACCACCCAAGTGGCTCCCAGCCCGTAAAATAGATCCCATAAAATAAAATGACCTACCCACCATGGCTCGGAGGCTGGTAAAATGCCTCCGGACCCCAAAATAAATAAATTACCCCCCCCCCCCCACACCCACCCCGTGGCCTGGGGCTGCTTAGTGGCCCCAGATCCAAAACTAAATTGGATCCCTACCTACTCCCCTCACCTCTACCTTGCTCAGATAAGGGGTGACAATACACTAGTAAAAAAAACAAAAAATCACCTTTAGGGTGCCAGGAGGGTGGGCAGTTAAAATCCCTGCCCACCCCCTGGCACCCAAAGTTTGTCCTGTATATAAAATTATTACCTGTATCCAATACACGATGAACGCAGCCCTCATCTTCTGGCACAGAGAAGGGGGCCACTAAAAAAGTAAAAAATAATCTACCTATTCTATATAAATATGCCGCTGCCGCCGAATATAAAAAGAAAAAAAACACACATCCCTGAGGGAGACGGATTCATAATGAAATCTCAACTTTGAGATACACCAACCAATTCTGTCAGGAACAGCACTCCTTTAGAACAAGTGCCCGAGCAGGTGCTCCACCAGTTCCCCAATAATAACCAGAAACGACACAATCACATCAAAAATTAGGTGAGTTTATACCCAAAACAAGCTCTTTTTATGCCTGAGGCAGTAATAGAAAATTACCCCACATTTTTCCAAAACCCCACAGACCATATCCATAGTGACGCTGGGGACAGAAAAAATTCCCCATTACTTTGCCCATTCATATGCCACAGCCAATTTGCCCATTAATATTCCAGTGTTATTTTGCCCATTCAAATGTCAAAACCAATTTGCCCATTCATCTGCCACAGCCAATTTGCCCATTAATATGCCAGTGTTACTTTGCCCATTCATATGCCACAGCCAATTTGCCCATTAATATGCCAGTGTTATTTTGCCCATTCAAATGTCAAAGCCAATTTGCCCATTAATATGCCAGTGTAATTTGCCCATTATATGCCACCTTCTTCCCCCCTTTTCAGTACTCACCTCCTGGTTGCTCTGTGTTCCTGGCTGTCTCCTCCGTGCAGTCTTCCCTCCTGCATGGAGGAAAATACAGCCACTTTAGATGACTTGCTGGCATATCCAGTGGCAATGACAGTTTTTTTTTCCGGCAGCCCGGCTTGACAAAAAAAAAAGTGTAAAAAAAAATTAAAAAGCTGAGAAGAGGCTGCTGGTAGAATGGGTCTCCCCAGCTGCTCATCACCCGCATGTCCCTTGGGACATCAATGCTCGCACTTGGGTACAGGGCTAAGAAGCAGTACAGGAGCAAAATCAGAGCTGAAAAACAGGTATGAGCAGAGCAAGGCAGAAACCAAACTGAGACTACTAAGAAATACAGGGTACAGGGCTTAAGACATAGCATAAATACAGGGCAGAGACAGGCATGACAAAAGTCAAAGAGCATAGTAGCAGACTAAGTAGACAGACATAAACACAGGACTAGAATACAATTCTAAGTTGGAAATTGTGAGATTTTCGCTACACCAAATGGCCATGAGATGATAAGCTTGCCAGCCATTTTAAGGTACCTCACAATAAGGCAAGTCTCAGTGCTATTCCTGTGTATATTATAAATAATAACTGCATTACACATAAATATAAACACCAAGACATAGAACATGCCTGCAGAAGGACTTACTAGAGAATGAAACAAACTGAATGGGTAGGGTACATTAATATACAAGCAGAGAAATAAGGTAAAAGGAAAACCAGAAAAGGACGTCACAGAGTTTGCACTTAATCGGACCTCCAACTTCCCGGCCTACGTGTTTCATGATGCTGTCACTTCCTCAGGAACTAATATCGTCTATATATGTACTGTCTATATATGTACTGTTCCACTGAACAGTTCCTTAAAGTGAGACATGATGTTCTATTGTAAAATCATGTAATAGTACTAAATGATACCTGAACTTACACATAAGAGCAATTATTATGCATCAACATTAGTGGTACAAAATAATATGAAAAACAACATAATATATCTTGTGACTTCTCATCATTAGCCTAATATGTACCCACAATATGTGTTTCTTAAATAAATATACATATGTATATATGTTTGCACTTACCTTACTGCATGCCTTTAGAAGCATCTTCCTGATTCTAAAGGTCAAGTGTAGAGGAGACAGTATGAAGTTTGTGCTTTGATAGTCTGGTAGCACTGTTCTTTTTTCGTACGGCTCCTGTGCTCTGAGATTTAACCGATTATATCATGCACTAGTACCTGTATTATAAAGTGCCTATTGTGGTGTAAAGGTGTCTGTGCTACAGACTAATGTAGCACATAATCTATCTGCCCATTAATATTGTGCACCTATGGCTAATGCCTCATTCGCCTCATTCTTGATACTGCTCTGCATACAAATTGCTATAATATGTGGACACTTGTGGCTCAATATACTTTTTACATGGTACATTGTGTTTGCTTTATTATTATTGTCAGTGAGTTAATTAAATAGATTTTACTCTTCACATGCTTCTGAAATTATATTGTAGCAAAGACATTTAGTAATATAATAGTAATATTTTCCATTAATATTTGTTTGTACCAAGAGAAGTACATTCATATCAGGCTGATAATTATTTTTTTGCATAGTCCCACAAGTAGCAACTGTAAGCATAAACCACTTAAGATTACAGGAAAATAGAACAGCTGGAGTACAATTATTTACCTGTCACAATTATAAAAAGAAATTAAATAACAATTTTCAATAAGTTTAAACATGTATTCTTCTAGAGGAGCCTGATTCCAGATATTTCAGTTTGGTTCTACTGATGCAATTAAATGTTTAAAAAATCAGAGCTGTGACAAAAATGTGCTAAAGAAACAATGGGGTACACAAGTGTACATTAATCTATTGTACAATTATCAAACAATATATACCTCAATATATATATTTATACAAACATACATATAATATATTTATATGTACATATATATAGATAGATGTACACATATATATGTTTATAGTTATAGTTGCATTTATATTTGATATGAACTTTTTAATATTATATTCAACTATTTTCATATGTAAAACAAATTTAAAAAATGCCTTTCTTGTTTTTATTTCCTTCCTCTGCACCATATAGTACCTACAGCACTTGCCATGCACCTATATTATACCCACGGCACTTGGAATGCCATGGATAGTTTGCCCATTAAATATGCCAATTAACAAATGCCCCAGCCAGTTTCCCATGACAATATGCCACAATCAGGTGCCCATTAAAAGATGCCACATTCAGTTGCCCAATAATGTATGTAGTTTAAAGAGAAGAATAAGTGTAACAATAAGGTAATTTTGTCACAGAAACTCACGCTTTAATGTAGCAGGGTGTCAGGCATCATCGGGACTCCAAATCAGTCAGGCCTTAAAAAACAAATGAGCAGCTTTGCACCTCCACACCACAAGAAAGACTGCCACAATGATCCACCATTTGGCAGTCAGGATCAGCATGCTGCTTCCTTTCTGACCTGCTTTGTCTGATTTTAAATGCTTTTATACATTTCAAGTGTTTTACGATTCTCCTGTGGTGACCGTTCTGGATAATGTGGATGCAAGGCAATTTTTCTTGTGGTGTGCAGATGCAAAGCTGCTTGTTTGCCCAACAAAATATGCCACTGTGAGGTTCCCAATAGAATTTGCCCCTGTCAGGTGCCAAAGATGGCACTGACAATCTGTTTGGGGCAAAGATGGAACTGACAATCTTTTTATTTTTTTGGGGGGGTGTGGGGGGGGGGGGGGAATGGCACTGAGAATCTGTTTGGGGACAAAAGATATCACTCAATGCAAACGAGTGCCATTTTATTGGCAAACTGAATTATATTGTGACCTTTATTGCCAAACTGAATAACATTTTAATTTTTTTAAAACTTTTTATTATGCACCGCAACATACATTACGATATTCTCAGTATATGACAACATATATGATATATGTTAAACATAATTTTAAGGGAACATATTTTCTCAAAATACATGATATAAACAATATAAAAATTGTGATCAATACTGTAATAAACACTTGTTGATCTACAAATTGTTGCATTGTTTTGTTATCTCTATATAATAAAACATATTTAAATGTATAATTATTTGAGTAATAATGGAAGAAAAACTTTGTAACTACCAACTGCCCAATTCTTTCCGGGGTGTTCAGTTATAGCACTTTTCCAAACATTTCTGTCATTCAAATATAATTAAGGTTAAGGTACAATCATGTCAATGTGCTGCATTGGAACAAGGTCGCCACTTGGATTAGTACAAATTAAACGGAAATAGGTGGTTGGTTACAGATAAATTGGGCTGAATTTTTAATTTGTTGCTTTATGTCAGGATCTAGCATAAAAATGTAGCTTATGATTAAGCGCTAGATGCGTGGTACACTCCAACCTTGAATACCCAATTTGCACTACACTCAGAGTCTGGTGCTTGATTTTTGGATTTTTGTACTCACTAATTAAAAACCTCTGTTTCCATTTAATAGCCTCGTGAGTGCCATCTTTGCATCTTCATCTATTTCTAGCATAAAAATATATGGAAATTGTTTTTTGTCTTATTATCCTTAGACGTCAGGGTTTCCAGTCAGACCTTTTGGAACAAGATGTTTAATTTTGATTTTAACAGCTAAAAGTTGTAAAATAGTTTTTGTAGCTGCTGCCCAAATGATGTGTGATAATTTTTTTGATTTTGTAAAAGTGTCACCATCAATAGCTTATATGGCTGCCTCAGAGAATCTTGGCACCGTGTCCCAAAATTGTTGAACCACATGCAATGAAATAAATTCAGACTTTGGCATTTTCGGGTTCTAGTGCTATTTTAGAGTTAACGTGAGCAGAGGGAAACATCTTGCTGGAAGTTGAGACAATGCTTTTTGGGCTGTGTAACTGAACTCCCCGTACTCCGACCGAGTACCTTCCGTTGATGGACGCTTCCTAGCTTGAGCCGAGGACCACAAGTACAGCACCAGACACCACAACCACCGCAGACTCCACAACCGCCATAGCTTAACTGGAGTCTCGCCGTCTTCTGTCCACCCTGGATCAGCTTCTGTCCTCCAGGACCGTGTGGGGAAGACCTCTCCAGAAGAGCGCATCAGGAACAAGCTCTTAAAAGAGTTAAGTAATTAAAGCTCAAGGAAGTATGCAGAACATAGCAATCCCCAGTGTGAGTATAGCTGTCCCCCTCTGATCACGAAATAGGTCTACATGTTGAGGGTCAAGAAGATCTCAGGATTTTAATCAAACACTCTGCTTTTATGCTTATTTTCCACACATAGGACCACCCACAGGATTTTGAAGAACAACCAATCAATATGTACAATACACTCAGGCACTCCCAGCAATTACAGCAAAATCCCCCCCTCTGCCTGTGATACAATTATCTCCACACAATAGACTAACTTAATTATCACAGGCAGAAAATATATATTAATAACTTTCAAAGTATGCATCACATTCACATAAAACATACATTTTCATAATCAGCATACTTTAAATATGAACATAACTAAAAATCAGACAATTCCACCTAGTAGTTCAAAAGTTAGCTGGAAGTCCTTTATGACCGACCGCAAGCACATTTTCCTAGTCTGGGGATTCTGTGGACACGGTCTTAAAGGGGCATTGTTCCGATTTTCACCATGCCCCAAAAATGAGCTTAAAGGGCCAGCACCAGTCCCATAAAAGTCCATAAGCCCCAATACAGCTTCTTAAAGGGCCATACACAGTCCAATACAAGTCCATAGGCCCATATAGCATTTTTAAAGGGCCATACACCCCAGGGCCATTGTCACAGGGGAGGAGGCTGGCAAGCAGTCCTCTCCAGGACCATGTGGCGGAGGGCACTTCGTCACAGGCTGTTTGGTCACAAAGATGGCAGGGGCAGGCTTTTTGTGTACAGAGATGGCAGAGACAAGATTTTTGTGCACAAATATGGCAGGGATAGACTTTTTTGCATAAAGATGGCAAGGACAGGCTTTTTGGGCACAAATATGACAAGGATAGGTTGTTTTGGCACAAGATAGCAGGGACAAGCTTTTTTTTACCACAAAGAGGACAGGGAAAGCAATGTGGGAAACTTATATAGTAGCCATGTAACTTGTGGACAAAAATAAATCATAGCCTCCTTTATCTTAAATAGTGAAAGCATAGTGATGACAAAGGGGTCTTTTCAATAAAGGTGCGTTGAGGTGAGATGAACATTTATTCACACTAATTAGCTATACTTTATGCATGGACAAACCTAATGAGTTCACTTTGCAGGGGAACCTAACCCGCTTTGTTCCTGCACAACATATAGTGTATATATATCTCAACCCAATGCACCTTTTAGTGAATAGTTTCCATAAAGTCTATTAAATTGGTCATCATAGGTCATACACCACCAGTTACTCCAAATCATAGTTTCCACGTATTGAATTCAAACATCTCTGGTGATTTGTTCTGTAACATGCAGGTGGTATGGTCAGCATTTGGCATAAACTGTACAAATATTTCCTACATTGTGTCAGTAGCTCAGGCTGGTGGAGGTGGTGTAATGATGTCTGGGGTGGACTCTTAACTCATATTCGGCCCCTCAATATCAGCTGACCATCAATTAAATATCTGCTTATTGTCACTGACAATATCTGTCTCTTTATGGCCACAGTCTTACCATGTTGAAATGGATACCCCAGCAGGATAATGTAACTAAGTATACAGCGATCAGAGCTGGTATATTTTGCTAGCTGGCTTGTATTTTTGGATTTGCCTGTGTTGTTCCTATATCTGCGTTGTTTCTAACCATTCTGAATCCTACACCCTGGTTTTGTTCCTGTTGCTCTATACTCCTCTGTCTGGCTGTGACCCGTGGGGAATCTTACAAAGCCTCTGCTTGTTGGGGCTCAATATATATATATATACAGGGAGTGCAGAATTATTAGGCAAATGAGTATTTTGACCACATCATCCTCTTTATGCATGTTGTCTTACTCCAAGCTGTATAGGCTCGAAAGCCTACTACCAATTAAGCATATTAGGTGATGTGCATCTCTGTAATGAGAAGGGGTGTGGTCTAATGACATCAACACCCTATATCAGGTGTGCATAATTATTAGGCAACTTCCTTTCCTTTGGCAAAATGGGTCAAAAGAAGGACTTGACAGGCTCAGAAAAGTCAAAAATAGTGAGATATCTTGTAGAGGGATGCAGCACTCGTGAAGCGTGATCATCGAACAATCAAGCGTTTCATTCAAAATAGTCAACAGGGTCGCAAGAAGCGTGTGGAAAAACCAAGGCGCAAAATAACTGCCCATGAACTGAGAAAAGTCAAGCGTGCAGCTGCCATGATGCCACTTGCCACCAGTTTGGCCATATTTAAGAGCTGCAACATCACTGGAGTGCCCAAAAGCACAAGGTGTGCAATACTCAGAGACATGGCCAAGGTAAGAAAGGCTGAAAGACGACCACCACTGAACAAGACACACAAGCTGAAACGTCAAGACTGGGCCAAGAAATATCTCAAGACTGATTTTTCTAAGGTTTTATGGACTGATGAAATGAGAGTGAGTCTTGATGGGCCAGATGGATGGGCCCGTGGCTGGATTGGTAAAGGGCAGAGAGCTCCAGTCCGACTCAGACGCCAGCAAGGTGGAGGTGGAGTACTGGTTTGGGCTGGTATCATCAAAGATGAGCTTGTGGGGCCTTTTCGGGATGAGGATGGAGTCAAGCTCAACTCCCAGTCCTACTGCCAGTTCCTGGAAGACACCTTCTTCAAGCAGTGGTACAGGAAGAAAAACATGATTTTCATGCATGACAATGCTCCATCACACGCGTCCAAGTACTCCACAGCGTGGCTGGCAAGAAAGGGTATAAAAGAAGAAAATCTAATGACATGGCCTCCTTGTTCACCTGATCTGAACCCCATTGAGAACCTGTGGTCCATCATCAAATGTGAGATTTACAAGGAGGGAAAACAGTACACCTCTCTGAACAGTGTCTGGGAGGCTGTGGTTGGTGCTGCACGCAATGTTGATGGTGAACAGATCAAAACACTGACAGAATCCATGGATGGCAGGCTTTTGAGTGTCCTTGCAAAGAAAGGTGGCTATATTGGTCACTGATTTGTTTTTGTTTTGTTTTTGAATGTCAGAAATGTATATTTGTGAATGTTGAGATGTTATATTGGTTTCACTGGTAAAAAATAAATGATTGAAATGGGTATATATTTGTTTTTTGTTAAGTTGCCTAATAATTATGCACAGTAATATATCCCCACACAGATATCCCCCTAAAATAGCTAAAACTAAAAACAAACTAAAAACTACTGATATTAATGAGTTTTTTGGGTTCATTGAGAACATGGTTGTTGTTCAATAATAAAATTAATCCTCAAAAAAAATCCTTCTGCACTCCCTGTATATATATATATATATATATATATATATATATATATATATATATATATATATATATATATATATATATATCAGAAATCTGACAGATTCATCCTGTTACACTGACAGCAATGGGTGATAATTGTCAGATTGTCTTGTCTTTTTCATAGAGAATAAGGCCATTAGTATAATGTGTGGATGGAGAGAGGAAAATCTTTTCATGAAACCTGAAGACATAGAAATAGACTGACTCATATTCTAAATGCTATATACACATTATATATTCAATACATAATGACCTGGATTCAAAAATTGCCTATACAATGAATGGAGATCATGAAAGATGATCTATACATTGTGTTAGCAAATTTGCAAGCAAATTATAGAAATATGTTTTTAAAGTGTCTGCTGTTTATGACATCACCTGTGGCTTGATTTGCAAATGTGTTACTTTTCAATAGGAAATGTGTAATTTGCATATCAAACCACAGGTGTTGTCTTAATGAAAACAGTTATTCCACAAAAATGTTTTAATTTAATGTAATGCTAGGGACCTCATCAGCCAATCCAACTGCCTCCTTAGCAGTGTGAAATCTCAGCCCCATTAGCCAGCCAATCAGATGCCTCCTCAGTCATTTGAAATCCAGGTCTATACTGGGCTGTGACGTCAGTCTATGTGTGTAGTTTTGTCTGGGCTTTTTTTTTTTTTTAGCATTTTTTTTTTTTTAAATAGAAGGAATATATTTTTACTTTTGGATGGCCCATTCCCCTGGGACAAAGATGAGGATTGCGATTTATTTCACACCCTTTGCATGCCCAGGCATCCTGTGATTTTCACCTGGGCATGGTAGATGTAGGGTGTGGCAGGTAGGTAGGGTAACTATTTCATTTTGATATTCTTTATGTTAGGCAGGCCGGGAGCCTTTGGGGCAGCTACCAATCCAGAAACATTGACCTGTATTGAAACACAATGATATGTTGAAAGAAAGTATACCTGACAAACCTAAAATAATTGTTAGAGGTGCTCCGAATATACAGAGATGCGTAACTAGGAGTTCCACAAAAGAAAAAACCCCTCTAATAATGTAATCAAAACCTTCCTAGGCCAGAAATTGAGAATCTTTGGAAGTCATTTATTTACTCTAATTTCCACGTGGACTGCAGTATATTGGCCAGACCACAAGAAAGTTAAGGGTAATAATTGGGGCGCACAGTAACAACATTAAGAAAAAGATGTTTACACACAGTTTACCTAAGCATTTCTTTTAAACATAGAGTAAACCCAAGGGGTTAAACTTTAGCTATTGCCAAATACAAAACAAAATACTGAGCCATTTGGCTGGTTATTAGACCTCTAGTTATCCATCTATTTATCTATCTATATATCTAACTCTCTGTTTATCTATCTAGTTATCCATCTATCTAGTTATCTATCTATCTATTTATCTATCCATCTATTTATCTATCTATCTACCGTATTTGCTCGAATATAAGACGACCCTGATTATAAGACGACCCCCCAAACTTTGGATATTCCTTTAGGAAAAAAAATAAAAGCCTGAATATAAGACTACCCTATAGGAAAAAAGTTTAACTTGTATATATTCACATGTAAATTGCTTTTTAATATTGAATAAAAATGATGATATTAAACAAATGCATTTCTTGTTTTTATTTCCTTTTATGTGCCAATTGCTGCCTCTATCCCCCCCTGCGTTGTCTCTCTCCCCCTCCCACGTTGTCTCTCCCTCCCCCCCAATCTTTTCTCTCTCTCTCTCCCCGCTCCCTCCCCTTGTCTTTCTCTGCCCCCTCCCTCCCTCCCCTTGTCTTTCTCTGCCCCCTCCCTCCCTCCCCTTGTCTTTCTCTGCCCCCTCCCTCTCTCCCCTTGTCTTTCTCTGCCCCCTCCCTCCCTCCCCTTGTCTTTCTCTGCCCCCTCCCTTCCTCCTCTTGTCTTTCTCTGCCCCCTCCCTCCCTTCCCTTGTTTTCTCTGCCCCCCTCCCTCCCCTTGTCTTTCTCTGCCTACCTCCCTCCCCTTGTCTTTCTCTGCCCCCCCTCCCCTTGTCTTTCTCTGCCCCTTCCCTCCCTCCCATTGTCTTTCTTTTCCCCCTCGCTCCCTCCCCTTGTCTTTCTCTCCCCCTCCCTTCCCCTCACCTGTCTCTCGCTCCCTGGTGGCTAATGGGGGCATCCTCCATGCTGCCCGATACTTCTGTCTATTATGAATGACATCCACCTGCTGTTAGCAAGGAGGATCCAGGTCCCCTGCAGCTCTGCGGGGGACCTGGATCCATGTCTTATAGTCTGACCTCGATTTGAGGTCAGATTATAAAACGACCTCGAATATAAGACGAGGGATCTTTTTCTGAAAAAAACCTTGTCTTATATTCGAGCAAATACGGTAGTTATCCATCCATCTATTTATTTATCTATCTCTCTATCTATCGATCTAGTTATCCATCTATCTATATGTCTATCTATCTATATATCTATCTATCCATCTATCCATCCATCCATCCATCCATCCATCTATCTATCTATCTATCTATCTATCTATCTATCTCGTTATCTATCTATCTATCTATCTATCTATCTATCTATCTATCTATCTCGTTATCTATTGATCTATCCATCTATCTCGTTATCTATCTATCTATCTATCTATCTCGTTATCTATTGATCTATCTATCTATCTATCTATCTATCTATCTTGTTATCTATTGATCTATCTATCTATCTTGTTATCCATCTATCTATCTATCTATCTATCTATCTATCTATCTCGTTATCTATTGATCTATCTATCTATCTATCTATCTATCTATCTATCTAGTTATCTATTGATCTATCTATCTATCTTGTTATCTATCTATCTATCTATCTATCTATCTATCTATCTATCTATCTATCTCGTTATCTATCTATCTATCTATCTAGTTATCTATTGATCTATCTATCTATCTTGTTATCTATCTATCTATCTATCTATCTATCTATCTATCTATCTATCTATCTCGTTATCTATTGATCTATCTATCTATCTATCTATCTATCTATCTATCTATCTATCTATCTATCTATTTATTTACCTACTTATCTATCCAGCTATCTATCAGACACACATACAGAGAAAGAGCATGTATTAATGCACTGGGTACAATGCAACATATTACTGTAAAGTAAGTGGATGGCGTCATCCAGTTTTGTCTGTTCCAGGAAAAGATTTGCCTCTCTCCGTCCACAGATACACTTATTGCCTTATTCTTTATGGAAGACAATCTGGCAGTTATCTCCCAATTGCTGTATAACAGCTGAATCCTGTCAGATCATTTTTTCTTATTATTTACAATGAATTCCCCATCTCACAAGGACAATTTCTGAGCCGTCATCAACATCACAAGTACAAAGAAGGAAATTAAGTGAAATGTGACATGCAGCATGGGAGACATTGTAGCTGTGTGACATGTAATGAAGGCCTTTCCTTTCTGTAGGGAAAGTAAATTAGAATTGCTGTGTAGAAGAAAGGTTGCGTTAACCCTTTCACTAATGACTCTAATTTTTGATAAAATATAGGTTGAAATAGAATTCTGTACACACAAAAATGCTCCCAGTTTCGATTGCCTGCTGATACCCAGGATGCTGTATGTGTGTGCAGCTCTCTAAATCTCTGTGGAGAGTCTGTTCTAAGCACCATTTTCCCATTAATGCTAAAGTTACATCATTTCAAAAATATGATTATCTTTGAAGGGAACTTTTCTCGCCCAGACTTTATGTTTTAACACCTGATGGCCACAGACAGCCACCATTCTAAACAGATTGGCCTATCTTGTTTGAAAATGAGGGAAGTCATGTTTGTGGCATATTTGTGAGGTGGGTAGGTTCATCAGGTTATAAATTTGACATGGAAACATGGACTCGCATCCTAATCGTTGTCCTGATTGATTTATTCTATGTATCATTCAACATATTTTACAGTATTTTATTTGATGTTGCAAAATGAATTGCTAATAACAGTGCCACTTATATAGTGGCACTCTATACAACAATGATGTTTATGTTGCACATTACAATTTTATCACATGACAGGAGGCTTCCTATTTTGCATAATCTCTCTTTACTAACTCCATAGCAGCAAAGAAAAAACGTTTGAAACAAGAACCAATCAAAATGCAACAATAGGTATAGTGTCCACTGTGATCAGACTCCTCCTCCTCTTTCTTTGCTGCTCCATCAGCAGACAGGTCAGAGTTTTTGGCTCTTCTCCTAATTATTTCATTTATGTCATATGTGACTGTTTATTATATTGCTCATTATATGTATTTGATGTTTAGCACTAACTAATGTTTTAACTCATTAGTCCCTAGTTTCATTATGGTTTTTTAATCATTATTTTACCTCAGATTTTGTTGAGTTAATTTGCATGTACTGTTACTTTGCTCTACTTTTATTTGTTCAAAAGCTCTCACTTTTGTTTCTCCCCTACTGACCACTGACATTGGAGTTTTTTCTCCAAAGTCTGGTTTGTGTTTCAGCGCTCAGATGCGCGTTTTTTCATTTCTCTCATGACGGCCGCCATCTTGGATCTCGTTCATCGCGAGATTCGCGGCCGCCATTTTAGGATACCCGCGTTTTCCACACATTCAGTGAGATATTTCATTCCGTTGGTGCAAACAACTCGTTTTTCATATTGTCATCATTGGATATCAGGCAAGAGTCATTTATGATCGTTTTCATTCATTATCTGATAGCTGTAGTGTGCATTTAGGGCTCAGCTTCCTATGCATATTTTGGGTGTGTAGCACCTGTTATTGCTGCTGAACTGGAGGGCTGCTTTTGCAACCTCTTTTCTGGTTGTTCCAGATAAAAATCCCAATACAGCCTGTTTACCCTGCTGGGGTTATTGTTATTATTTTTGTTATTATTATTATATTTTTTATAGTACTGATAGTACTTTGCTCAAAAATTGTTCAGGCTATAATACCCTGCTGGGGTTATTATTATTATTTTAGTACTGCTGGTACTGTCAATAAAAAATCTACAGCTAACCCTGTGCCATACGCTCTGTATATATATATATATTAAATCATGGAAGACTCCCAGAGTATCCCTGTGGACTTCCAGGCCATGATCAATGCGGCTGTATCCGCATCAATGGAAAAAGCCATGGCTAGAATTATGACGGTCCCAACGGATCAGACCATACCCTCAAAGCCTATACGTCAGGACTCAGATTCTGACGATTCGGTTTCCAAATCTATCAGGGAGAACCACCCTGAAAAACGTCATTGGAAAGGGGAAAAAGGGCAACCCTCGAAGAGCAAGGGCAAAGCACCTGCCAAGAGACACAAACCTGTTCCAGCTGTTACATCTATCCCACAGCAGGACTATTCCTCGGATGAGGAGGATAGGCCGCACTACGCCATGGCCACTTTGGATGAATGGAATGCAGATTCAGATGATGATGCATGGGGATCAGAATCTCACCCCCCTGATGTCCCAGATACTTTTCTGGGGGAAACACAGATGATTGGGGACTTAGCTGTTCCATTAGAGGAAGAGGATACCATTCTAGACCCGACGGGCCAGAAGCTTTTTGATCCTCGAAACATTAGACACCCTAGATCAGGAGAATGGACACCTCCAGAACACCTGGCTAAATTTATGCATCGGTGGTTACGCAAACCTCTAGATAAAGCGGTACGTAACAGACTAAGGTCAGAATGCCCTCGCCCTTCTCTGCCTGATAACGTTGCCCAGACCCCGGAGTTTGATCAGGTCATGTCCACCTTCATGGCAAGGGGCGGGCGTGACCCCCGCAGAGGGGTGGAAAAAGGATTCAGAGGAGTCCAAGATAAACTTTTGGACTCAATCGGGCCTTTATCTTGAATTATGTATTTGGCAGACGACGCCTTTATGAGAGCTGATGAATTTGATACCAGCACTATCAGAGAATGGGCTCACGATATCCGTGAATGGGCACAACGCTGTTTCTGTTTTGTCGGAAACACGAATGTAGCGCTCTCTTCTGAGAGACGCAAAGCAGCGTTACTCCGCATTGACGGAAAGTTGGTGGATTTGGGCACCAAGGAGCTTGGACCTATGGCACAGGGCAAATTATTTGGTGACTCTTTTCTCAAAGAACTCAACAGACATGTGAATGTCTTCACCTCTTTAAATAAAGCTCAAACTTCTTTAAAGAAGGTCTTTGAAGGCAATCCCTCAAGAGAGGTTTTTGGACGGGCTGGTCGCTACAGGGGTCGTGCGGCCAGCCGTTTCTGGCCATCTGGTGCCCGTTCCTCTAGACCCCAACCCTTCTATCCAGAGACTGGCTACCGACAATCCTTTTCCTATTCAAGGGGATCTGACCGAGGCCGTGGATATCGAAGTCGTGGCAGAGCACGCTCCTCGGCAGGTAAGCTACCATTTAACTCAGTTTCCTTCCCATATTGCAGGTCGCATTTCTCTTTGCTTTCAGGTTTGGGCGAGTATATCCACCGACGCTTGGATTCTACAAACGGTTCGGGGTTATGTCTTGGATCTCACCGAGACCCCTTTCCAATCAGAACCTCCCAAACCCATCATCTGCTCCGCGGACGATTCTCTTTTTCTCGACAACGAATTACGGGAACTCCGCTCAAAAGGTGCGATCGAACCCGCTCCGGAGCTCCAAAAGGGATTCTTCAGCAACATCTTCTTGGTAAAGAAGAAGACTGGGGAATTTCGTCCGGTAATCAACCTAAGGGAACTCAACACCTACGTTGTCTACCGTCACTTCAAAATGGAAGGAATTCATCTTTTAAGGGACCTTTTACAAGAAGGAGACTGGTTCACCAGATTAGACCTCAAAGACGCATATCTTTCGGTACTTGTTCGTCATTCTTGTCGACGTTTCCTCAGGTTCATGTGGCAAGACGCCCCGTGGCAGTTCACGTGCCTTCCGTTCGGCCTCAGTTCAGCCCCTTGGTGTTTCACCTCTTCGAGAAAGAGGTTTTCGCTGCATTATCTACCTGGACGATCTCCTGCTGTTTTCTTCCGACAAGCCCAGATTAATACAGCACACTCTATACACGGTGGACTTCCTGGAATCACTGGGATTCGTAGTGAATCGCCTGAAGTCAGTATTGACTCCCTCTCAGATAATACAATTTCTGGGCTTCGAGATCGACTCCACGACCAGCACACTTCGTCTTCCCGTGTCAAAGATCTCAGCCATACGCAAAGAATTGCGCAAAATCCTACGATGCCATACCATTCCACTCCGTGGACTCGCTCGAATAGTGGGCCTTCTCTCGGCATCTATCCAAGCCATCTTCCCAGGACCTCTCCACTACCGAGCGATGCAACGCCTAAAAGCTTCATTCCTTCACCAGAACCCAACCTACGACCAACCGGTACCGGTGACGGAGGAGGTCAGAGAGGAACTGCAATGGTGGTTGGACAGTATGCAAGCATGGAACGGCCGAGCCATATTCGGCGCCAGTCCGGATTTCATCCTAGAATCGGATGCCAGCCTATGGGGTTGGGGAGCAACGAGTCAAGACAGATCAACAGGAGGTACCTGGACATCTCAGGAACTCAACCTCCATATCAACTGCCTGGAACTCCTAGCAGGCTCTTTCGCCATCCGCAGCCTAGCAAAGGACAGGACCGATTGTTGCATCCTTCTCAGGATGGACAACATCTCAGCGGTCCGTTATATCAACCGCTTAGGCGGAGCCCGGTCCAGACTGTTGTCGGAGATTACGAAGGAAATTTTCGATTTTTGCCTCCCTCGCAACATCTCCCTGACGGCAGAGTATCTGCCGGGAGAGACAAATCTCACTGCAGACTGGTTCTCCCGACACTGGAGAGACGGCAGCAATTGGATGCTGGATCGCCCGATCTTCAACCTCCTTTCGGCCCAGAGAGGCCCTTTCCTTTTGGATCTTTTTGCCTCTCGCATCAACAGACAGACCCTTGACTTCTTCAGCTGGCTCCCAGATCCGGAATGCCTAGCAGTGGACGCCTTTTTACAAACATGGCCACAATCCGGGGCATACGCTTTTCCCCCTTTTGCTATGATCGCAAGGACACTCCATTATCTGAAAATGCATCAGATATCTCTACTGCTCATCACACCCCTATGGAGGAGTCAACCGTGGTTTCCGGACCTACTAGCGTGGTCACACAAGGATCCACTCCTACTTCCATCGTATCCAACTCTTCTCACGGATCCGCAAGGAAATCCTCACCCACTTCTAGTAAACGATCGACTAACCCTGGTGGCCTGGACTCTTTCCGGGGTGCCTGGCAGGTCAGCGAACTATCGCAGACTGCTAAGGACCTCCTATGGGACTCATGGGCTCCAGGAACAAGACGTTGCTACCTATCTGCATGGGCTTCATGGTCCGCTTGGTGCATGGAACGGAATCTCGATCCCTTTACAGCCCCTAGGGCATCTATTTTGAACTTCT
Organism: Pelodytes ibericus; assembly: GCA_036172795.1. Lineage (NCBI taxonomy): Eukaryota > Metazoa > Chordata > Amphibia > Anura > Pelodytidae > Pelodytes > Pelodytes ibericus. Next base: position 139,439,081 of record CM069858.1, read on the forward strand.
TATCTTCCCTGTTCTCCTCGGGCCGTTCTTATCGGTCTATTAATGTAGTCCGTTCGGCTATTTCAGCAGCTCACGTACCGCTTCAGGGTATTACAGTGGGCAAGGACCCTCTGGTGTGTCGACTTCTAAGAGGCATCCGTTTACAACGTCCCCCAGGTCCCAAATATTCACATCTATGGGACGTGGAGGTCGTACTCCGTTTTTTGAGAGACTGGCCTCCCAATGACAGGTTATCTCTCCGGCAACTTTCAGCGAAATTCACCGTTTTACTTTGTCTCGTTTCTTTTCGACGCGTTTCGGACGTCAGAGCTTTCGAGATTGGGGCCTTCTCGGTCTCCCCGGACGGGGTCACTTTTCATATATCTCGTCGCACTAAATCTGATTCTTCATCCATTTTCTATCCTTTCTTTCCTGCTGATCCTCAGCTATGTGTGGTCTCTACTCTTCAGAGTTATGTTGAGGCTACAACCTCTCTCCGAACTTCTCCTTCGGGACAGCTCCTAGTTTCCTATGTACGACCCCATAACCCTGTTTCAGTTACTACCCTCGCCAGATGGGTTCGCTGGCTTCTGTCTCTAGCTGGAGTGGAGGCTTCATTTGGAGCTCATTCTATTCGTGGTGCAGCTGCATCGTCGGCTTTTACGGCTGGGGCGTCTTTGACCGATATTCTCCGTATGGCAGATTGGTCTCGGGAATCCACGTTTCGTACCTTCTACTATAGGCCGGTTCCTAACGCGGTCTTCTCGTTTATACATCAGCGTTAAAAATGCAAAATAGGAAGCCTCCTGTCATGTGATAAAATTGAAGATTATGCTAGCTTTAGTGTACTTATAATCTTAATTTTAATAATGACAGGAGGCGACTATTTTCCCTCCCTTCCCTCCCTTTTGAATATTCTTGCTCAAAGCAGTCCTTTTGTGCTTACTATTATCTAGTACTTATATGGTCAGATGTATGGGTTTTTCATTTATATGTTGACAGAATTTTATTCACATGATTATTTAAATAATTATCATTTTATGATTGCATTATCAGTTTTTCTCACTAATTACATTGAAGGTTCAATACTTGTTTTTTCTAATTTCAAGACATGTTCCTAACTATCCCTACACTCTCGTTTCAGTTTAATTCTAGATGGAGCTCTTTTTCTTCCAAGGAGAAGATTTCTTCATTGACTGGTGTTTCCAGAAGTTCTTGGTCCTTAGTCTGTTGGATCCTGCCCGTTGGCATTAATATGGATTTCGTATGATCGTTATTTGAACTGTTCCGTCTGTGATGTCGCTAGCTGAAAGAGGAGGAGGAGTCTGATCACAGTGGACACTATACCTATTGTTGCATTTTGATTGGTTCTTGTTTCAAACGTTTTTTCTTTGCTGCTATGGAGTTAGTAAAGAGAGATTATGCAAAATAGTCGCCTCCTGTCATTATTAAAATTAAGATTATAAGTACACTAAAGCTAGCATAATCTTCAATTGTCACGAAGTGAGTCCTGACATCCTGAGTGACTGGGGTTCTTGGAGGGGCCTGAGGGCCAAACACCTCCCTTAAGAGTATGGGCCCTGGCTTATGTGCCATAACTCTATATGTTAATATTGTTAGTTAGTTATATTCTGTTAGTATATTGGTTTATGTGTAATTTTTCATTCTGTGAGTAGACCACTCTGAAGGATTATAATGTGTTAGTGACAATAATTGATAGTTTACTCCAACATCCATTGTTCTGTGTTAACTGAATTTACTGTTAAACTGCTCATGTTGTGTTCATTATGTGTCTTACTGTGTGTATTGTAATTATGTCTACTGTATGATAATTCCTATTTGGTTGTAGTCTGAAAGTCTAATGTATTCCAAGCCCCAGTTAGTTTGAGATCTATGTAAAGTTCTATTCCCCCCCCCCCCCCCCCCCATTGTATACTAATATCTGTGATGTCATGTTTATGTCTTTTTATGAGTCTGTGTTGTTTCACAAATAAAGTGGTTGTTCATTCTTGCTGTACCTAACTGCTAGTTGTCTCCTGTATGCTATTTGGGTACAAAGAGCAAGGATCCAGAAAGACTTGCTGGGTGAATACTGAGCTGTAATCGGGTGCTAAGGAGGTGATTTCACACAACGGACAGAGGGTCTACTACGTCCGGTAGACAGTCCGTTACAACAATAATACCCTACACTAACTAGGACATACTGTAGATGAACTATTTGTCAAAATGTATTGTTATTGTGGTCTACATATATTGTGGTAGGGTAAAGGACAAGTCAATGGACTTTTCAAACAGAAATCTCACATACACAGTTTTACCACCACTGCAAGGGATTCTGGGTAGGCATTGCCAATAAAGTCAGCATTGAACATTTTTTTCCTCTAAATGCACTTTATACATGGACCCCTTGAAGCATATGCACGCTGTACAAGACAGCCTTTAAACACAGCTCAGGACAGGTGCAGAGCCAGATTTCCACTAGCCAGATAACCTCTGCTATCTTATTTAAAAAATGACAGCCACATGAAGCCGTTCTGTATAAGAACGCTCTGAGTAGGGTTAGAAACATGTTGCATTGTGCATCCTGCTGACTAGCATAGGATTAAAAATGCCCTACATGAACTAAATTATTATTTTAACTTAAGTTATGTCTAGCTAAGGAAAGCAACCCCAAAAGCATCATTACCTCTGGGTTTTGTAATCTCAGAGTCTGTCTGAGACATTTCAGTTACATCTTCCGTTATAACATTTTGATTATCTATCGATAATGACTGATCTGATTCATTTATCTAAATAAGAAAGTTTTATAATCGAATACTACCCTACATAGCTATCACTTCTCAAAATGATACAGTACATGAGCCCACTCTGTACTAGGAACATGTGTCATACAATTGGTCATTCAGCATTGCAGTGACTCACTCTGCATTTAATGCTCTCTTCAATAATGATGAAACAAAATTCAATCCTGAAAAACCATTTGTATACAGATATAGAAGATGCATGACAGTGATATCAAAGACATTTATAGCCATCTTGTATTCAGGAGTGCAAGTTAATGTTATACTGATGATAAAATAATTATTTGTGTCTAATATCATTTCCACTTTCTTTTGTATGTTGACAGAGATGGAGAACACTAGATTAGGTTTATAAACAGAACAAGACTTTATGTTCACTAAGGACAACATTCATAGGACCCCTGGTGCATGTAGCCTTTCCTTGGTGGTCTACTTATAAGGGGCATAGTGAGACCTTTAAGATCTCCATATACTGGCAAATTAAAGAACAAGGATTCTATCCTCTGCCACAGTGACCTGGCTGGTGGAGGCATAATTTGCACTGCTTTCTAGCACTTGAAAAATACATTATGTTGAATATACTTGTGGTAAGTTTAGTGTCGCATTCCCTGGTATTCCTATTTTTCTACCAGTAGGTGGTATCTGATACATTAGTCAATGCACCCAATATACATGGTGGAGTATGGAGTATAAGTATGAGTATGGAAATCCATACCATGAAGTTATTGTTATTTAAAGCAAATGTTTATGGAACAGGCTAATCCTAAATTATTTCTAGTCTGACTATAAATATATCTATAATACATCAGTGTCAGCTAACCACTTGGAGTTCATCTTCAGGTGGCTATTCATCAAAACGAATTTGTACATGATCACATTGCTATTAATAACATAATTGTACAAAGAAAATTATATATGCCAAGGCAAACTACTTCACAGAAAGTGACCAATCAAGCAAAGATCTGATATGTTATTAAAATATCTATAAACCCCAACACTTTTCTCAACCTATCACCGTGAAATATACAGTTAATTGATGTGGGGCTATCATTAGATGTGCTTCCACCCTGGTCACCCACAAATTCAAAATGCAAAATTATTTTTTTGTGAAATAACGGAAAATCTTGTAAATTTAAAAATAAAATAGTAGTTTTTGTGCCTTACAAAATACCAATAATGTTAAGAGTTAGTGCATTGGTAGGGAAAAAAAGGAGGTTTCCCCGTATTTGGGGAAAAAGCCGGCTCTACCCTTAGAAATTAGGCATACCTCCTATTGGGATGTCCGGTGGTGAGGTGCTGCGTCAAGCTGTGCAGGCAGCAGAATATATGGAGAAAAAAGAAAAAGAAAGACGTTTGCACTCTCCAATCCGGTGGTATAAAAGTGTGTTTATTATCAAAATGAACTGACAAAAATTGTTAGGAAACACAGACAGTGGGGGAATCGCCTTACGCGTTTCATGCCTGCTGGCATTTAGTCATAGCCTATGACTAAGTGCCAGCAGGCACGAAACGCTTAAGGCGATTCACCCACTGTCTGTGCTCCTGCACATGGTTTCCTAACAATTTTTGTTGGTTCATTTTTATAATAAACACACTTTTATACCACCAGACTGGAGAGTGCAAACATCTTTCTTTTTCTTAGTGCATTGGTAGCCACACTTTCCATTGATCATTTTATGAATGAATGTCTATCTTCTGATCACATATCCAAAGATTGGAAAAGTATTGATTAACAAAACTATAACCAGGGCCCCAGTTAAGTCTTATAAATATCTGGGAAATACAATAAAATCAAATGTGTGCACATTTGCTTAGGTCAATGAAACTGCAACTATACCCTGATATCTCAACTAGTTATAAATATCTGAGCATGTGGCTAGATCTCTATCTCATTTGTAGTCTCCATATTATTAAACCTCCATTAAGACTGTATCCTGCTTAAAGAGGCATTAAACTCATATAACAATGTTTTAAACAGGGAGAAGACTGCTTATAGAGATCCGCTTATACGCCTTGAGATTATATTTAATAGATATTTTACTTCCTTTGAAAATATGAACTCTTCCAAGATGTCGGAAGATGGAGGCTGCTGTCAGAGGGTATAATGACATGTACCTTATGAAGTGCATGCCTTGGCATCAATAGTTTTCTTTGTGCAGTTATTGTGTACGTTTTAAAGTACATGCCATTTAAGGTACATGACTCACACTATGGCTACTAGAAATTTCACTTCTATACTGGTAGCACAAGTGAAAAAAGGTTTTAGTATGGTGGTTTAAACCCTCCTACAAGTATCTAGCAGATTAGCAGTTTAATGTAAAATATTCTAAGAGCAGGGTTGGCAAGCGGGGCAGGAGGGCAATTACCCTCTAGGATGCTTTCTAAGCTCATTCAATAGGCTGGAGCTACACCACTTTTCCCTTTTAGATGTCCTAGTTTGAAACACTCTTGATCTTCCTATCCAATTGTCTTGTCTGCCTATCAATCTCTGTAACAAATCTTGCATGTCTATCTCTTTTTATCCAATTTTGTATATTACATTTTTTATATAGCACTACCTATTGCAGTTTTGCAATTCCATTATTTTCTTGGACCAAGGGAAACAAAATAGTTTTTCCCCCCCTTTGGTGAACAGTTGGCAGCACCCCCCTGAATACTATACCTCTGGATTGAGGTGTGTGTTTAGGTTCTATAAAGGTGTCTATATTCTGAAGTGGGGATGTTTTTTTGTTGGTGAGAGGAATGGTTTGAATTTAATTTCTTGTCACTCTTTCAGCACCATGGACAGGGGATATATTCTGCAGCACTATTAGAACTGGGCACTATTGGGCATGCATGTTTAATATCATGGCGCATTTTACACATTATTATATGATTAGTTATATAATGTCATATTTAGTTTATCCAGCTCTTGGCACTAGCTTGTAATGACTGTACCTCAGTATACCTGTTCTTTTAACACACCTCTAACCCTCAACTAATCTCGGCACATACACACATACCAATTAATATACTGATGTTGTGTTATTAACATTTGAATGTATATATTATATCTTGTTTTTCCAGCTACCAAGTGAATTTCCTTTGATTCAGTTTATCCCTGCATTTTACCGGGTTCGATTTACTTCCCTTCTCATTCCTGTCTTTTGGTTTTGACCCTGTATTTGCTGATCTCTGTACTGCTTATTCCAACTCACCTGATTAGGCACGTTGGTTCCTGACCCTGGCTCACCTCCTGGATTTCATTTTTGCATCATTATCCCTATATTTGTATTTTTTTTATTAATAAAGGTGTCTTGCATCAACTTTATGTCTCTGTCTTGTTCCTGGTTCCTAACATTACAATAGGGCCATGAATCCAGACTTTAGTACAGTGGGAGTCACTGCAAGGATGAGCTTATTCCTGCCAGTGGGTTCCTGTATCAACATTTGGCAATAGGCTGCTCACACCCTGACAAAAAGTGAGATGCTGGTAAGGAGATAAACATTTCATCTCCCTGACTTAACTATGCATTGATAAAGGGGAAAACAGGGTTACTTTTGCCTGCAAGAAGAGCTCAACTGGCCCGGCCAAAGTTTTAACAAGGTATTCGGCAGTGCTGAGCCTCCATATCACCAACCTAGCTATACATTGTTCCATTTCTCCTGCAAAATGTACAGTGAAGTCAGTAAGATGTTCATCTCACCCTAGCTTACCTGGATCTCACCTATACTGAATAGCTCCCATGCCCTCTTGGCAGCCCCAAGCTCTTGCATCAGTGTACTATTTGCAGTGCATCATTTACTGGATATGTCCATTCTAAAGCACAATGGGGAATACATTAAACTTATTCTCCTGTGCAAAAGCCTTAACTTTTAGCTACGGAATAGTAATGAATGTGTATGCTGTCTATGCTATCCTTTTTTTTAATGTTCTTAGTCATACTTACTCACTGGCTTACAATAGGAACTCTTAAAGGAACATTTTAAATTACATAAAATTGTGTACTGAAAAATGCATCAGTGTTTTTGTGAAATTTATAGATATAGGTGTCTCCCTCACACATACTCCAGCAGAGCATTCAGAGGGAGCATCCTTAATCCCCAGGACTGGGATAACGGGAAAACTCCCGGTAGGCTGCCTTGCCTGGGCCTGCTGGATGCCGCTTTAAAAATTTGTCCACCACAGCCGCTTTAAGAATTTGGCTGCAGCTGAAAGCATGATCCGCCCCATTCTGAGACTGCTGGAGAGCTGAATGTTAGGTGACATCAGGCGCTCAGATGAAACTAAATGGTGGTGCTCTGCCTCTTGTCTGGGGGACAAACAGCACAACTTTTGTTTTTGTTAAAAAAAAAAAATCTGTGAGCATATGTATGTAAGTGTATCTGCATGTGTGACAGTGTGCCTGAGTTACTGTGTGTTAGTGGGTATGTGTGTAAGTGTGATTGTGTGTCTGTAAGTGTGACATTAAGTGTGACTGTGTGTCTGTAAGTGTGACATTAAGTGTGACTGTGTGTCTGTAAGTGTTACTATGTGCAAGACGCTGTTAAGGCTACTAGAGTGTGCGATGTTGCCCGGTGTGTGCATGCTAATAGCTGGGGTAATTCCTGTGAGTGCAATCTAATTACTGGTGTAAGTTATGGGTGCTGAGGCAAGTCCTGTGAGTGCATTCTAACTGATGGGGTAAGTCCTATAAGTGCAGTCTAATTGCTGGGATAAGTGCTGTGTGCTGGGTCAAGACCCGTGAGTGCTGGGGCATGTCATATGAGTGCAATCTGGGTGCTTGGGTAAGTACTGGGTGCTGGTGCAAGTTCTGTGAGTACATTACCTCTGCTTAAGTCATGTAAGTGAATTCTGCGTGCTTGGGTAAGTGCTGGGCATGTGAGTGTGAACTGGGGTAAGTCCTAGATGCTGGGGAAAGTTGCGTGAGTACAAGTATCCGTTCTGGGGCAATTTCTGGGTGCACGGGGCAAGTACTGTGAGTGCAATCTGAATGCTGGGGTATTGATGTGAGTGAAATCTGCATACTGTAGTACATCCTGGATGTTGGGGCAAGTCCTGTGAGGGAAATCTGGGGGCTGGGGTAAGTTCTGTAAATGCAATCTGAGTGCTAAGGTAAGTCCTGTGAGTGCGATCTGCATGCTAGTGTAAGTCCTGGTTGCTGGGGCAAGTCCTGTGAGTGCAATCTGGGTGCTGGGATAAATAAATATATCCACCCAATATGTTCACAAGGTTATATCTCACACACTGCCCTGTTATATACCCTTGCACAGGGTAATTCATAAAACCTTGTGTACATTCTGGGGCCTATGTATTGCCCTGTGCATGGTTTATAAATCAGGGCAGTGTGTGAGATATAACCTTACTGAGGGTATATATTTCCCTGTGCAGGGGAGTATAGTATCTATAAATAATGTGCTATTATCTTTCATGAACAAGAAAATAATGTGATGCTATGGGGCTGGTATAAGGACGTTATGCTATGGGGCTGGTATAGAATTATTTCTCTTCAAGCAGCTTAGGCTTGATGTTCTGTAATAAGCCCTCACTAATCCAGTCTTCCCATTTCTAGCGTCATTATTTTTACACACTATTAAGGCTTATTCATGTTTACAATTCCCAGTGAATTAAAGTTTGGCATTCACACTTCACAATCTACAGATAAATAAACGTTATTCCAAATTGCAAAATATGAAGTAAGCAAATCTAATAAATTACTCAATAATTTTGCGGATTTTAACTGCTTTTATGGCTTCAAAATATTAATACACTTTATGTTTGTAACATCTGCTGCACAGTTTATACAGTGTCTGTCACTATGTCCTCAGTACCAGCAGCTGACATTTCAGGAATGAGAGAGGCTTTTGTCACATGATGAGGCCTAGTAATAATCACTACTGTGTTTCCAGTTCATACAATTCCAATCACTGGTCTTGGTGATGCTCAGATGATTGACTGAGCTTTGTGCACAGATAGAGATGACAGAATCCTCCAGAGTTAAATGCGCTATCCTGGTGTAGCCAGAGTAATAGATAGACACCAGTCTGTCATATTTGTCTACTAAAGAGTGAATTGACAACCAAATGGCAAATTATTGCTGAAAAATAGCAGCATTGGAGAAATGACTACAGACAAAATAAGATTTACATTATTAGCAGTCTAGAATAGTTCTTAAACTAAATACTTGTCTGTCCTTTTTCTATTTATTGATTTTTCATTGAAATAATACAAACCAGTATAAGAGTAAACTGTGCTTTTCTCTGCATCTATTCCATGTACCCCCTTTTGGCTTTTATTGCCTTTGTCTTCTGATTTATCCCTCCAGTAACTCACATCTGCACTGTCTGCACCTAAGGATAAACTGAGGGTTAGGTCAGTTCTTATTGGGCTGACTATGTATCCTCTACCTCAGACATCCACACTTAAAGGCCATCACCAGAACCGTTACACCTCTTCTAATAACATATAACATATTGGTTGGAAGGAAGTTCTACACCTGTAATGTACGTTTTTACAGATTTAACTCTTTGAGTGCCCAGCCTAAAGGGGTCAAATAAGAGATAGCCATAGCAGTGCTCTCTGTAATGTAACCATTTTTTGGTTATGAAGCAATATTTTGCATGCCTGTCTATCAAAGTTTCACAGTTTACAAATCTGGAGAACAAAAATGAATGGTAATTTTGGCAATTTCCCCCGATCTCCGAGCTAACTTAGTAAGAGAATAAAACAAACACTGTTCATCTATAGTAAGCCATTATTGTGTGCCTGCATTTTAAAATAACAAGAATATTGAATGATGATTTGAATTGATGTAGTGAATGATCTAAATATCATAGAATGACCGTGATTTTACATAATAGTATTGGTGTTCTCAGATTTTGTATTTTAAATTTCACTGTAGACACAGGACTTTCCTAAACAACAGTGCATCAAGGTAAATATTGGAGCAGCAGATAAATTGCAGAATAAATCAAATGTTTATTTCTTGCTGTAGAATTTCATCAATGTCTCACTGGGAATCAGTCAGACATTACCCTGAATTACAATGTATGATCCAGTATAATTTTATATGTAGTGCACTACGGAAAGATGGATGTGCTGCAAGTATAAATTGGTATACTTGATATCTTAATTTATTGTTATACTATCATAGTTGCCATGCTTTCAAATTTAATTTATTTTCACAGAAATGGTTGTTTGACCTAAGAAACTTGCAATTTAAGCTGCATGACAAATAAAGGGAGTTGGACCTACTGATAGGGAAGCAACTTAATGGAGGTTATGTAAAAAATACTGAAGCGTCGGGAATTGAGTTAAAAAAAGGCGCTATCTATTAGACATGTGCAAAACTAACATTTTCGTTCCATTTTCGTCCAATGTTATTTATTTAGTCCAAAACGAATTTCGTTCATTACTGCATTCGTCTCAGACGAAATTAGTTCATTATTTTATAATTATCATTATTTTATTAGGTAATTACGGTTTATAGAATACATGTAATGCTATTGGTAATTCTATAAACTGAATGTCTATAAACCGAACGACATTCAGTTTATAGACTTTCTTTTTATAGAATAGCAATAGAATTACATGTATTCTATAAAACGAAAGTCTATGAACCGAATGTCTTTCGGTTTATAGACTTTCAGTTTATGGAATACATGTAATGCTATTGCTATTCCATAAACCGAAACAGAGTCCCCATTCATAAGAATAGGTCAATTGACCTATTCTTATGAATGGGGACTCTATTTCGGTTTATAGAATAGCAATAGCATTACATGTATTACATCTGAGAGTCAAATAGAACCGTCAAATACTGTGCTTACAGCGCACTTTGAAAAATTCTGGCTACCTCCTCCTCCTCCTCCAGCGCCGCTTAGACACTTAGTATAAACTGAAAGAGAATACCCTGCACCCTGCACTCCCTCTCTCAAATGGATAATTCTGTTGATCCTCCTGGCAGCCATGCTTTAGATTTAGATTTATGTTCTTTCAAAGCTAAAATCAAATATTCCATCAAGTGCTATTTTATGGCTCAGCTGTATTTTTAATTTGTATGTATTTTATGTTATTTTAAGTTATTTCCCTATCCACATTTGCTTGCAGGGCACTTGTCCTACTCTTACCCACATTTTACTTCTTTTGCAGCCCTCTAGACCTTTCCATGACTTTTTTAGAGGCATTTTAGTGGCCAAAAGTTAGTGTCCCCATTGACTTCAATGGGGTTCGGGTTTGGGGTCAAGTTCGGGGTCAAGTTCAAGCACGGACCCAGACTTTTTTCCGAAGTTCGGTCGAACCTCTCGAACCCGAACATCCAGGTGTCCGCTCAACTCTATTCATGACCTGATAGGTGAACAGTGTATCACACATGAAACACAACTCAAGCTAGAGAGGAGGAACTCGTCTCCTCCTTCACTCTTGGCATGATTGTACACACCAGTGATGGAGAGAGACACTTGACCAACCAGCAGGAAATCATGCACATTCAGACTTTTAACTGATTTGGGATTAGACTGAAAAATGTCATCTTTGAATGCAGTTCACGTTGATATATATAGTCCAGACATCATATAAATATATATTGAGTGTTTCTAGGCATGCTTGCACATTTTGATCAAGCAATCGTACATTTCAAAGATCCTGTATTTTTTCTCTACAGAGAGAATCTTTGGAGGCATTTTGCAATTTGGGAAATGTTATTGTGTATTCTTGTCACAATTAATCTCAAGTATTTCCCTTCTCTCATTTATAAAATTGCCACCCCATGTATAAACATAGTATAAATGAGTGCTTTTGGTTATTTGATCTTAGTTATATGTATTATGACAACAACAGAAGAATCAGTAGGAGTCACAAGTATTATAGGATTAAATATAAAAGAAGGCATTATACGCAATATAATTTTTATAATGTTTATATCTATAGCTAGATAATATTTAGTTGTTATATTGTTGTTATATTCTACTCTAGCTACACTGGCAAAAAAACTAATTATGAGCATTACGATGTAGAAATGTCACATTCCACTCCATGAATCCAATACAGGCAGTAATATAACTAGTGTATAGTTTAGATTATCCACTCAGTAGGTATGTGGCCATATTGTAATAAAAAATAAAAGTATACAGTGTAAACAAATACAATGACGTTGCTTCTATTTTCTGTTATATCATGTTATATTTTCAAAAAAATAAATGTGAGCATTTACCTTCTGAATATTTTTATTATTTCCATAAAGTTATGTTTTTTGTTCTAGAGGGTATAGTTAATTTATGTTGTTTATCTATTTATATTTATTTTAAAGTTTACAATTATTTGAAGTTATTTGAAGATATGCTTGAATTCCTCATTATAGAACTAGCTGTAAGTTGTACTGGATATTTTAGTGATATTAGCTGCAGTCCAAATCCTCAATAAATTATTTATAAGAAACTGTACAGTTCAATAAATCAGTATAAATTAAAATTTGTTAAGCTGCATATTTATTTTGTAATCAACTAGTATATATTTAGATTCAGTTTGAACATATACTTTATGACCAAAAGTATTGGGACACCTGATCATTACACCAAGAGTGAGTTTTATGCTGTCACCAGGGGCGTTGCTAGGTTCCCAAAAGATCCGGGACTAGAGCCCATAGCAGATGTGATAGCACTGGCATAGATGCTTGGACAGGCATAAACATGCACATAAAGTACATGTGTGTATGGATCTATATATATATATATATACACATAAATTGCATTGCATGCACAAATGTGATGAAGGAATATAGAAATCCAACTGTTGACCACCGCTATCATATCGAAATAAATGAGATATGTGTAAAGAAAATAAAGCTTGAGTCATTTACGACAGTTTTTTAATTAAAAACTAAAAATTGCCGTACAAAAGAGATCAATGAATAGACAGATGTAAACAATGGCCTTGCACATTTGTACAAGTTAAACCTGAGGTCTGCAGTTGTACAACCCAGTGAGGAGACCTGGATATATTTTAAATATATATTCACTATATCACAAACAATTTAATAAGTAAAACAGTTCTTAAGAAAACCTTTGAATAAAGGTGTTTTAGGTTCCTAAGATAAGCAAGTAAAACATCAGTACTTAGACATAACACATATATGTAATATATTAACAGCTTTAAATAGTTTGGTACAAACAAGTGAATTTGTAGAGACATTTTAATTTTTAAGGTATCATCGTAACATGTAAACAATAGTGCAAAACAATAAATATCTTCACCAGCAACAGATTTAGTTAAAGGAATGGTATCACCTAAACATAGTTTTCTCTTTATTCAAACTAAAAATGATGATTGAAAATGATCTTTACATTGTGTTAGCAAAGTTGCATCCAAATGCCTAAATTAGGAGAAAAATAATAATTGAGAATTTAATGATTTGGTTTTCAATGGGAAATGTATAATTTGCATACCGTGCCACAGGTGATGTCAAACAGGAGACTCCACAAACACATTTTAAACACATTTTGTCTCCAAATTTAGGCAATTGCTTGGAGTTCTGCTAACATAATGTATGGATTATTTAAATCATTATATTCTCTTCATTCAGTAAAAGCAATGTTTAGGTGATAATGTCCCTTTAACTACTGTCCATTACCAATGAATAGCTTATTTTTTACAAACTTCTTAATATGAAAAATAATTAAAATAGATGTAAACAATGTGCATTAACTGAAACTGAGGTATGCAGTGCTAAGATATATAACAAACATACTACCTATGTAATAAAGACATTCTTCACACAAACTTGACACGTCCACGTAAACTCTTAATTTCCAGTTTCAACTAGCAAATGTTAGTGCTTGTCTTCTTGTTTGTTAACGGCCAAAACGATCAATGATATCTTCCTCAGAAACAGAAACAGTTTCTCTATTGAAAGAATTGCAAGATTGTTTAATCTAGGCCAGGGGCGTCACTAGGGTTGGTGTCACCCGGTGCGGAAACTCATGGTGTCACCCCCCTGGATTTCCTCCATACAATGCCAAACAGATTCCTTAGTAATGCCAGTTAGATGGCCCATAAATTATGCAACACCAGAGCCCCATAAATTATGCCACACCAGAGCCCCACTATTTATGCCTCACCTCTGCCCAATTAATTATGCCACACACACAGGTGCCCCATAATTATGCCACACACACACAGGTGCCCCATAATTATGCCACACAAAAGAGTCCCTTGATTACGCCACACAAAAGAGTCCCTTAATTATGCCACACATGGGGCCCAATAAATATGCCACACACAAGCGCCCCATAATTATGCACACATGGGACCGCCATTAATTATGCAACACACAGGAGCCCCACGAGGTGAAAATTGTACAATTATAGATACCAGTAATATTGTGCCAGTCAGATACCAATAATATTGTGCCACTCAGAGCCCAGTAATATTGTGCCAGTCAGAGCCCAGTAATAGTGTGCCAGTCAGATATCAGGAATATTGTGCCATTCAGAGCCCAGTAGTATTGTCCCACTCAGAGCCCAGTAATATTGTGCCAGTCAGATACCAGGAATATTGTGTCATTCAGAGCCCAGTAATATTATGCCACTCAGAGCCAAGTAATATTGTGCCACTCAGAGCCCAGTAATATTGTGCCAGTCAGATACCAGGAATATTGTGAAAGTCAGAGCCCAGTAGTATTGTCCCACTCAGAGCCCAGTAATATTGTGCCAGTCAGATACCAGGAATATTGTGCCATTCAGAGCCCAGTAGTATTGTCCCACTCAGAGCCCCGTAATATTGTGCCAGTCAGATACCAGAAATATTGTGCCATTCAGAGCCCAGTAATATTGTGCCAGTCAGAGCCCAGTAATATTGTGCCAGTCAGATACCAGGAATATTGTGCCAGTCAGAGCCCAGTAGTATTGTCCCACTCAGAGCCCAGTAATATTGTGCCAGTCAGATACCAGGAATATTGTGCCATTCAGAGCCCAGTAGTATTGTCCCACTCAGAGCCCAGTAATATTGTGCCAGTCAGATACCAGAAATATTGTGCCATTCAGAGCCCAGTAATATTGTGCCAGTCAGAGCCCAGTAATATTGTGCCAGTCAGAGCCTAAAAATATTGTGCCACTCAGAGCCCAGAAATTTTGTGCCAGTCAGATACCAGGAATATTGTGTCATTCAGAGTCCAGTAATATTGTGCCAGTCAGAGCCCAGTAATATTGTGCCACTCAGAGCCAGGTAATATTGTGCCAGTCAGAACCCAGTAATATTGTGCCAGTCAGAGCCCAGTAATATTATGCCAGTCAGAGCCCAGTAATATTGTGCCAGTCCGAGCCCAGTAATATTATGCCAGTCAGAGCCCAGTAATATTGTGCCAGTCAGAGCCCAGTAATATTATGCCAGTCAGAGCCCAGTAATATTGTGCCAGTCAGAGCCCAGTAATATTATGCCAGTCAGAGCCCAGTAATATTATGCCAGTCAGAGCCCAGTAATATTGTGCCAGTCAGAGCCCAGTAATATTATGCCAGTCAGAGCACAGTAATATAGTGCCAGTCAGAGCCCAGTAATATTGTGCCAGTCAGAGCCCAGTAATATTATGCCAGTCAGAGCCCAGTAATATTATGCCAGTCAGAGCCCAGTAATATTGTGCCAGTCAGAGCCCAGTAATATTATGCCAGTCAGAGCACAGTAATATAATGCCAGTCAGAGCCCAGTAATATTGTGCCAGTCAGATACCAGTAATATTGTGCCATTCAGAGCCCAGTAATATTGTGCCAGTCAGAGCCCAGTAATATTGTGCCAGACAGATACAAGTAATAGTGTGCCAGTCAGAGCCCAGGAATATTGTGCCAGTCAGATACCAGTAATATTGTGCCATTCAGAGCCCAGTAATATTGTGCCAGTCAGAGCCCAGTAATATTGTGCCATTCAGAGCCCAGTAATATTGTGCCAGTCAGAGCCCAGTAATATTGTGCCAGTCAGATACCAGTAATATTGTGCCATTCAGAGCCCAGTAATATTGTGCCATTCAGAGCCCAGTAATATTGTGCCAGACAGATACCAGTAATAGTGTGCCAGTCAGAGCCCAGTAATATTGTGCCAGTCAGATACCAGTAATATTGTGTCATTCAGAGCCCAGTAATATTGTGCCAGTCAGAGCCCAGTAATATTGTGCCATTCAGAGCCCAGTAATATTGTGCCAGTCAGAGCCCAGTAATATTTTGCCAGTCAGAGCCCAGTAATATTATGCCAGTCAGATACCAGTAATATTGTGCCAGTCAGATACCAGTAATATAGTGCCAGTCAGAGCCCAGTAATATTGTGCCAGTCTGAGCCCAGTAATATTGTGCCAGTCTGAGCCCAGTAATATTGTGCCAGTCAGATACCAGTAATAGTGTGCCAGTCAGAGCCCAGTAATAAAGATTTTTTTTTCTTTTTTCCGGCGTCCCCTCGGGACGCCACTGATCTAGTCTGTCCCATTGTACATCTTAACCAATTATAAAGCCGCCTGAGTGCACTAAAAGATCTCTCGCAACTGCAACTTCTCACGGGAATAGTTAGATCAATTTGAATATTTTTTTTTACAGTTGGGAACATTAGTGGATCTAACTGCTGATAGATCTGAACCATTGGCAGCTGTTCACCATGGTGCTGTTTCAAATTTTTTTTGGCAACAAGCACTTCCTCACTTTTGCGTTCCACTTTGCAGTGCCTACCAATCTCAGCTAAATCCTCAGACAGAAAGTTTGGCAAAACAGAACTGCAAGCCTGAATCCCTTTCATAAGTTCTTTTTTGATACTAGAAAGTCTATGGTCTAGTTCAGATAGCATGCGGTCTACACATGGAAAAAATAACTTTGTTCTGAAGTCATCTTTGGAACCAATATCTTCCCACGAAAAACTAGGTTCAGTCACATAGTCTTCCATGTACTTTTGTTTTTTTCTTTGCGCTGCCACTCCCTCACCTTCCGTGTTGATACTAGCTAATAAGGTTTCAGCTTTTTGAAGCAGCTCTGAAGCTTTTTCAGTTGTGCGCATGGATTTTAAAGTACGACAAACTGCTTCTTTTAGGTCAGCTGCTTTAGCTAAAGCTAGATTTTCTTTTTGCAGCATTTTATGTAATCCCTCTGTTATGCTAAATAAACTTTGGAACATACAAAGACAAAAAATTACTGAGATTTTTTTTAGTTTTGAAAACAGACCAGTTGCAGTCCTGGATTTGATCTCAGAAAGGCACTTGTAGACTGCAGAAAAGTTTGTGACAAGTGCATTCACAGAACGTATCTGGCAAGACCAGCACGTTTCAGCTGAACTAGCTCCCCTGGTTTTAAGCCTAAAGTAGATTGCACATCTTTAAACTTCTGATGGTTAATCAGAGATGTGCTAAAAATGCATATAGATTTTCCATGGTATTAAAAAAGTCCTTAGCATCTTTTATTGCCTTGCAAGTATGGCACAATATAAGGTTGAGTTTATGGGCATAGCAGTGCACATATATTGCTTCAGGGTGGTATTTTTTGAATTTAGCCTGCACACCACCACTCGCTCCACTCATTACTGCTGCACCCTCATAGGTTTGTGCAACATATAGAAGACTATCTAGCCCAGTGATGGCGAACGTTTTTGCTCCCGAGTGCCCAATTTTTGACCGACACAAATTTGCAGACCACAAAGTGCCAACACCGCATACTCACACACGCTTATACTCATACACACACACTCATACACACGCACACTCATACACACGCACACTCATACACACGCACACTCATACACACGCACACTCATACATACTCACACTCATACACATACTCACATTCATACACATACTCACACACACACTTATACTCACACACACACACTTATACTCACATACACACATACTCACACACACTTATAGTTATACTCATGCGCACACACACTCATACTTATACTCACACATACACACACACATATACTCATACACACACATATACTCATACACACACACTTATACTCATACACACACACTTATACCCATACACACACACACTTATACTCATACACACACTTATACTCATACACACACACTTATACTCATACACACACACTTATACTCCCACACACACTTATACTCCTACACACACTTATACTCATAATCACACACTTAAACCCAAACACATACACTTATACTCATACAGACACTCATACTCATACACACACACACACTTATACTCATACTCACACACACACATTATCATACTCATACTCACACACACACACTTATCATACTCATACTCACACACACACACTTATAATACTCATACTCACACACACACACACACACACACTTATCATACTCATACACACACACACACACACACACTTATCATACTCATACACACACACACACACACACTTATCATACTCATACACACACTTATACTCATACTCGCACACACACACACACACACTTATACTCACACACACATACAAGTTCAGCTCTCACCGCTTATCTGCTCTGTTGTCCTGGAGGTGCAGGCATCAGTGTAATAGACGTGCGCTGCCGGTCACCTGCTTCTTCTCCAGATGATTGGCGCATGTGCGTTATGTGAAGAAGCGTTCAAGTCGGAAAGCAAACAGTTAATTGCTTTCCGACTTGAAAGCTTCTTCACAGAACGCGCATGCGCCAATTATCTGGAGAAGAAGCAGATAACTGGCGGCGCCCGTCTATTACGCTGATGCCTGCACCTCCAGGACAACGGAGCAGATAAACGGTGAGAGCTGAACCTGGCCACGTGCCACAGCTGAGGGCTAGGCGTGCCATTAGTGGTACGCGTGCCATAGGTTCGCCACCGCTGATCTAGCCCATTCTCTTTTAAGCATTGCTGCCAAGATTCAGTGATTGAATCCGCATTGATATTTTTTAGTTCCTTGAAAGAAAGAAAATGTTCTTTTATTTCACCATTTTCAGGTAAAACATAACGGATACATATAGCCAACTGCTCTTTTTGGTGATCTCTTGCCTCGTCTGCCATGATCGAATAAACACCAGAAGCCTTCAGCTCACTAACTATCCTGCCGGTAACTTCCTCAGAGCAGCACTGAATCATTGCATTCTGAGATGAAGGGGAAGTATAAGTAGCATTGGCAGGTGGTGAATAATTTTGGAGGAAAGGGTCAAATATGGAAAGCAAATGCAAACATTCCTTAAAATGTCCTGTATTGTGACTTTCTTCTGTCTCATCGTGACCCCTAACTTACCAAGGAAGGTTGTGATAGCCACAATACGTTTTAGATATTGTCTCCTTCCTTGGATTTGAGCATCACTGCCTGTCTGTATTTTCTCCACCACATTGCCATGTACTATGCTATCTTTGTAAGATGACCACGCCAGCATACTAGACTTATGACTGGATGACTTTTCATGTTCTTTAAACGAGTCTAGAGCTCTTTTATATCCACTTTTGCACACAAGTGAATCCAAATGTGACGACTTTGTTTTGACCCAAGGTTTCTGCAGGCAAAACAGAATGTGGCATTTTTTTGAAGTGAATACTCCAACCAGTTATATTTTTGAAACCACTGAAACTGAAATGAACGTTTTTGTGTGCCAAAAAGTTCATAAGGCTATCGTGCCAGTTTAGGCTGTACTGGACCCTTTTCAACATCACCTAGGCCAGCAGCCTCACATACTGTACTAATATGTATAGAGCTGCTCCCTGGTCTTTCTGTCAGCTCTTCAAGTCTAGCTGTACATAGATGCAAGTCCAATTATAATGGTCCATACTGCGAATCAATGTAAGTTAAGGACCACATTCATATGTATAAATATATTTATCTTCATGCAAATTAAATTTATTTCAAGGTAAATTTGTCTCTAAATGGTTTCATTTTTGTAAACTGTTTCTTTTTTTAATACTTTTTTGAGATAGAGTGCTGATAGAGTAAGTGGTCAGAGTAACTCAACAAAACCTAGTGGCAACTTGGGTTCCTCATTGTTGGTGGCTACATTTTTAACTTGCTGCTTGATGGGAAAAGGTTTCAGAAAAATAAAGATTATAAAATAAAGTTTATAAAAACCAGAGTCTCTGTAAGTTATTGCTTCGAGTGCAGCTATTGTGACGTATTTACACACAATGAGGGTTATGTGGAAATAGTGGCAATGTTTTATGTCTAATTCTGATCAATTTAGACAAGTTTTTGTTTCTGTGTCTGTTATGTGGATAAAAATCCGACTTTACATGCTCAAAATGCAACTTATTATTCTCAAATTGTGACTTTAACAGATAACACTAGATAACAGTGCAGATAACACCAGATTAGGACTGGCGGACAAATGTAGTCCAATAAAGGGATCTAAAATTGTCGCAGTTGTGTGACTTTTTTTTAAAAGTTAGCATGCAACAAAATACTTAACCAACTTATATCACCTTTTAAAGTTTTGGTGCAACTGGTGCACTATGACTTTTTCTGACTGAATTCATTTTATACATAGGGGTAGGCATAAAATATGCACTACATTTGTGAGGGAAAAACCTTTCTATATAACCCCACTTATTTCAGACTGCAGAATGAAGGTATACTTTACTAGACATGTGCATTCGTTTTCGGACGAATGCATTTTCGGACGAAAATAGCATTTTCGTCCATTCGTCCGAAAAACGAATAACGAAAATTTTAACTAACAAAATCCGAATGAACGAATGGTTAATAAACGAAAATCATTCGTTCATTCGTCCATTCGTCCATTCGTGCTATTGGCATTCTAAACCGAAATAGAGTCGGTTTACAATACCAATAGCATTGTACTACATTCCATAAACCGACATGAATGACTTTCGGTTTATGGAATGCATGTAATGCTATTAGCTTCCTATAAACCGAAATTGAGTTCCCATTCATACGAATAGGTCAATTGACCTATTCGTATGAATGGGGACTCTTTCGGTTTATAGAAAGCCAATAGCAGCATGTATTCTATAAGCCGAAAGTCTTTAAAACAAACGACGTTCGGTTTATAGAATACATGTAATGCTATTGCTGTTCTATAAGCCGAAAGACATTCGGCTTATAGAACAGCAATAGCATTACATGCATTCTATAAACCGAACGTCGTTCGTTTTAAAGACTTTCGGCTTATAGAATACTATTGGCATTCTATAAACCTAACTAGAGTCCCTCCTCATTCATAAGAATTTCTTATGAATGGGGACTCGACTCTAGTTCGGTTTATAGAAAGCCAATAGTATTCTATAAGCCGAAAGTCTTTAAAACGAACGACGTTCGGTTTATAGAATACATGTAATGCTATTGCTAAACTATAAACCGAACGACTTTCGGTTTATAGAATAGCCATAGGATTACATGTAGTGCATAAGCCGAAAGTCTATAAACCGAAAGTCGTTCGGTTTATAGGCTGTCGGCATTTTACTACACGGAGACAAAGTCTCCATTCATAATTTTATGAATGGAGACTTTGTCTCCGTGTAGTAAAATGCCGAAAGTCTATAAACCGAACGATCGGTTTATAGACTTTCGGCTTATGTAATACATGTAATCCTATGGCTATTCTATAAACCGAAAGTTCGGTTTATAGAATAGCAATAGGAATACATGTATTCCATAAGCCGACAGCCTATAAACCGAACGTTCGGTTTATAGGCTGTGGGCATTTTACTACACGGAGACAAAGTCTCCATTCATAATTTTATGAATGGAGACTCTGTCTCTGTATAGTTAAATGCCGGCTTTTAACTATACGGAGACAAAGTCTCCATTTATAATTTTATGAATGGAGACTCTGTCTCCGTATAGTTAAATGCCCACAGCCTATAAACCGAACGTTCGGTTTATAGGCTGTGGGCATTTAACTATACGGAGACAAAGTCTCCATTCATAATTTTATGAATGGAGACTCTGTCTCTGTATAGTTAAATGCCGGCTTTTAACTATACGGAGACAAAGTCTCCATTTATAATTTTATGAATGGAGACTCTGTCTCCGTATAGTTAAATGCCCACAGCCTATAAACCGAACGTTCGGTTTATAGGCTGTGGGCATTTAACTATACGGAGACAAAGTCTCCATTCATAATTTTATGAATGGAGACTCTGTCTCTGTATAGTTAAATGCCGGCTTTTAACTATACGGAGACAAAGTCTCCATTTATAATTTTATGAATGGAGACTCTGTCTCCGTATAGTTAAATGCTATTGTATTCTATAAACCGACTCTATTTCGGCTTATAGAATGCAATAGTACTACGAATGGACGAATGAACGAATGATTTTCCTTTATTAACCATTCGTTCATCCGGCTTTAGTTAGCTTAGCATTTTCGTTCTTCGTTTTTCGGGCGAATGGACGAAAATGCAATTTTCGGACGAAAATGCATTCGTCCGAAAACGAATGCACATGTCTAGTATATATTCACATGTAAATTGCTTTTTAAATAATAAATTATGATATAAAAAAATCTTGTTTTTATTTCCTTTTATGTGACAATGCTGCCTCTCTCTTTCCCTTGCCCCCAGATTTGTCGCTCTCCCCCCCTTAGTGTTGTCTCTCTCTCACCCTCCCTTTGGCTCCCCCCTCGCTCCCCTTGTGTCTGTCTCTTCCCCCCTTCCCTCCCCTTGTTTCTCTCTGCCCCCCCCCCCTTGTTATTCTGTCCCCCCCTCACCTGTTTCTTGCTCCCTGGTGGCTAGTGGGGGCAGCCGGGGGATGTATGCACTATACATAATAGACGGAAGTGTCGGGCAGCATGGAGGTTGTCTGCACGATTCGTGCAGACATCCCCCAGCTGCCCGATTCTCCCTGGTGGCTAGCGAGGGAGCGGAGGATGTCTGCGCGATGAGCGAGACCTCTCCTGCTGCCGCCCGGCATGACCGCCGGGACTTCTATGATGAAGCTGGGTACTTCCGGCTTCCTCATAAAAGTCCTGGCTGTCGTTCCGGGCGGCAGCAGGGGAGGTCTCGCTCATCGCGCAGACATCCACCGCTGCCTCGCTAGCCACCAGGGAGAATCGGGCAGCTGGGGGATGTCTGCACGAATCGTGCAGACAACCTCCATGCTGCCCGACACTTCCGTCTATTATGTATAGTGCATACATCCCCCGGCTGCCCCCACTAGCCACCAGGGAGCAAGAAACAGGTGAGGGGGGGACAGAATAACAAGGGGGGGGGGGCAGAGAGAAACAAGGGGAGGGAAGGGGGGAAGAGACAGACACAAGGGGAGCGAGGGGGGAGCCAAAGGGAGGGTGAGAGAGAGACAACACTAAGGGGGGGAGAGCGACAAATCTGGGGGCAAGGGAAAGAGAGAGGCAGCTTTGTCACATAAAAGGAAATAAAAACAAGATTTTATTTATATCATAATTTTTTATTAAAAAAGCAATTTACATGTGAATATATACTAGACATGTGCATTCGTTTTCGGACGAATGCATTTTCGTCCGAAAATTGCATTTTCGTCCATTCGCCCGAAAAACGAAGAACGAAAATGCTAAGCTAACTAAATCGAATGAACGAATAGTTAATAAAGGAAAATCATTCGTTCATTCGTCCATTCGTAGTACTATTGCATTCTATAAGCCGAAATAGAGTCGGTTTATAGAATACAATAGCATTTAACTATACGGAGACAGAGTCTCCATTCATAAATTTATGAATGGAGACAAACGTATAGTTAAAAGCCGACAGCCTATAAACCGAACGTTCGGTTTATAGGCTGTGGGCATTTAACTATACGGAGACAGAGTCTCCATTCATAAAATTATAAATGGAGACTTTGTCTCCGTATAGTTAAAAGCCGGTGTTCTGACAAATTTCTGGAGCAAATTCTCCTGCGCAATCGCAGGAGAATTTGCTCACTGCGCATGCGCATAAAGTTACAGCTGATAACTCAGCTGTAACTTTGTGACCACCGTGCATGAGACAGCTGCGCAACCCACCTCCCGCCCCCTCACACCCGCCGCACACCCCTTCTTACCAGATCATCGACCACAGCGATACACAGCGCATGCGCACGCCTATCCAGCCGTTTGGGAATGCGCGCGTCCGTTGTTGTGTTCTTAAGGTGGTAAGTAACACGGGGCGTCGGGACATAAGGGGGCAAGCATCCTGGTGAGGGCTGCCTCATCTTGATGGGATTTGTGATCCTCCTGCTGTATTATTGATGCAGCAGGAGGATCACAAATCCCATCAAGATGAGGCAGCCCTCACCAGGATGCTTGCCCCCTTATGTCCCGACGCCCCATGTTACTTACCACCTTAAGAACACAACAACGGACGCGCACATTCCCAAACGGCTGGATAGGCGTGCGCATGCGCTGTGTATCGCTGTGGTCGATGATCTGGTAAGAAGGGGTGTGCAGGGGGTGTGAGGGGGCGGGAGGTGGGTTGCGCAGCTGGCGCATGCGCGGTGGTCACAAAGTTACAGCTGAGTTATCAGCTGTAACTTTATGCGCATGCGCAGTGAGCAAATTCTCCTGCGATTGCGCAGGAGAATTTGCTCCAGAAATTTGTCAGAACACCGGCATTTAACTATACGGAGACAGAGTCTCCATTCATAAAATTATAAATGGAGACTTTGTCTCCGTATAGTTAAAAGCCGGCATTTAACTATACGGAGACAGAGTCTCCATTCATAAAATTATGAATGGAGACTTTGTCTCCGTGTAGTAAAATGCCCACAGCCTATAAACCGAACGTTCGGTTTATAGGCTGTCGGCTTATGGAATACATGTATTCCTATTGCTATTCTATAAACCGAACGTTCGGTTTATAGAATAGCCATAGGATTACATGTATTATATAAGCCGAAAGTCTATAAACGGATCGTTCGGTTTATAGGCTTTCGGCATTTTACTACACGGAGACAAAGTCTCCATTCATAATTTTATGAATGGAGACTCTGTCTCTGTATAGTTAAATGCCGACAGCCTATAAACCGAACGACTTTCGGTTTATAGACTTTCGGCTTATATAATACATGTAATCCTATGGCTATTCTATAAACCGAAAGTCGTTCGGTTTATAGAATAGCAATAGGAATACATGTATTCCATAAGCCGACAGCCTATAAACCGAACGTTCGGTTTATAGGCTGTCGGCATTTTACTACACGGAGACAAAGTCTCCATTCATAATTTTATGAATGGAGACTCTGTCTCCGTGTAGTAAAATGCCGACAGCCTATAAACCGAACGTTCGGTTTATAGGCTGTCGGCTTATGGAATACATGTATTCCTATTGCTATTCTATAAACCGAACGACTTTCGGTTTATAGAATAGCAATAGGAATACATGTATTCCATAAGCCGACAGCCTATAAACCGAACGTTCGGTTTATAGGCTGTCGGCATTTTACTACACGGAGACAGAGTCTCCATTCATAAAATTATGAATGGAGACTTTGTCTCCGTGTAGTAAAATGCCCACAGCCTATAAACCGAACGTTCGGTTTATAGGCTGTCGGCATTTTACTACACGGAGACAAAGTCTCCATTCATAATTTTATGAATGGAGACTCTGTCTCTGTATAGTTAAATGCCGACAGCCTATAAACCGAACGACTTTCGGTTTATAGACTTTCGGCTTATGTAATACATGTAAACCTATGGCTATTCTATAAACCGAAAGTCGTTCGGTTTATAGAATAGCAATAGGATTACATGTATTCCATAAGCCGAAAGTCTATAAACCGAAAGTCGTTCGGTTTATAGACTTTCGGCTTATAGAATACAAGTAATACTATTGCCTTTCTATGAACCGAACGAGAGCCCCATTCATAAGAATTTCTTATGAATGGGGCTCTCGTTCGGTTTATAGAAAGCCAATAGTATTACATTGTATTCTATAAAACGAACGAAAAAAATTAACGAAACGAAAATAATGAACGAATTTCGTCTGAAACGAATGCACTAATGAACGAAATTCGTTTTAGACGAAATAAATAACATTTTCGTCCGAATGGACGAAAACGAAACGAAAATTTTAGTTTTGCACATGTCTATACTTTACACAAAGAACGCATATCATTTAACCTCCAGCTTTCCACTATGCTCAATCAATAAACTGGCAATGTATGGAAACAGGGCTAGCACTTTTTACAATGAATGGTACTTCAGAAATTAAGGAGTCGAGTTAACAGGCTTTTGAAATGTGTTAATGGCTTAATTTGTCAATTCCATGTGTTAACAACACAAACAAAAAAATACATAATATGAATATATTTAAACACCATGGTATCATACCTGTACTGACTACAGCTACCAAAATAGACGGCGACAGCAAGCATCACTGTAAATATCAACAATGGACATATATCTGTTCTAGAGACAAAAAATGAAATACTGTGAGATTTGCTCAAATCATCATCTTAACTTCCTTTCACACTCTCCTAACATATCATCTCACCTCCAATTAGGACACCCACAGATTGCCTGTGTAGGAAGCACAAGAAAAATTAGTTGCGGTTCTCAGTCGTTGAAATATGAATGTGGGGAAAGCCAATGGACAGTAGATTCTGTTGCAAGCAAACATAAATGTCAGTATGTATATATATATATATATATATATATATATCACAGCGCAGTGGTAATACCACGTCCCGGAACGTCATAACCACACCAACGTCACCTGTCTCTCACCCCCAGAGAGCATAAACCCCGGGCCGGACTCGGAATGAAAACCAGCCCAGGAAATAATTGCATACCAGCCCCATAGCATTGGGTCATTATACCAGCCCCATAGCATTGGGTCATTATACCAGCCCCCTAGCATTGGGTCATTATACCAGCCCCCT
Organism: Pelodytes ibericus; assembly: GCA_036172795.1. Lineage (NCBI taxonomy): Eukaryota > Metazoa > Chordata > Amphibia > Anura > Pelodytidae > Pelodytes > Pelodytes ibericus. The sequence goes on from CM069858.1 coordinate 139,465,603, forward strand.
AGCATTGCATCATTATACCAGCCCCCTAGCATTGCGTCATTATACCAGCCCCCTAGCATTGCATCATTATACCAGCCCCCTAGCATTGCATCATTATACCAGCCCCCTAGCATTGCATCATTATACCAGCTTCATAGCATTGCTTCATTAAACCAGCCCCATAGCATTGCATCATTATACCAGCCCCCTAGCATTGGGTCATTATACCAGCCCCCAAGCATTGCATCATTATACCAGCCCCCTAGCATTGCATCATTATACCAGCCCCCTAGCATTGCATCATTATACCAGCCCCCTAGCATTGCATCATTATACCAGCTCCATAGCATTGCATCATTATACCAGCTCCATTGCATCATTATACCAGCCCCCTAGCATTGCATCATTATACCAGCCCCATAGCATTGCTTCATTAAACCAACCCCCAAGCATTGCATCATTATACCAGCCCCATAGCATTGCTTCATTAAACCAGCCCCATAGCATTGCATCATTATACCAGTATATTTTTGTTCATAAAAAGGGAAATCATGCATTTTAAAGAACCTTTTAAGAGTATTTTTTTTAATGGATAAGACAGTCAGTCACACACACACAGTCACTCACACACACAGTCAGTCACACACACACAAAGTCAGTCGCATACACATACACACAGTCAAACACGCACACACAATCCGTCACACACACAGTCAGTCACACACACATATACAGTCAGTATGTAACATCCCAACAATGAGGGCACCATACAAGGCTAACAATACCCAGACGCCAGGCCTAATTTCCTGGTCGCCAAGACAATCTGGGATTTGCCGAGCCCTGGTCTACCCACATAAATATAATATTGCAGTATATAATGCCCTTATCCCAATTCCCTTCCCTCCACTGTTCCAAATAAATATATTATAATATACAATTCCCTCACCACTGCAGCCCCCTCTTTTTACAGTTCCTCCCCACACATAAATATAAATATTAAAAGATATAATTCACTCAGCCCAAGCCCTGTCAGCTCCACTTTTAACCTCCCATTAATAAAATATTAAAATATATCATTGCCTCTGTCCCCCACCTGAGGTACAATGATATATTTTAATATGGGCCACATACATATAAACGTCATATAAATATAATAATTGCATCCCTAAGCTCTCATGACCCTCATCCAGCTATCGGATCAGCATCAGTTGTGAGTCACAGAATCAACAACATATAACAGCAGGAACAAAAAATATTCAGGTTTATAGAAGAGATGTGAACCACGTGCTCATTTTGACATGTAAAATTGTGATTAATATTTCTGGAGTGGTTGGGTGTATATACACGATCAGGGATGCTGACCTGACTGTAGGCATATTGTTTAATAATAACCATTGGCTCTAGATGCACTACTTTAAATATCATATATATAACTACCCCCTCCCCCCCCCCCAATAAAAGTCATTATTTGTGGTAAAGTGTTTCCCATAATATGTTATTTGTAGTCACAATAATTTTTTGGGCTCTATAATACTGAAATGACCCCCCCCCCTCTTATGTGTTTTGTTTTTTATTACAGATCCCCCCCTCCCGCTGCCCCCCTCTCCTCTCCCGTCCCCCTCCGCTCCAAGTTAACTAAATAACTTGGGTCTTTGTTTTCAATAAATGTATTTTTACTATGTGGAGCTCTCACCAGTCACTGCGTGCGGAGCTAAACGCCCGATCTGTGCGCACTGTAGCGCTGCCGGATGTGACCTCATATGCTCATATCTAGCAGCACAGCTACAGGAGCGCGTTAAGGGATCTGCTTAAAAGGCACCGCTGGTCTGGGGGATGAAATTAGATTAAAACTTTGACGGCTGGCAGTGGCAGGCAGGTTTGAGACTCGGGTCACAATTTGGGGCTATTGAAGTGAGACTCGGGGCTTCAGCCCCAGTAGCCCCCCCCTAGCGACGCCTCTGGCTGTCACCTTCTAAATACATACATATTAATATGTAGTTGGTCCCCCCTGTGCAGCTATAACTGCTTCCACTCTTGGGAAGGCTTTCCACAAGGTTTTGGAGTATTTCTGTGGGAATATTATCCAGTAGAGGTGAGCTTAGGCACTGATGTTGGACGAGAAGGCCAAATGTGTTTGAGGTCAGGGCTCTGTCCGGCCAGTTCTTTCACACCAAACTTATCCAACCATGTCATTATGGACCTTTCTTTGTGCACTGGGGTACAGTCATGCTGGTATAGAAAAGGGCCTTCCCCAAACTGTTCCCTCAAAGCTGGAAGCATTGCATTGTCTAAATTAAAGATTACAATTTCCCTTCACTGGAAATAAAGGGCCTAGCCCAGCGATGGCGAACCTATGGCACGCGTGCCACTACTGGCACGCCTAGCCCTCAGCTGTGGCACGCGGCCAGGTTCAGCTCTCACCGCTTCTCTGCTCCGTTGTCCTGGAGGTGCAGACATCAGCGTAATAGACGGGCGCCGCCAGTTATCTGCTTCTTCTCCAGATGATTGGCGCATGCGCATTCTGTGAAGAAGCTTTCAAGTCGGAAAGCAATTAACTGTTTGCTTTCCGACTTGAACGCTTCTTCACATAACGCACATGCGCCAATCATCTGGAGAAGAAGCAGGTGACCGGCAGCGCACGTCTATTACACTGATGCCTGCACCTCCAGGACAACAGAGCAGATAAGCGGTGAGAGCTGAACTTGTATGTGTGTGTGAGTATAAGTTTGTGTGTGTGTGTGCGAGTATGAGTATAAGTGTGTGTATGAGTATGATAAGTGTGTGTGTGTGTGTATGAGTATGATAAGTGTGTGTGTGTGTGTGTGAGTATGAGTATTATAAGTGTGTGTGTGTGTGAGTATGAGTATGATAAGTGTGTGTGTGTGAGTATGAGTATGATAATGTGTGTATGTGAGTATGAGTATAAGTGTGTGCGAGTATGAGTATAAGTGTGTGCGAGTATGAGTATAAGTGTGTGTGTGTGTGTATGAGTATGAGTGTCTGTATGAGTATAAGTGTGTGTGTTTGGGTATAAGTGTATGATTATGAGTATAAGTGTGTGTGGGAGTATAAGTGTGTGTGTGTAAGTATAAGTGTGTGTGTATGAGTATAAGTGTGTGTATGAGTATAAGTGTGTGTGTGTATGAGTGTCTGTATGAGTATAAGTGTCTGTATGAGTATATGTGTGTGTGTGTGTGTGTGTGTGTGTGTATGAGTATATGTGTGTGTGTATGTGTGAGTATAAGTATGAGTGTGTGTGAGTATAAATGTGTGTGTGTATGTGTGAGTATAAGTATGAGTGTGTGTGAGTATAAATGTGTGTGTGAGTTTGAGTATAAGTGTGTGTGCGCATGAGTATAACTATAAGTGTGTGTGAGTATGTGTCTATGTGAGTATAAGTTTGTGTGAGTATAAGTGTGTGTGTGAGTATGTGTATGAATGTGAGTATGTGCATGAGTGTGAGTATGTATGAGTGTGCGTTTGTATCAGTGTGCGTGTGTATGAGTGTGTGTGTATGAGTATAAGCGTGTGTGAGTATGCGGTGTTGGCACTTTGTGGTTTGCAAATTTGTGTCGGTCAAAAATTGGGCACTCGGGACCAAAAACGTTCGCCATCACTGGCCTAGCCCAACCCCTGAAAAACAGCCACACCACATTAGTTGGCTCCACAATGCAGTCTTGCAGGTAACGTTCTCCTGGAAGCTGCCAAACCCAAACCTATGTGTTCAACGTATAAATTTATCTATAAATCTTAAACCTATCTAAATTTTCTAAAATATTGAATAATTATGAATCTCTCGCTTCAGTTAAAACATCTCCCTATTTAATGAGCATTTTAAATATTCAATAATAAACAGTTTGAAAGCATAGATTGAAATGATTAGCTGATCATCCTAAGATTTATTATATAAGTAATATAATAATAAGGAGGGCTGCATAGCAGTCACAAACATTGGAATGGGGGAAGTGACCAGACACTATTAAATTAATTATGTGGTACAACAGAACTTTCAGGATTTCAATAGGTAATGTATACATGATTAAAGAACAATGGTATGCAAAAAACAGTTAGTATTAGGGTTCGTGGTTAGTATTAGGAGTTAGTATTAGGGTTTGGGGTTAATATTAGGAGTTAGTATTAAGGGTTTATATTAGAGTTTGAGGTTAGTATTTGGGGTTAGTATTAGAATTAGTATTAGGGTCCGGGGTTAGTATTAGAAGCTAGTATTAGGGTTCAGGGATAGTATTAGGAGTTAGTGTTAAGGGTTAGTATTAGGGTTTGAGATTAGTATTAGGTTTTGGGTTAGTATTAGGAGTTAGTATTAAGGGTTAGTATTAGGATTTAAGGTTAGTATTAGGACTTAGTATTAGGGTTTGGGGTTAGTATTAGGAGTTAGTATTAGGGTTTGGGGTTAATATTAGGAGTTAGTATTAGAGTTAGTATTTGGGTTCTGAGTTAGTATTAAGAGTTAATATTAAGGGTTAGTATTAGGGTTTGGGGTTAATATTAGGAGTTAGTATTAGAGTTAGTATTTGGGTTCTGAGTTAGTATTAGGAGTTAGTATTAAAAATTAGTATTAGGGTTTGGGGTTAATATTAGGAGTTAGTATTAGAGTTAGTATTTGGGTTCTGAGTTAGTATTAGGAGTTAGTATTAAGAGTTAGTATTAGGGTTTGGGGTTAATATTAGGAGTTAGTATTAGAGTTGGTATTTGGGTTCTGAGTTAGTATTAGGAATTAGTATTAAGGGTTAGTATTAGGGTTTGGGGTTAATATTAGGAGTTAGGGTTAGTATTTGGGTTCTGAGTTAGTATTAGGAGTTAGTATTAAGGGTTAGTATTGGGTTCTGAATTAGTATTAGAAGTTAGTATTAAGGGTTAGTATTAGGGTTCAGGGTTAGTTTTAGGCGTTATTATTAGGGGTTAGTATTAGCATCTGGGGTTAGTATTAGGAGTGAGTATTAAGAGTTAATATTAGGGTTTGAGGTTAGTAATATGGCTAAGTATTTGGGTTTGAGGTTAGTATTACAGCTTGGTATTAGGGTTCGGGGTTAGTATTGAGAGTTAGTATTAAAGGTTAGTATTAGGGTTTGGGGTTAGTATTAGGGTTCGGGTTCAATATTAGGAGTTAGTATTAAAGGGTTAGTATTAGGGTTTGAGGTGAGTATAAGGGCTTAGTATAAGGGTTTGGGGTTAGTATTAGGAGTTAGTATTAGGGTTTGGAGTTAGTGTTAATAATTAGTATTAGGGTTTGGGGTTAGTATTGTAGTGTTTCAATGCTATAATAACCACACACTATTTATCCTAGAAAATACATTTTTACAACCTCTAACTGACACGTGGACTTATCTTGACCAATCTTAACTTTTGGTTCATCTGCATGGCAACAGCTACCGGCCAATCCCCTGCCATCTAGGTTATTCCTGCTGGGCAACCTAAAAATGTCCTAAAGGCTACAATGCTCTCTTAGCGCTAAATGTATTCAAAGAAATTAACAATGGGGGATAATGAATCTCCCTCTATCAGATTAATTCATTATTTAATTAGGTTTCTCTTAAATATTATATGAGCTGAGAAAAAAATGTATATAAAAAGATAGTTAACATAGTAACATAGTAACATAGTAATTTAGGTTGAAAAAAGACACCAGTCCATCAAGTTCAACCCTTCTACCTATCATTACAGCTTTTGATCCATAGTTGTAATATTAATCAACACTGTTTATTGATGATATAATGGCAACATTCCTTACATAACTGCATTGACTATATCACCAATGACTGATGCAATTTGGAAAATGATGAGTATTACATTGTTACAATGTTTGAGCAATGCATTGTTTTAAACAGAAGTTATGCAGAATCATGATGTATGCAGGGATTTAGAAATAGTGCATCATTATTGTTTAGCTGCACAAATAAGACTAAGGCCTATGGTAAAATCCATGTCATGCTACATATACATGCAATTAAGTCATGACTGCTGCTAGGATACATCCTTGTAGTAAAAATACAAAATTAGAATTTGGATTGACTGCTAACCTCATAAGAAAAACCACAACATTTCTATTTAGTAGAAAATTCAGGAAATCATGGCTTCCTAACCTGGTGGAGCATACCTGTCAAGGGTGGCAATATCTCGGGGGCATGATTATTCAAGGCAAAGGGTTGATGTGAATATTTAATATCGTTTAATCTTTCATTAACATACTCCCAAACAGAGGAAACTGAGTGTGGTGAAAAGACAGAACAAAAATGACTAACACAGTTCATAGAGAATATTTATTTAATACAAAAGTCACTGATGACCAAGATCTAATAGCCAATCCAAATAGTGCAGGCAATGTTGTGGGAGTGGCTTAATGGGGACTCAAGCTTTTTTCCTAAATGAGCAGTGGATTAGTTTGTATATCTACAATATTCGATATCCATATTATTATTATTTTTTAATTACAATTTTTATTGGATTTTTGAATGTCATTTGCTGTAATTACATTACATTGCACATAAGATTATAGCTATTAACTGAGATAGACAACTCAGAAAATCAGTGATTAAAATGAAAACATTAAAGGTGGGGAGAAAGAAAAATACAAAAGAAAAAAAGGGGGCAGAGAGAGTGGATGAATGGAGAATTCTCAGAGAATGCTGAAGTTCCACCTTTATAGTCACAAATACATTATACAGTTTTAAGGCGCACCACATAGAGTGCCTCAGCCTGTTTATTATAACCTTAAACTTAGAAGTAAGAACACAATGAGATTGTTTTACCTGTATGGACAGAATAGATTATTAGTGCTTTTAATGTAAGCAGCTTAAAGTGCCAGATAAATAAAGGGTGTGCTACTTTATTACGCTATTGTGGCTCTTTCCTCTGTTTTTCCTGCCTCTCCTCTATGTTATTGTCCTACCCTAGAGGATTGCTTCCTTTTGAGGTTGTGGACCTAACCTTTCCAGACAAGTGATTTAAACCAGAGCCACGCATCCTAGGTATTGTGAGTGTGTCTCCTATGGGGGTAGCTAGTTAGTACCTCTAATAAATACATGGTCGTTTTTTCTTTTCTTTGTTGTTTTTCTATATGTTGAAATAACTCCCATCCCGGTATTTTTGTTTGGACACAGCAAAATATTTCGACAGTTAAGTTTATTTTCCAAGAGCACAGCAAGTACATTATTTCCCACTGAGGGATTCATATCAGCTGTGGTTGGCTCATCCTTGTTCCAGCGGACTCGCATTAACCCTTAGCGGTGGTGGGTCACCTCTCTAGTGACTGCTAATCGTTGCTCCTACGTCTTTAGGAGCTGGACTTGTGAGTTGGAATTCTCTATTCATTTATCCCTCTGCTGAATGTGCTTTGATATACTACACCAGTTTTTTTGGATATAGTTGTCATTCTCTTTTTTATTGTGTTACACTTTTTTTGCACTAATATATACATTTTTCGGGTGGTCTGTTCATTTGTATTTTTATGTGATATTTTTTACATTATTCGTTTAGCAATTTTGTGTCCTTTCACACTGTGCACTTGGGTGACTATCTTTTTTTTTACTTTATGTGTTACTGGTGATAACTTTTTTCTCTAACAGTTTATGCGCAGCACTACAAACTGTATTTTACACTTGTGATCTCTAAAATGTTGGGAACCTTATTTTCCAAAATAAAAATAAACAGTCGTTTCATATCTACTTTATTTTACAATAGTTTTTTGGGTACATTTATAGGCGTAAAATTTTCAAAAAGCTCTACCCCAAATAATGCTTTCACACACACACATGTGGAATTGTGTGTGGAATTTTCAAATTGAAATGGAAAAAGGGAAATACCCCAAATCACAAAAATGTGTATTTTGACTCTTTTCAGTTTCCACTTCCAAATCGTGCATAAACAAGTTCTACATTTGGATGTCATATGTGTATCAGCCAAGTGAGTTCTGTGTGCTGTTTATATGGCACTAAGAATGAAATCGAATGTGCTCGGGACCACCTTGTCTAATGTTGATAGTTACCTTGAAGGCTTTATGCTGTAAAGATTGAAATAGAGGAAAAGGTTATAATTAAATAATATATCTTTAAAGGCATAGAAATAAGTAAAAACAGTACTGATAAACAGTAAATAAGGTGAATTGGTTAATCCAGTTTATAAATCTTTCACCTGTGACTGACAAAAACCAATAGCTATCACAGGGACTGTTAACATAGAGCTCTGGCTGTCTTGGACAACACATCTCACCATCTTCTAGCATGGTAAGGGAGGAAGTCCAACAAACACCAGGGAGCCTGCTCCATACTGAATAATCCTAAACCACATATACAATGTAGAGCTTTAAAGGGACGCTGTTATTATAAATCTTTTATTTTCCTAAATGAATTCAAGTGCAGTCTAAAATATTTTAGTTTATTCAACATATACTTCCATAAGTTCATTTATAAGCCCTTATTTTATGAAGAACTAGCTTTACTACCTGGCTTTACCTGGGATTTAGATTCTTGTCACTGCTCCTCGCTTTCAGTAACTCTCTTGTAGGCGTCGGACATTCGGCACTCGTTCGTCTCTTCAGTTCCTGCGTCTTGTAGCAGTTGGCAATCATTGTTCTGCAAGTCGCGTTAATTATCTCATAACTCGAGTTAGTATAGATTATGTTTGGCACTCCAGCTACAGTGGACTACAATTCCAATGATGCTCAATCAGGTGGCTGCTTTAGCATCATATTGTATCTGACAGTAGAAATGCCATACCTTGGTTGCAACAGTGGGATTAGTAAGATATGAATTTTAGAAAAGCAAAAACACAAATTTAAGCTTCAAAGCAATTCTGATGCTTTCATATAATAGTGATGCACATAGAAACATAGACTGTGTCGGCATATAAGAACCATTCGGCCCATCTAGTCTGTCCAATTCTCTCTATCCCACGCATGCTTAAAATCCTTCACTGTGTTTACCTCTACCACTTCCACTGGAAGGCTATTTCATACATCCACTACCCTCTCACTAAAGTAATACTTCCTGATATTACTTTAACATTGTTGCCCCTCTAATTTAAGACTATGTCCTCTAGTTGTGGTAGTTTTTTTTTCTTTTTTTTTTTTTTTAAATCAATATTTATTGAGTCTGACACGAAAAAAAAAATATACAGCAATTGACTCCGACACATATTGGAATCCAATTAAAACAAAACAAAACATAGAATAATACAGCCCGTCACTCAGAAAAATAAACCTAGACTCTCTTTTTTCATTTTATATGCTATAAACATGAACATTTTAGTATCAGCGATGGTGTAGTATTTCGTAGGGAACCATAGTGCATAAACAGGTATATATGTAGCTGGCATCCACAAGTAAAATCAAGACAAGAAAAATATAATGAAAAAAGAGTGATATACAACCTAACGGAAGTATAAATACCGAGCGCCTGTGAGTGAACTAAATAAAAAAGTAGTAAAACATACAAACCCGTCCGATGGTAGGTATTGAAACGGAGGTAGATGATATCTGTAGAGGGCCCTTCTGGCTTGTGTCGAGAGATTGACTAATTTTGGAACCAATAGGAAAATGGTTTAGGTAGCCGCCAGTCCAGAAAAAATCACAGTGGGTTAGCACCGTGAAGGGACAGAAAGATGTAGAAAAAAGGAAGACAGCGCTACAAAGTAATATTAATAAAAATAAATATAAATAATAAATGTGTAAAAATACACCATAAGAAACACACAATTTGGAGGGTATAAAAATATATAAATTTAAAAAATATAAAAATAAATAAAATAGATACACACAGAACCACCTTAGTTGAGGTGGAAATACAGTATACAAATGAATTGAATTGTAATTAAGCAATAAGGATATGCTAGTAACAAATACAAGTAAATACTACAAGGACAAAACCAAATAAGAACAATAATCACAACAGGTAGATAGTACACACCTTTGAAGAGAGACTGTTTGGGACAATGCTGGACTCAGAGCAGTGAATGAATCCGGAGCGAAGAAAGAAGCCTGGCCAGGTCTTTTCGCAAAGAGAACAGGACGCCAAAAAAGGGACGCGTTTCGAAAAAACTTCTTCAGCCTTTGGCGTCCAGCATGTCTCAAAACGGATCTCTGACTGTTTAAATAGACCGCTTCTAATTACAAGCAGCGGTGAAACCAGGAAGTATGACGTAATCGCGTAGTAGCGCGACGACGTCATAACGTTGCGACGCCAACGTCATCTCCATAGCAACACATCGAGACCACACAGAGCTGGCATAGTGTGGTGTCGATCGGTGTACAGAGAAGGCGTTAGCGGCGGTACATATTAAAAACAGAAAAAACAGAAAAAACTTGATACATACAAAATGAAAAGGTTATATGCACAGTGTATACACGAACAATGTTCCATAAAAACATATACAGGGATCTACTCCATACATAATAATCATCCACACTTCATGAAAAACATCCAAATATACATATATGGACGACATGCATAAAAATGCTTCAAAGTGGATAGAAGTATACAAACATATATATATATATATATACATATAGCACAGAGACCAACAAACAGTGATACATAAGTCTAATCCAGGAATGGCACTAGGTCAAAATTGTCATTAAGACCCTTAGGGACCAGGGTATTTAAGGTGAGGATCCAAAAAGTCTCTCTTTTACAGAGAGTCTTGAGTCTGTCACCCTTGCGTGGACCTAATATAACATGTTCAATTGCCATTGCCTTTAGTTTTTTGTCATTTCGCTGGTGTACATCCAAAAAATGTTTAGACAAAATATGCTTTTCGAAACCTCTTCTGATATTATACCTATGTTCAGAAAGGCGTTTTTTAAAGGTTCTACTAGTCCTACCTATATATTGGAGGCCACATGGGCATTCCAACAGATAGATAACGAACTTTGTATTACAGGATATATGTCTCTTGACAAAGTATCCTATCAAGAGACATATATCCTGTAATACAAAGTTCGTTATCTATCTGTTGGAATGCCCATGTGGCCTCCAATATATAGGTAGGACTAGTAGAACCTTTAAAAAACGCCTTTCTGAACATAGGTATAATATCAGAAGAGGTTTCGAAAAGCATATTTTGTCTAAACATTTTTTGGATGTACACCAGCGAAATGACAAAAAACTAAAGGCAATGGCAATTGAACATGTTATATTAGGTCCACGCAAGGGTGACAGACTCAAGACTCTCTGTAAAAGAGAGACTTTTTGGATCCTCACCTTAAATACCCTGGTCCCTAAGGGTCTTAACGACAATTTTGACCTAGTGCCATTCCTGGATTAGACTTATGTATCACTGTTTGTTGGTCTCTGTGCTATATGTATATATATATATATATGTTTGTATACTTCTATCCACTTTGAAGCATTTTTATGCATGTCGTCCATATATGTATATTTGGATGTTTTTCATGAAGTGTGGATGATTATTATGTATGGAGTAGATCCCTGTATATGTTTTTATGGAACATTGTTCGTGTATACACTGTGCATATAACCTTTTCATTTTGTATGTATCAAGTTTTTTCTGTTTTTTCTGTTTTTAATATGTACCGCCGCTAACGCCCTCTCTGTACACCGATCGACACCACACTATGCCGGCTCTGTGTGGTCTCGATGTGTTGCTATGGAGATGACGTTGGCGTCGCAACGTTATGACGTCGTCGCGCTACTACGCGATTACGTCATACTTCCTGGTTTCACCGCTGCTTGTAATTAGAAGCGGTCTATTTAAACAGTCAGAGATCCGTTTTGAGACATGCTGGACGCCAAAGGCTGAAGAAGTTTTTTCGAAACGCGTCCCTTTTTTGGCGTCCTGTTCTCTTTGCGAAAAGACCTGGCCAGGCTTCTTTCTTCGCTCCGGATTCATTCACTGCTCTGAGTCCAGCATTGTCCCAAACAGTCTCTCTTCAAAGGTGTGTACTATCTACCTGTTGTGATTATTGTTCTTATTTGGTTTTGTCCTTGTAGTATTTACTTGTATTTGTTACTAGCATATCCTTATTGCTTAATTACAATTCAATTCATTTGTATACTGTATTTCCACCTCAACTAAGGTGGTTCTGTGTGTATCTATTTTATTTATTTTTATATTTTTTAAATTTATATATTTTTATACCCTCCAAATTGTGTGTTTCTTATGGTGTATTTTTACACATTTATTATTTATATTTATTTTTATTAATATTACTTTGTAGCGCTGTCTTCCTTTTTTCTACAAGAAAAATATAATAACTCTCCGGATCTCTGTAAACTTTAAGGCTTAGGGAATAGGGCCACAGATGTGGGTCTGGAATTTAACCCTGGGGTTAATCCCTCTCAAAATGGTCAAATGTCCACAAAATTGGAGCATGGTGACCTTGCTGCTTCCCAAACAGACAAAAGGAAACATAGCCAGCAATTTCCACACGGTAGTAAAGAAAAACAAAATATACATTAATAGGCAGAGTTTAAAGAAAATAAAGCATGGGAAAAGGGGTCAAGGAAAAGGTGGAAGTAGTAAAGTAGGAGAATAAGTGGGGAAGAGATACTCCAAGAGAGGATGTACCGGGAACATAAGGGAATGCTCCACAAAAAAGAATGGGCGTCATGGTCATCTTTTGTGGCCATGAAGATTCCCCACTGTAAATAAAGTGGGTTAGGTGCCCCAGGGGGATTCCAATCAGCATTCAGATATATATAAAAAACAGAGTGGCACACTCGGAGACCCTAAGTACAAACATAAATAATATACGACCTATAAAATGATACAATCAAAAACCGGCACTCTCGAGCAAACACTAACTTTAGATAGAGCACAATTATTGCTGCTTTTTGTCTATCACGAAAACCCTATGGGACCAAGTCCACAGAATATTAGGGGCTGTTCGTCAGGTTTTGCACCTCCTCAGGGGTACGTAGCAACGGAGGTAAACCCAAATCTCTCAGGAAAGCGTCTATGTCTGTAGGACTTTCAATAAAAAGAGTTTTGCTCTCCGTGGTGACCGATAGCATTTGTGGGAGTCCCCATCTGTATTTAACTCCCAGTTGGTGGAGATGAGCTGTGAGGGGTCTCATTGAGCGCCTCCATAACATAATACTTGGTGCAATATCATTAAAGAATTCGATGGTGGTGTCCTCCCAATCGAGTTTCCCGATCTTGCATCCAGCCTGAAGTATAGCCAGTTTATCTGCGAGGGATGTCAGTCGCACCACCACATCTCGAGGGACCTCTTTCGGAGCTCTCAGGGCCTTGCGTATACGAAACAGGTCTGTAATCCGGAAGTCTGGCAACTGGGTATCGGGGCATAGCTGTTTATTTAGCTTGATAATATATGGCTGGAGATCCGCGGGCCCAACGGATTCTGGCACTCCTCTCACCCTAATATTGGCGTGCCGCATTTTAGCATCTAGTAGGGCAACTTGTTTCTGTAAAACATATACCTGTTTCACAAGGAAGCCGGTCTCGTTAGGAGCTGCAGTAATGTCTGCTAGCTGTTGCTGCGTGGCCGTCGAGGTAAGTTCAAGTGTAGAGACGCTCGAGAAATCTGCGAGGGTCTCAGTGACCTGCTCAGTAGTGTCGCAATGTCAGGGCCTGGGACCGTTTTCGGTCTGTCTCCTTTTTTGGATTTACGCCCCATCGCTGCCTGGTTTTGAGGGTGTCGGTATTGGGTCTGTTTGGTCGAATTTGCCATCGATAATATAGCTTTTTCCTCTGCAAGGCCTGGAGTTCCGCATGCCCACATCTGTCTTCCACAGCAGCTAGCTCCGCCCCAAGTTTTTTTTTCTTTTAAATGTACTCTCTTCTTTACTGTGTTGATTCCCTTTATGTTTTGAAATGTTGCTGTCATATCCCCCCTGTTACGTCTTTCCTCCAAGCTATACATTTATTTAGAAAGTGTTTTACCAGGAAGAATTCATTGAGATTTCTCTCGTTTTCAAGTATGTCCTGGGGACCCAGTCCAGAATGGAGTTACACAGGGTTACACATTTAACAGTAGATTCAAAAATAAATACATACATGTATTAAACAAGTTGGAAGGAGAACATACAGGGTAAATCCTTATTGATACAAAAAAGGAACAACATGTACAGTATACGAAAGAGTTTGTAAACTAATAACAGGTAAAATCTGTTTTGAGGATTTGGGAGATACTTATTTTCAGGGATCTTAGAGAAGATGATGATTTAGCAGAAACGGGAAGGCTATTCCACATATGAGGAGCTCTGAAAGAGAACGCACCTCTACCAGCTTCCTTTTTGAAGTGGGGAATCGCTAGCGAAGGGTTGGTGCAGGATCTGAGATTGTGATATGTGCAGGGAGTAAGAGCGAGCATGCCACTCAGGTAGGGGGGGAGCGTTCCAGAGAAGTGGTTATGCACTAAGCAAGCTAGGTGGAGAGTACGCCTGGAGGCAAGCGTCAGGCAATTTAACTCTTTTAACATTTTACAGTGATGTGTGTTATAATCACACTGTAGTGCAAAACGACACAATGTATTGTACATAGTGTCGAGTTTACCGAGATGGGTCTGCGGGGCAGAATCATACACAACATCTCCATAATCTAAGATTGGCATTAACATTTGCTGCACAATACGTTTCCTTACCGTGGAATCTAGGTTAGATTTGTTTATATATAGAAAGCCGATCCTAGGATATAGCTTTGACACAAGCTTATCAATATGGAGACCAAAAGATAGGTTTGGATCTAGCCATATGCCAAGATACTTATATGAGTTTACCTGGGTCAGGTTATAACTGGTTTTGGTCTTGATGGTTAATTGAGGATTGTTTAATTTAAGTAGTTTGGCATTTGTCCCAAACAACATGGACACAGTTTTTTCAGCATTGAGGAATAATTTGTTGTTAGCTATCCAATTTTCAACTTTAGAAAACTGATCCTGTAGCACGGATTCCACTTGCGATAGTTGAGTACCGCAAGTATAAATGACCGTATCATCAGCATACATATGCACATGAGCCAGGTCACACAGAGGGTAGATAATTTATAAATAGCGAGAATAGCAGAGGCCCAAGAACGGATCTTTGAGGCACTCCACACTTGATTGGCAACGGGAGGGAGGCAGTATCAGCCATGGACACATACTGAGTTCTATCAGACAAGTACGAACAAAACCAGCAGTGCGACCTCTCATTTACGCCAGAACAACTTAGCTTGTTTAGCAGCAGCTCATGATCAATCGTGTCAAAGGCCTTTACAAAGTCTAGGAAAACTGCACCTGTGAGTTCACCCCTCTAAATACCACTCTGGATGTCATTGCTCACCCTTAAGAGGGCAGTTATCGTGGAGCGATTTGACCTAAACCCAGATTGAAGCGAGGTTAGATAGTTGGAGGTTTGATAATACTCGCACAGTTGATCATGGGCACATTTTTCCAGGATTTTAGAAAGTATGGGTAGCAGTGAAATAGGCCTGTAGTTTGACACTAAGTTTACATCCCCATTTTTGTGAATGGGGATAACTCTGGCTTTTTTCCAGGCTTTGGGGACATAACCGGAGGACAGGGACGCATTGATTAAGCAGGCAATGGGTCACGCAGTAACAGGCGCACTCAGCCTCAGTAGCATTGACGGAAGTAGATCCAGCCCACACTGTAATTTCATTTTTTGATTGAGGAGATGCGCTGCTATTTCACTATATGACATAGAAGTAAATTCAAATTCAGCAATGTGTTTGGCCAGGGGTGATATCGGTAGTGACTCGTCTGCCATAGAAAAAGTGGCATGATCTTCATTGTGGTGTTTTGCTGTGGCGCATCCTACAAAGTAGTTATTGAATTCATTTGCTATTGCCACTGGAGATTTTAGAACTTCATTATGTGTCTTAATTGTGGTAGGTTCTGAGCGGCGCAGAGGGTCATATATGTTTTTTATGACGCTCCAAAATTTGGTAAGGTTGGCTAGATTTCCATTCAGCCGTTCAGAGAAATAAGTTGTCTTGGCAAGTTTGGTTTGAGTCTTGCATCTATTGCGGAAGTGCCGATAAGCGTTGTGATCTTGGTCTGAGCCAGTTTGCTTAAATTTTGACCATAAAGCATCCCTGAAATGGAATAAGTCCAAGAGGTCAGCTGAGACCCAGGGAAGATGGGCACCCCTTACTCTCACTCTACGCAGGGGGGCATGTTTATCACAGACCTGCATGAACTCAGAATGAAAATATTCAATTGCAGAGTCCAGATCGGGTATCAAGCTTAGCCTGCTCCACAGACAATTACTCAAGTCATTGAGAAAAGACTGGAGATTAAACTTCTTAAAACATCTTGTAAAATTACTCTAGGGGTCGATTTGATGGGTCTTACTTTCCGTACACAATACACTATGCAATGATCACTGAACACATTGGGTAGGATGCCAGACTGCTGGATTCTTTGGGAACAAGAGGAAAGGACACAATCCAGCAGCGTATGGTTAGAGCTGTTGGGATTCATCCGAGTAGGAGAAAAAATAAGCTGTGTTAGGTTCATGGATTTGAACAGTGAGCACGTTTTAACATTTTTGTGGTCTAACCAGTCTACATTGAAATCTCCAAGTACGAGCAGCTCACTTTTCTTATTTTGGGCACTAATATCACCCAGTAGATTCTTGAATTTGGTGGGCGATAGATCCCTACAAGTACTAATGGTTTTGAGAATGGATGTAATATTCTTCCGGCTATAACTTCAAAAGTAGAGGGGGTACTTGATAAAGAAAGGTTTATGAAATTCAGTGACTCATGAATATATAAAACAATACCTCTTCCTCTCTTATTTCTGTCTTTTCTGGAACAGATATAACCCTGTATTTGTATTGCAGAGTCTGGGGTTCTAGGGCTTAACCAGGATTTAGTGATGACAAGAGTTTTAGGTTTGTACACCTTACACCATACTCTTAGTTCATCAATTTTGGGTAGAAGGCTGCATATATTGCAATGGACACAGGAGAGGCCCTTATTGAAAGAGAAGTTGACATTTGTACTAGGGCAGGGGCCAGGGTTGGTTTCAATGTCATTTGCCAGGGCAAGAAGAAGAATGAACACAAATTTGCAGAGCTGCTTCCCCTGAGCTTTCATTGACAACCTATGTTGCAAAGAAGGAGAGGGTGGAGTGTTTTTTTAACACTCTCCACCAGCACTCATTAGGAAGTGCACATTTACAAAGCAGTCCATAGTGGATCACTACATTATGTTGCAAAGCAGGGGTCTGTGTATTGGGATGGGTGGGGAAATGGCTTAGTAATGCCAGGAATAACGAAAACATAATAATACCTTTTGTTTGGTTGATCATACTGTCAGTAAGGCAGGTCAGACAAGAGAAAATGTATAGAAAGGAAGGTTAAACTAGTA
The DNA here is from genome assembly GCA_036172795.1 of Pelodytes ibericus. NCBI lineage: Eukaryota > Metazoa > Chordata > Amphibia > Anura > Pelodytidae > Pelodytes > Pelodytes ibericus. The sequence goes on from CM069858.1 coordinate 139,482,895, forward strand.
TCTCCTCTAGGATGCAAAATTTAAAGCTGCAGTTGAGTTTATTTTAATTTATGAGTACCATGTTTGAATTGTAACACTTGAGAGTTCATTGTTTGATTTGGCCCTACCAGACTATATTAAATCTGAAGAGTTAAAAGGTAGTCTAAGTCAGGTAGCTGCTAAATTCCAACACCTGCTGCTAATAGATGGAGGTAAATAATCTGCACACAGGTGAGAAGATTGAGGGGTTAGGTAAGGTCTATAAAAGAAAATTGAGCTGGGGGTGGGTGGGAGTGATTAAACACCCTTCGTGCAAGAATCCAAATGGCTATGTGTGCTGGGATTCTGTTGAGAAAAGGATATTCTTATTGGAGACTTTATACATACAGGGGTGAAGGAACCCCTTTCCTTCACCCCTGTATGTATAAAGTCTCTAAAGGGGAGAGATAGTTTAGGCATTTTAAAACAACTTAGATAAGAGGACCTAGCAGAGCATAAAGGAAATAAAATGTGGCAAAAATGTGGCTATATGTTAGAGGTTGTGATAGTGGGGAGAAAAGAAAAATAAAGAAGAAATGGTTACAACAACACATGCAGATAAAAGGCATAGTATATCATAAGTAGACATAGTAGTATATCAATTAATAAGGTCACATTCAAGAGAGTTGCTAGCAGATTCCTCTAGATTGGATATACCTGGTGTGTTCAATTCAGTTACTGACACCCTTCTTGCAAGAATCCAAATGGCTATGTGTGCTGGGATTCTGTACAGCATCAAAATACAAGTCTAAGGAAACAATCAAAAGAGCAGCAGGATTTTTGGGAAATTATTCCGGTACTCCCTTGTTCTGGGAGAATGCTCATACTGGAAAAATAGTTAGTACTCTTATCTGGTACATATCATGATTATGAAAACACAATTAGAATTCTTGTTGCTGGTACTTTACACAAGGCAAGTGATGTAATCAAATTTCACATAATAATATCTCATTCAAAAAGTGTTCCACAATCAGGTAATTGGGTGGCAAAGATTAGTATGGGACAAACTGGGGACAGAACATATTCTACCATGCATTATTCAATCTTTCCATGTAAAGCTAACATGTGATATCAATAAGGATACAGGAATGCATGCCTACTTGGGACAATTACTGTTACTTAGTTTGAGTGTTTCCCTGGAAGCACCATAACATCTTCATTAAAACAAAAATAGCCTCCCTAGCATCTTGCAGAGTGTCTGTCAGTAAATCTGTGCATCTCTGGAGGAAATGTAAGAGAAGTAATGGTCCTTTACTCCATTCATCATTCATGTATCGCCTTGGCTTTGTGCGTTATGCACAGAATCCTCCAAGAAGGCAGCCAAACTCTTCTGTAACTCTTCGCAAAGAGGCCTGATTCTACATTCTATAGGTGTTTCATAGTGGGTGAAGTGCCCATTGCACTTGGTATGGTGGTTCCTGTCAGTTTTCTTACCCCTAATGTGAAACTTTATTATAGCAGCCGGACAGTTGGCATGGCTGTTTATCAGCCATGTGCACCAAGGTCTTTGGGAATCACTCCTGCAGAGGCTAGCATCATGGATGCCCTGTATCTTCTCAAATGACTTTATCTATAGTAAAGCTATAATAAACATCATTCTAAAGAACTGAATTATTGTTAGAAACAATAAAATAAGTAAAAATCTCTCAAGAATATCTTAAGTTGCCTATAACCACTAGACCCTCTGTTGTGTGTGTTGGCAAGCAATGCTGAATGCTCTATTATTAAAGCTGTTTCCCTTTAATAAAAGTGTTCTGACCCTGGCATTAAAGGTTCTAGTGGAAAGCAGGTTGTGGTTTGGGCGTAGTTAATATATAATTTGGAACATATGGTATTTTAAAATAGTGCCTATTCTTTCTGGAGTGTTCAGGTCTGTGAGAGGTTTGCTAATGATGGCCAATTAGTCATTTAACAGGCTATGTGAGCTGGCTTGTATGGATTTCCATTTGCTAATATTTGCTCTTCAAATATTTTGTTAGAAACGTTTACAACATATTTTATCTACAAACCAGACGGTAGGACATCTGGGGAAGACTCAGTGCCTATACTTTCATAAAGGCAGACCGCATTGGGCTTCTAGGCACCCTAAGCCCTCTATTTGTTCATTGCAGGGAAAAAATGTAATAAAACTGGATATAGACTGGATTTATGATTTAATCAAAAGCACTTTACCATATGGCAGGTGTGTTTGCAACAGGCTGTTTGTTTTGAAGAAAGAAAAAAACACAAGGAGAATCATGCAAAAGCTGTGGCAACATCATTCAAACCAACATGGATGGAGATGCTGATGTCACATGACCTGCCAATGTTGGCAGCTTTTCCATAAAGAAACTAGGGATACACAAGCAGCCATGGCAAGGAGGATGCTTGGAGAAAGGGCAAATATGTATTGGCTGTCAAGTGAATATGGCTATGGAGTCTAAATCTGATGCTCACCAATGAACAATGCACCATGGAGCATTTCACAGTGCTGTCCACACAGGACCAGTGCTGAAATGATTCACTCCTTATTCTTGGTCCTTCAATCCATGTACTCTGTTTTTCACAAGGCCATTGATGAATACCCTTTGACAGTGAGGCTGTTGTGGATTAAGTTTACCAGAGAGATCAGACAGCTATGTGGCCAAATGGATGGCTAAGCACAATAAGAAACATAGTCCACATAAGCTTGATTGCAATGATTACCTATTACTGTTCTGTGCAGTTCATCCACACAACTTATAAACTGCAACTAATGATTTTTGCAAAAGAATACATCTACATCGAAAGAAAGATTTAAATTGCTAAGTTTAATGGATCTGAGTGTTAACAATTAAAGGCAAAATGTGTATCATTAACAGCCTTATTTATCATTTTTGACCTGTCAGTGAAGAATGCCAGTGCATTGGAAATCTGAACGTTTAGCTATATTGAAAGATTTTGGATGGATGAATATTTATTGTTTTATGTTATTTTTCATATTAATACTTTTATAAATTTACTTTGAACATATCCCATGAAAGTGAAATGAGTTAAAATAATGCATCTTGTGCATTGTAGTGGTATACAACATAAAACAAGTAACATTCCTTAATTTCAAGAAGTATGCTTGTAATATTCACTTGTGGTGTACAGTTGTTTGGTACATTCATGGAGTTACAACCTAGTACATACAAACTTTTGGCACTTCAGCTCTAGTGGACTACAACTTCCATGATCCTCAACCAGACAGAAGGCTGCCTGTGTATAATGGGACTCATAGTCCACAACCTGTGATCAGTCATTGTGTGGCATAGCTGGTTGTGAATATATTACAGTTCTCTGAGGTGCTGATAACAGGTACAGGTGATAACAGGCTCCTCCCTTACTATGGTACTGTCCTCTGATGTCAGCTCCATCTCCTATAAGACATCTTTCTATTCATTCTGGTCCCAGATCAGCTGCCAAACACACAGAGAGCTGTTAGATAGCAACACTCACTGGACAGGAGAAAACCAACATTAAATGGAGAGCTGTACAATGGAAGGTATGTATACTAATGTGGAAATCTTAACATGTTAAGCTATAGAACTGACATTACTCATTTATAATACTATAAAAATGCACATAACAATGACAACTTTCTTAACAGAAATTGAGGACTGATACATTCATTTTTCTTGTACATTAAATTAATAATGTTAGTTAGCTAAGCCTTTAACCCTCTGGGCTATTTACCTTCCCTCGTCATCAACTTGTTAAACTATACTTTCACTGCCTGTACAATTAATATAGATGCCTATGTGTAATTAGATATCTGTTTTTGCTTATGTTCAACCCAATATTCAGTGCATTGAAACATTTACCAGAGCAGGCATGATGGAACAGAAATGTACCATTTAGTAAATGACAAAAGTGCTAAATTCTTCATAATTCTGCCAGCCACATTAAGCTCTGTGCATTTCCATTTGTACCAAATACACCTTATTACAGGTACTTTTGTATGAGAGTTGTTTTTGTAAATATATATTGTTTCATTTATAGAATGTGCTATTAGCTTCATTTTGTATGATTGTGAGATACTTTATTACATCACTCGCCACATTTACTAATAATATTACTAAATAGAACATTTCTCCCAGAACCGGAATCATTTCCCAGATTGTTTACTTCCTGCTGCTCTTTTGTTTCCTGAAGCATTTTATTTTGATGATGGATGATGCTCTTTTACATGGAACACTTCCAAGCTATATTATTGCTTTTTGCTCTTAAGCTCACTATCATATCAAATTTGTGTTTTTACTCTTCAAATCTTCAACATTCTGAAGCAAGTGAAGACCAACCTTTAGCACTTCATCTGCCATGGACTGCAGTTCCCATGATGCTCTCAGCCATCTGGTTGACTATTTTGGGAATAGTAGATCACTTCAGCTGGAGTGCCAAATTGAATCTGCACTGTTGCAAGACTTGCTGTGATAGTTTCTGATCTATGCAGGTCTCGTTCTCAAAGTGCCATTTACTTTTACTAATTTGGAGAGATAATAAACCTATAATAGATGAAATATAGACAGACTAAACCCTGCACAAAAGTGAAGCAACCCAAGCCCGTGAAACACACCAATAGTGCTATAAAGCACTATTGGTGTGTTTCACGGGTATGAGTTGCTTTACCATTGCACAGGGATTACTCTGTCTGTATTTTGCTTTTATTGCTATAAATGAAAAACTTGCTTTAAGACTGTAACAGACAGGTCCACTGCCGTACTGGGGCCAGGGCAATGTATTTAGCAATTCCAATATTAAAAAAAAAAAGTGCTGCAAAAAACAGTTTCCTTTATCGCATAACAGATTTTTAGTGCCAGCTTTGCCCCATACAGCTTGTCAGTAACATCTCTGTCCCTAAACACCTTGGCAGTACCATGGCTGTCCCGAAACAGCATTAGAGTGCCATATTTGTCCCCAAACCATTTGACAGTGCTATATCTGTGCCTATACATCTTGCCAGTGTCATTTCTATTCCCAAACAGCTTGCCAGTGCCATGTTTGTGCCCAAACAACTTGACAGTGCAACCATGGTACTCAAACAGTGTGCCTGTGCCATCTTTGTCTCCAAACAGCTTGTCAGTGCTATCTATCTTTGTCCCCAAACAGCTTGCCAGTGGCATCTTTGTCCCCAAACAGCTCCACCAACTTGTCAGAGTTTGTCTATTCCTGTGAATATTGATTAAGTAAGCACACTACTGTGTTAATCGGTGAATAATAGCATGTGTTGTAAGGAAAATTAACCCAACCACCTAAACAGACTTTTAATTAGGTGAGGTTGTTTATTTACCTGCTTGTGACGAGTGTAAAATTCAGTACGATGGTCAGACAACAAGAACTTTAAATCACAGGGCACAGGAACATCCTGCCGCTATTGCCGGTCAGAATAAGGGCTGTGATGATGTAGAATCTGACTAATAAAAAGTTAGGGAAACCCAACTGGTAGACACTTTTTCACTTGTAATGGAGGTGATGTCTACTCAATAAAGAGAGAGTACGAAAAAATTCTTACATGTAGCTGAATGGGAGTATATTTCCAACTCAACTACTGTGGCCTTAAGTTTGAAATTCTCAATTACCTCCAATTCTCTATTTATTGTGTAGATCCTTATATGTATCATACAGTGCATCGATAAGGCATGCCTATCAGAGAGAGGTGGGACATACCAAACAGACTTAATTATTTAGAGATTAAATGGATCTTTGAACAAAACTACTCAACTCTGAATTTTATTGTCCTATGTTTTGTATACTGATTGGTGTGATGCACCCTGTGATATGCATCATTGTGCTTTTATCATCTCTGTTTTTCCAACTCTTCTACTTTGGCCTTAAGATTCCCATCTCAATTGCAGGCAATTCTCACTTTATTGAATAGATCCTTAATTGTGTGTAGCTGTGTTTTACAACCTCCATGAAGCTCCAACTGGCTGAACATAATGGGAGTTGCACTACACAACAAGAAAAATGAAAAACCTTTTCCATTCCTGTTTCACACACAGCTCAGGATAGATATACTGTAGAAAGCTTTCCTCCTACTCTTTTGAAATGGAAACAAAATGTATGATAGAGAATGAATTTCACAGCGGGGGTTTCCTCTGACACCTTTACTGTGTAGATTGTTTGCCATGTTTCCATTGTGTGCTGAAGCCTCTGGAGATAAAGAGTGGGGAACACTGTAACGCAATAATAAAGGTTTATGTAATGTTACAGGTGAGGGCAGATGGTATAAAACTAGTCCTGGGCATAAATGTGTTTCTTTCTTTATTTATTGTAATAGTAGTGGGGGAAATTAGCAAAGGGATGCAGGGGAGCCCTAATCCAAGCCTGGTACAATTAGTCCTTACCCCAGGAGTTAAATGTATAACTTAAACTTTCAATTGTTCTAAATCTCTCTGAAAGTCAACTTTTGTATTATTATTTTTTAAGGACATATATTACTCTAGCTATAGGAACTTAAATTGCCTCTTCCCTCCATAGACTGTAAACTTGGTTTACAGTTTTGTTGTCAATAGTCCATCACTGTATACACCTATTTATAAATCAGACTCCGATAACATAACGTATGGTGATTGTGCCTGGTTTTTTTGTACCTTTCCTAACACTTTTTAGTGTGGGAGTTTTTATACATGACCCCCTCTGTACCTGGGAATGTCGTTAACATTATTACCAATCTTTAGTAAGATCATGATCATTAGATAATGAACTTTGCTCAGAAATAGACTCCAACCTCTGACCTATTGAAAATAATTAAGCCACATTGGGCATGTGTGATGATGAAATCAGAGTCATACACGTTCATGGTGCAAATAGCAGCACACGCATGAGCAGTCCATCCCTATGCATTCCGATAGAGAACTCCATGGGGTCAAGTGTGTGAATAAAGCTGTGCACATACATATATATATATATATACTGCTACCTGGATGCAACCTTGAAACACCCATTAAGAGGTGCTGGATAAAAAAGGTGAGTTTTGCACAAAAAAAACCCTTAGTGTTTAAAAACTAAATAAATAGTACACATTTCTAAAATGTCAGCTTTAACATTATTTAGATTATTTTCTCAGCTGGAGTAAAGTGGCCTTTGCGGATGTATCTGATTATCAGCATATGGGTATCAAGGTGGAACATATATATAGAGTAGAATAAAGGAGAGGAGGCCACCTGGCAGTGAAGCCAAGAAAAGGATGGGGCCACATCTTGTGTCCCAAAAAAGTACTGTCATGTCCAAGTTGTGTGGCGGAGTTGCCGGGGGGCAGAGGGTTACGTATCGCAGGAGCGGAGTGACATGTCAAGAAGGTATCCCAGCAGAGCTAGATGCCTGGGAAGAATTTTTCTTTTTCACGCACTTGTCCTTCAGCTCAGACGTCTTATTGCAGACCTGTGGGATATAAACAGTGACAGCCTTCAGCTCATCATCTACCTTCAGTCACATAATATCTGATTCAATGAGATTATTTTATATAATGGCCCTGTTAAGGTTACAGTACTCGTTTAACACTGATTATTCTACCATATTTTGTAAAAGATATTATATTGACATTAAAGGCACAGTCTAGTCCCCAAACTCACTTTGGTTCAAGATGAAGATCACTGCTTTTATAGAGCACAGGCTTTTTTCAGTGTGATTTGATGCAGGCCTTCTGCATAAATCACATTTTTCATATTTGACTCAAGCCCTCCCCAGTGATTACTCTGCATGTTTACTGCAGGTACTGATAAAATAAACACATAAAGTTTTGTTTTATTTAGTCGCTTCGTGTACTCTTCCATTTAATAAATGATGTGACCTTGCTCTTGTACACAATAGGATCGCTTAACAGTGCAACACATTGTCTGATGACATCACTAGAGAGACAGGATATTCCATTCATTTGAATGAAATTATTCTCATTGGTTCCTGCAGCCAAAAAAAGGACTTTTACACAGCTAGTGTGGGCAGTCCTGGCTTCTTGCAAACTGCTGTATTTTCACAATTTAATTTAGCTGTAAGTATTTTATATTTTAAGCAATACAAAATGTAAAACATGCATTTTAAAGTACTTTGAAAACACATTAATATGCATTACAATTTGGAAAATGCATTTTGGCACTAGATGGTCCCTTTAACCTTTTAGTTATATGGCGCCCAACAATGTACATAGCGCTTGGTTCAGAGCATAGAAGGGATCTACATACTATGTTAGCTAACAAAATTCATTAAAAGGCACCTTCCTGTTCTTGTGGTCTGGGAAAACCAAATTGAAATCCCAGGCAGAAGGACTGACCGACCTTTTGAGCACAGCAGTTATGAAGGCTGGTGCATGCTGACAGTCCAATCAGAATGCGGGGGCCTCTCGCTGCTACTAAGAGAGACTAGCAGGAAGAGCCAGTCGCCGACCAGAGCAGACATCTTGGGCCAGATCTTGCTTCATCTGAGGCATGTGACCAAAGATTCTAAACAACATGTCTGTTCTCTGATAGAGCTGGGCAGTGCAAAGAGGGCTCACTTTATGTGTATGCTTTCAGGAAATCATTTCTTTTTAAATTGCCTACAATCGAAATAATCTTCCGGTTAAACATCAATTGCTGACAGTTGTCTTTTAACAATCAATGACAATATATGCCTTATATGTTTGATAGATTGTTTTAGGATTTTCCTAGAGTATTTAGTAAAAGGCATAAAAGCAACCAAAGATCAAGGAATACTGGGGCAGGCAAAGAGCCAATCAGAAACACACAAAACAAGCAAAAGATCAAGAAAGTAACAAGGCAGAAACAAGGAAAACTGCATGGAGGACAACTTGCCTGGCTGAAACCTGACAACAATTAAAGAGGTCATATCTATCAACAACGTGATTGCTACAGAAAACATATGCAGAGTTAGAGGGCCATTGATATGTCGAAGGTTCCTTAGACATGATATTATGTAAATGTAAGGTCTTGGTTCGAGGTGAAGGTTGGCATTGAATGTCAGTACATTTCACACATTGACAGATGTAACAACTATGAGGAAGCTAGAAAATGTATTCAAGGTTAATTCATGTGCTAGTAGACATAAAACATTAAATAAAAGCAGAGCTGTATAATTAAAGTGTAGATGTTTTAAATAGAAATTATTTAATGAAAGAATGCAAAGCAAACGTATTGAGCCGTCCTCGCTTCACGTAGCTTTATAGATGTAGAGCTATGGGGAGCAGAGAGTGCTCAATGTGGTACTTTAATTGTATTCTATCATGAAATAATGTATATTTAAAACATGTACACTTGCTGCAATCATTCATTTTTTTGTCTACAGTTGTCCCAAACAGCTGGATCTTGCAGTTCTTTATATGCATTCCTGTGCATTAAATTGCTGAGGTGCGCTGTGATATTCTCACACATTGCACACTACTGTGAGTTGTATTGCTGTCGACCTCTGGAATACACTGATATCACATCATTAAAGGTTTTTGAGTCGACAATCCGGTCGGGCACATTAGCTGAATTTCACAAATAGGTGAAATGCAGGTACGTGATATCCTTGGTTTCTGGATCTAAATCAGCAGTTGGGGCTGTTCATAAACCAAAGCATTGCAAGCATTCGGATCGGGACATAGTCTGAATGAAAACTATAGCTTTTCATCTATCCAATATGTGCTGCTCACCTCCAAACACACGCTTAACATAGGCGAAATTGAACCCATTTCAATTCTCCAGACTTTAGTTGCATTTGGTGTCGCGAGATATCGGCATGGAATTGGCTATGATGTCCGAATTGCAATGTTATTCTGAGGCCCATTGGGGCTACCTGAGTTGGTTGAAATGCGATGTGCCCTGAATCCGTCTGCAATTTGGAGGCACCATTTTGGGTCTGATTATGGGCACATATTGGGTTGACCCATAAGTGTGTGTTTGTTTGTTTTTTTGATGGAGGGCATGATTGTGTGCTAGGGTTTGTGGGCGAAGTGGTGGGGTGATCAAATGCTTGCCGAGGGTGCAATCAAAATTTTATATATCACAGTAGAAGGGGTGAGTGCAATCACTTATATGCAGTTTTTGTGCAAATTGGTGGTCCTTTCCTTTCCTGGTATATCAAAAAATAAAACTTGTACTAACTAAAAATCTACTAAAGTACATTTTTATGCAAAGATTGTTATTTATAATAAAGTTTTTTAAAAATAAAAATAATCTCTTTTTAGTGAACACATGTTTTATCCATAAGTGTTTTCCCTGGAATGTCATGGGTAAATTACCCAAATTCAGGTTTCTGAAGCAAGAAAGGTTTAATGTCACCTAAAAGTATGATTCAGATGTTTATTTCCTCTGTAACACCACACATTCTTTGTTGTGCCTTAGTATTCTGTGATCCAAGTGCACTATTTTGCACTTTTAAGACTTAGATTAGATTTCTCACACTTGACCATTCTTTCTCATCATTTTATCTTTGATGCAGAGAGTCAGTAACATGTTTCTCAAAGTACAATTATCTGCTGAGTGATATTCTCTTGCCTGAGAAGAAAATTACATTACCATGATTATAAAATTTCCATAAAAATAGGGCAGGAACGCAGCTTTTTATAAACCACAATGCATTTAAGTTATTATATTTCTAACAACACTATGGGTAATATGTGTCAGGAAAGTTTTCTTCCTACTTTCAAGACTCATGATTTGTCACCATTTAATGCACTATTCTTTATTTTTTATATATATGTAAAATCGGATTAAAAATTACAATAAACTATTTAAATCCCCAGAAGCATATCCCTAGATGATGAGTAGGCCTTCAGATTTTGATTTAATGTTTTGATTCATACTACTGTCTGTCAAATCTTCTACTTTATAGTTACTTAGAGTTTGTGAAGATGTTATAGAAACATAGAATGTGTCGGCAGATAAGAACCATTTGGCCCATCTAGCCTGCCCAATTTTCTAAATACATTTATTAGTCCCTGGTCCTATCTTATATCTAGGATACCCTATGCCTATACCACACATGCTTAAACTTCTTCATTGTTTTTACCTCTACCACTTCTGCTGTAAGGCTATTCCATACATCCACCACCCTCATCCATTAAACCTTACGTTATAGGTTTCAAAGGTTCTAAATGTGGCATGGACAAAAGGAGATTATGACATCACTGTTGATGAAGAACAATTACTTAATTAAGGAATAATGTAGAGAGGTGAAAAAAGTTGTGTTGATGTAGAAATTCCAGCATTAATAAGCCTGTGCAAATTACGTGATTACGGAGTCCAGCGTTCAAGGGTTTTTCTTTTTTTCAAATCCAAGGGTTTTTCATGCTTCAGACAAAGAAACCGACATTTAATGTTTTATAGTTATGATATGAACACTTACCAACACCCGGCACACAGACAATCTTTCAGATATTCACTTGATTATGACGATTATAAGCTTTACCTAGGGAGTATATTTCAACATCTACATATTATGCTACTGTAGCATTGCTCAATCCACACTGAAGATTCTCTGGTACCCCTGGGAAGTAGACTATCACCTCTTACAGTCACAGCACTCAGGAGGGAATTGAGCTTCAAAGTTCTAGCTGATATGAGTCACTGTGAGGGGTAGTTTTTTCTTAGTATAGGAGGTCAGGTAGACAATTGTAAGCAACCAAGCACAGGAATACTTGGTCATCAATCAGGCAACACATAAAGGAGACTACCTTTCGCTAATAGGAAAAACCACAGGGATGGCAGAAATGTGCATTGTATACAATTGTGCCAAAGAGCATGGGAGTTGTTTTTTTCTATATATCAGGAGGAGATGTGAAGGTTTCAGGATGGTGGCAGCTATATTGAATAGGCAGTGTTTATCGCTATAAGGCGCCTGTTCGTCCTGTTTTTATATAGGCGCCAATTTTGTTCATGGTGGACATTTACTGTACTTTGTACTGAAAAATTAGAAATATTCTACAAACTTCATAGACTATATTTACATAGATACACATACATGCATGCCTGTTTATCAGAAAAAGGCGACTTCTACAAAACTTCTGAGGGATGTTTTTTTTTTTTGAGGGATGCATTGCCCATTCCTAATGATAACTACCTCCAAAATCTCCCAAGGCTGCTGATAAATTGTGAGTTTAACGATATTTGTGTGAGAAAAAAAGTTGAACTGCTTATTTATGAGTGTGTCATTTACAGAAGACATAGCTGTGGATTCATTCAGCATGCAGGCTATGAATTCACAATAGATGACAGGAAGGCCGCAGAGAATTTATAGCTCAGAAATAAAGCCTTCACATAGAAGCATCATAGGGAGCGAGGCTGAACATTTCTTACAATTTTATTCAGCCACAATGAGATCAGTCATTGGAATGTCAGAAAGAAGCAAATAAGGCCAACTGATGTTATCCATTCATCTGTAGAACGTCCACTTGGGTTCTCCTTCTTTCATTCTGACACTTGAATTATAAAATGGAGAGGACAAGGACCTTGTCAATGCACATAAAAATCTAGCTTAGTGGGAAGATTAAGGTTATCTGACCTTGGTGTTTGCAAACACCAAACCTGATCAATATAAATTGGATAGAACTTAAGAATAAAAAAGCATAAGCATCATACTTAGCGTACTCCAAAACAATTGATAAGATATAAGCGAAAGTCCCTCAATGTACAAATCTATATACTTCATTGTATCATAGTATAAGATGAATAAATGATGGCAGATAGACCGTGTCCAAAGACCAACCATACAACACACATTTACATTTGGGCCTTAAAATGTGAAAGAATGTCAAACAACAATTTGGTATGTTTTCCCCTTCTCTATTACCATAATATTAAGTTGACAGGTACTGCTAGATTAAGAAATAACCTCAGATGATAAAATTAAGAATCAACATGTTAATTAAACATGATTCAATATACCTCTAATGGTCTATACAAAATAAAAAATGTTAAAAATGTAAATTATAATAACAGGGGGCCAAGGAAACTTGGCCTTGCCCCCCATATGTCCATATGTGTTGGGACCAATTGGGGCACCTCTCTGACCTGGGTCTGGCTAGATGGGGATTTACTTCTTTATGCAACTTGCCTCCTTTAAGGAATTGTGGTAGGGGGTTGGATGGAAAAGTCCAATTCCAACAGCCTTGTGATTTTATTTTTTGAGTTTGCTTTTATTTATTCTCAGATTTTAGTACATAGACCCCACTGTGTTCTGTCTTTCCCCTGACATCAGTAAGCATGGCACTATGCTATTGCAAAGAATAGATTGGTTTCCATGCTTGAAAGTGAATGATCTTGCTTCAGTATTAAAGCAGGAAAAAAATGTTGGTTAATGCACCTAAGAAATCCAAAAGACCACCTGTTCAAAAACTCATATAATTTAGAGGGTGCTCATTGTCATAAACAGTCGAAATTGACTAACGAGAGACAAGTAACCCCATTAAAAGCAGTCATTGAAGGCTGGTTATGGCATAAAAATACAAAAATATAACTTTATTCATTGATGTAGCACACTCAGGATATTGATGTAAACGTCCCAACCCAAAAAGAAAAGAAAACATTAAACAAAACAAAAAAACACTCTGAAAAGGGTAATATATAACATAATGAATACTAAACATATATAAAACACACCAGACACATAAAGTGCAATAGTTAAAGGGGATGCTGCAAAAAATTTAAATTTATTATAAGCAGTACCAAGTACAGATAATTACTGATAAGTGTAACTGATAAGAGTAAATAATAATATACTTGTCACTAAATATGTAAGTGTAAGAAACACAAACCTATCATAAATGACCCATATATGGTTTTAGCAGACTTATAAGGAAGACAGCCCCACATCAAGGACTTGGTTCTGTGGGTGTACCAGGCTCTGTTTTAACTGTAACTTGGTTACATCTACCTGTCATGTTCTGTTCTATATTCTTCGATATTGGTGTGTGCGTCAATCCTATGGGAATCTGCACAATGGGACGGGGCAATTCCACCCCCACTAGCTAACAAGTAGAGTGTGTGTGCCATCAGGGGCCTTAAGTGTTCTTATGCCCTGAGCAGGTCACCCCGGTGGCACTCCCCCATCTCTACCCTCATGTCTGCCTCTCTCCTCTCTCTCCTCATGCCTGTCACTTCCCTCTACCTCCATGAATGTCCCTCCCCTTCCCATGTTTGTCTCTGTCCTCTTCCTTGCCATGTCTCCAACCCCCCCATTTTGTCTCTCTCCCTTCCTTTGGATGACTCTCCTTTCCCCACCCCCCATGTCTGTCTGTCTCTCATCCTTTCCCCATATCTGTTCTCTCTCTCCTCCTCCCCAAACTTGTTGTTATCGCTTTCTCCCTTTACATATCTGTACTCCTCCCCTCATATCGATTAGCTCTGCTTCCCCTCCCCAGATCTCTTTCCCTCTCCTTCCCCTCTCCATACCTCTTTCCCTCTCCCCATATCTCTTTCCCTCTCCCCATTTCTCTCAAATCTCTTTCCTGCTCCCCATATCTCTTATCTCTCCTTCCCCTCCCCATATCCCTTTTACTCTCCCCATATCTTATTCCCTCTTCCCATATCTATTTTCTCTCCCCCTCTTCCCAATCATACCTTTTCTCTCTCCCCTCCTCCCCATACTTGTTGTCTCTCCCCCTCCTCTTTTTTTTTAAAGTGGCGCTCCTTGGAGTGTTGCACCCTGTGTGGTAGCACACCCTAGAGGCCGGCCCTGTGTTCCATACAGCACAAACCCCTCTTCCCGCTGTCACATGATATCCAGGTGGTATAACTGAAATAGGCACAATGTCAGTGTATTTTAGTTTAATGAATATGTGTATTCTTATTTAATATGTAGAATAAAGTACATAGCCAGTGATCATGATCACAGACAACTTAAATCTAGTATTTCTGAGAAACCAGTTGTAGGGAAGATTAAAGATTTCGGGGGGGGGGGGGGGGGGGCAGACAGATGAGAGTTAAATAAGCATTACCAAAAGGTGGTTACCTTTAATAATGTACAACAGCAGGTTAGATTTGTTACTCACTGTTTAGAATACAAAGAGATTAATAACATCACTAAAAAAACATATCCCAATATTAGCTGTGGGTTGCATAGAAGTTCGTTTTGGCCCCAGTTGTACATTGTGTTTCTGCACATAGATACCAGACTGTGAGATATATTATTCTTGGTTGTGCAATATTGGTGATGGCGCATGTCTTGGGGTGCATGGGTAAGTCCTGAGTGTGCAATATGGGCGATGGGGCATGTACTAGGGTAAGTAATGGCTATGCAGTGTGGATGATGGGACATGTCCTGTGGATGTTTTAAAAATATGTTTCTATTTATCTGCCTCTTGTGGCATGGGTGAATTCAAATCTAAAAAGGTAAATAAATAAAACCATTTATCAGGGGGCAAGAAGGGGTAGGTTGCTGCAATTTAGTCTTGCTTAGGGCAATACACCACTGCACATGGTGAATTGCTATTCTGCAGACCTACTGTAGTGGGTTCCTTTTGCTTACATTAGTCAGAAAAGGTGGTTTCACCAGATGGGGGTATTGCACTGTATTACGGATAGAAATAGAATACACTGCGCCTTTTATGTGAGAAGAGTAGCAGCACCGAAACACAACCAGTGCTTCACTCCTGGTAAAAATTTACAAACAATACACACAACGTGAACAGTGCGCTTCCCAAAAACACTACACACTCGTATTTACCCTATACGTGGAGGCAATCCTCTCCGTAGTATGCAAAGGGAAAAAGATAAAAAAACTCTTATAGTGTAGTATATTAAAAAATATAAAGTGATATAAGTGCGTAAACATAGACACACTCACATTTTACTGAGCAGTATCCTGCTCAGTCTATAGGGTGTTCGGGAGCCCCTCGTGGGGTCTTGGATAAAATAAGATTCTGAAGTAGCTCCAAATTCAAGTAGATGTGATGGAACAGGGGAGGAAGGAGATGTATTATAAAAACAGGCAGCATCCAGCTTATAAAGTGCAGAGAGTCCCAGTTTTTAAGGTGCAAAGTGTTCCTGTAGATTGCTCCTTCTCCATACACGACGCGTTTCTCCTTTAAAATAGGCTTTTTCAAGTGTATGAAAAAGCCTATTTTAAAGGAGAAATGCGTCGTGTATGGAGAAGGAGCAATCTACAGGAACACTTTGCACCTGAAAAACTGGGACTCTCTGCACTTTATAAGCTGGATGCTGCCTGTTTTTATAATACATCTCCTTCCTCCCCTGTTCCATCACATCTACTTGAATTTGGAGCTACTTCGGAATCTTATTTTATCCAAGACCCCACGAGGGGCTCCCGAACACCCTATAGACTGAGCAGGATACTGCTCAGTAAAATGTGAGTGTGTCTATGTTTACGCACTTATATCACTTTATATTTTTTAATATACTACACTATAAGAGTTTTTTTATCTTTTTCCCTTTGCATACTACGGAGAGGATTGCCTCCACGTATAGGGTAAATACGAGTGTGTAGTGTTTTTGGGAAGCGCACTGTTCACGTTGTGTGTATTGATTGCACTGTATTAGTTGCTAAAGTTGCTAAATAAATATTATAAATTTGCTGCATGGTTTAACTAGTAGACTGCCTCATTCCACAATGTGTGCTACTTTTTCCATCTAGTGTTACTAGCACTTTGTATTCCATTAGAACAATTTATCAGTTATTAAATACTATCGACTAATAGCACATTTATATTTTTAACACCAATTTGGAAATTGCATCTTAAAACTGTATTTTGTGCAATAATCTGACTGTATCATCTTAGTCTACAGGTGATACTCGAAAAATTAGAATATCGTGCAAAAGTTCATTTATTTCAGTAATGCAACGTAAAAGTGGAAACTAATATATGAGATAGACACATTACATGCAGAGCAAGATAGTTCAAGCCGTGATTTGTCATAAGTGCGATGATTATGGCTTACAAACATGAAAACCCCAAGTCCACAATCTCAGTAAATTAGAATATTACATGCAATCAATAAAACAAGGAGTGTACATAGAACAATATCGGAACTCTGAAAAGTATAAGCATGCATATGGACTCAGTACTTGGTTTGGGCCCCTTTTGCAGCAATTACAATGCGGCGTGGCATGGAAGCTATCAGCCTGTGGCACTGCTGAGGTGTTATGGAAGACCAGGATGCTTCAATAGCGGCCTTCAGCTCTTCTGCATTGTTCGGTCTCATGTCTCTCATCTTTCTCTTGGCAATGCCCCAAAGATTCTCTATGGGGTTCAGGCAGTGGCGAATCTTCCATTGTTGCTAGGTGTGCACTTTGAGCCGCCGTGAGAATCTATATATTTTTTTTTTCAAAGTCCCAATTCTCGCGAGACGCTGGATGCGGCCGCCGGAATTTTTTTTTTTTAAATCACAGCGACCGGATGACGTTACGTCACATCCCGTGACTGTGTTTTCCTCCTCCGTGCAGGAGGGAAGACTGCACGGAGGAGGCGTCCGTCCGGGGACACGGAGCAGCAGCTACTCAGTAAGTGATGGGCAAGGGGGGGAGGAGGGTGGTTGAAAACGAGCACATTAATTGCACAATATTCCTGGGCTCTGACTGGCACAATATTACTGGGCTCTTAATGTCAAAATATTACTGGGCTCTGAGTGGCACAATATTACTGGGCTCTGACTGGCACAATATTCCTGGGCTCTGACTGACACAATATTACTGGGCTCTGACTGGCAAACTATTACTGGGCTCTGAGTGGCACAATGTTATTGGGCTCTGACTGGCTCACTATTACTGGGCTCTGACTGGCACACTATTACTGGGTTCTGACTGGCACAATATTACTGGGCTCTGACTGGCACACTATTACTGGGCTCTGACTGGCACAATATTACTGGGCTCTGACTGGCACACTATTACTGGGCTCTGACTGGCACAATATTACTGGGCTCTGACTGGCACACTATTACTGGGCTCTGACTGGCACAATATTACTGGGCTCTGACTGGCACACTATTACTGGGCTCTGACTGGCACAATATTACTGGGCTCTGACTGGCACACTATTACTGGGCTCTGACTGGCACAATATTCCTGGTATCTAAATGGCACACTATTACTGGGCTCTGACTGGCACAATATTACTGGGCTCTGACTGGCACAATATTCCTGGTATCTAAATGGCACAATATTACTGGTATCTGACTGGCACAATATTACTGGGCTCTGACTGGCACAATATTAATGGGCTCTGACTGGCACACTATTACTGGGCTCTGACTGGCACAATATTACTGGGCTTTGACTGGCACAATATTACTGGGCTCTGACTGACACACTATTACTGGGCTCTGACTGGCACAATATTACTGGGCTCTGACTGGCACACTATTACTGGGCTCTGAGTGGCACAATATTACTGGGCTCTGACTGGCACACTATTACTGGGCTCTGACTGGCACAATATTCCTGGTATCTAAATGGCACAATATTCCTGGTATCTAAATGGCACAATATTACTGGTATCAGACTGGAACAATATTACTGGGCTCTGACTGGCACAATATTAATGGGCTCTGACTGGCACACTATTACTGGGCTCTGACTGGCACAATATTACTGGGCTCTGACTGACACACTATTACTGGGCACTGACTGGCACAACATTACTGGTATCTGACTGGCACACTATTACTGGGCTCTGACTGGCACAATATTACTGGGCTCTGACTGGCACACTATTACTGGGCTCTAAATGGCACAATATTACTGGTATCTGACTGGCACAATATTACTGGGCTCTGACTGGCACAATATTAATGGGCACTGACTGGCACACTATTACTTGGCTCTGACTGGCACAATATTACTGGGCTCTGACTGGCACAATATTACTGGGCTCTGACTGGCACACTATTACTGGGCACTGACTGGCACAATATTACTGGTATCTGACTGGCACACTATTACTGGGCTCTGACTGGCACAATATTACTGGGCTCTGACTGGCACACTATTACTGGGCTCTGAATGGCACAATATTACTGGTATCTGACTGGCACAATATTACTGGGCACTGAGTGGTACAATATTCCTGGTATCTTACTGGCACAATATTACAGGGCTCTGAGTGGGACAATATTCCTGGTATTCTTACTGGCACAATATTACTGGGCTCTGAGTGGGACAATATTCCTGGTATCTGACTGGCACAATATTACTGGGCTCTGAGTGGGACACTACTACTGGGCTCTGAATGGCACAATATGCCTGGTATCTGAATGGCAAAATATTACTGGTATCTGACTGGCACAAAATTACTGGTATCTATAATTGTACAATTGTCACCTCGTGGGGCTCCTGTGTGTTGCATAATTAATGGCGATCCCATGTGTGCATAATTAAGGGACTCTTTTGTGTGGCGTAATTAAGGGACTCTTTTGTGTGGCATAATTATGAGGCACCTGTGTGTGTGTGGCATAATTATGGGGCACCTGTGTGAGTGGCATAATTAATTGGGCAGAGGTGAGGCATAAATAGTGGGGCTCTGGTGTGGCATAATTTATGGGGCTCTGGTGTTGCATAATTTATGGGGCTCCTGTGTGTGGCATAGTTATGGGGCTCCTGTGTGTGGCATAGTTAATAGGCCATCTAACTGGCATTACTAAGGAATCTGTTTGGCATTGTATTGGAGGAAATCCAGGGGGGTGACACCATGAGTTTCCGCACCGGGTGACACCAACCCTAGTGAAGCCCCCTGGATATGAGTATAAACCAAAAAAAACAAAAATCACTATTTCACTTACCTCACGGTTTTTCTCACTTTACTTGTTTGATATATATGTGTCATTTTATTAATTACTAATAAAAGTTATGTCTTAATTTATCCAGATTCCACATACATGTACATATATTTCTTGCCTAGTTTTAGGGTTAACCCCTAGTGAAAGTTTCTATACTTTGTGTTAAAGCTATATTAGAGATGCTTTATTTACATTGTTATTATTTTTAAGTAGCAGCACACCTGTCTCTCATAACCAGGATACACCCCTGGGTTCAGGTCAGGCGAGTTTGCTGGCCAATCAAGCACAGTAATCCCACGGTCATTGAACCAGGCTTTGGTGCTTTTGGCAGTGTGGGCAGGTGCCAAGTCCTGCTGGAAAATTAAGTCAGCATCCCCATAAAGCTCGTCTGCGGAAGGAAGCATGAAGTGCTCCAAAATCTCCTGGTAGACGGCTGCATTGACCCTGGACTTGAATGAAGCACAGTGGACCAACACCAGCAGATGACATGGCTCCCCAACTCAACACAAACTGTGGAAACTTCACACTGGACTTCAAGCATCTTGCAGTGTGTGCCTCTCCATTCTTCCTCCAGACTCTGGGTCCTTGGTTTCCAAATGAGATGCAAAAGCTGCTCTCATCATAAAAGAGGACTTTGGACCACTGAGAAACAGACCCGGTCTGTTTTTCTTTGGCCCAGGTAAGACGCTTCTGACGTTGTTCAGGAGCAGCTTGACAAGAGGAATACGACATCTGAAGCCCATGTCCAGGATACGTCTGTGTGTGGTTGCTCTTGATGCACTGACTCCAGCCTCAGTCCACTCCTTGTGAAAGTCCCCAACACATTTGAATGGCCTTTTCCTGACAATCCTCTCCAGGCTGCGGTCATCCCTGCTGCTTGTGCACCTTTTTCTTCCACACTTTTCCATTCCACATAACTTTCTATTAATGTGCTTTGATACAGCACTTTGGGAACATCCAACTTCCATCGCAATTACCTTTTGAGGCTTTCCCTCCTTGTGGAGGGTGTCAATAATGGTTTTCTGCACAACTGTCAGGTCAGCAGTCTTCCCCATGATTGTGATTCCTACTGAACCAGACTGAGAGACCATTTAAAGCTTCAGAAACCCTTTGCAGGTGTTATGGCTTACTTAGCTGATTAGAGTGGGACACTGTGAGCCTAGAATATTCCACCTTTTCACAACATTCTAATTTACTGAGATTGTGGATTTGGAGTTTTCATGAGCTGTAAGCCATAATCATCGCACTTATGACAAATCACGACTTGAACTATCTTGCTTTGCATGTAATGCGTATATTAGTTTACCCTTTTACGTTGCATTACTGAAATAAATTAACTTTTGCATGATATTCAAATTTTTTGAGTATCACCTGTATTTCACCACTTCATGCAGCTAACGTTGCTCTTAATAGATTTGAGGCTGTAAAACCAAGTCTTTCTAATAATAAATTATATACAATATTTATAAATCATGTGCAATTACCTGTTATTGGATATAATAGCATAGAATGTAAAAAGGCCCGCCATCAGGGGTGACAGGCGATACTGGCACGCCAGGAAAAAAAAAATAAAAACATTCCCCCTCTCTAAAGCCGGTCCGCGGCTGTGAGGGAAGCGCTGTGCGCTCCCCTCCAGCCGTGCGGCTTCAATAAAGTTTGTTTAAAAAAAAAAAAGCTACCAGAGCTACTCCATGGACCAGCAGAGCACCGGGAGACAGCGGGAAGGAGGTAAGTACTGGGGAAGGGGGAGGTGGGTGGTCGATAAAATCTCAAAATCCTGGCATATTGAGATGCTAAATCCTGGCATATTGAGGGGCATAATCCTGGCATATTGGCATTATCCTGGAATATTAATTTGCATTATCCTGGCATATTAAATGTCATAATCCTGGCATATTAATTGGCATAATCCTGGCATATTAAATGGCATAATCCTGGCATATTGAGTGGCTAAATCCTGGCATATTGAGTGAAATAATCCTGGCATATTGGCATTATCCTGGAATATTAATTTGCATTATCCTGGCATATTAAATGGCATAATCCTGGCATATTGAGTGGCTAAATCCTGGCATATTAATTGCCATTATCCTGGCATATTAAATGGCATAAGCCTGGCATATTAAATGGCATCATTCTGGCATATTGAGGGGCAAAATCCTGGCATATTAAATGTTAAAAGAATGGCATACTGAGGGGCAAAATTCTGGCATATTAAATGGCAAAATACTGGCATATTGAGGGGCAAAATACTGGCATATTGAATGGCAAAATTCTGGCATATTAAATGGCAAAATACTGGCATATTGAGGGGCAAAATACTGGCATATTGAATGGCAAAATAGTGGCATATTAAATGGCAAAAGAATGGCATATTGAGGGAAAAATATTGACTTATTGAGTGGCAAAATATTACTGGCTTATTGAGTGGCAAAATATTACTGGTATTGACCAACTGCTCCCAACCACCCTCCATATTACATTAGACCGGGATAACAGGCTTGTGAGGGTAGGTGGGGAGAATGGGAGATATTTTCGGGTGGGGGGGGTTGGGGGAACAGAAAATTTGTTCAGTAAGGGGTCCTCAAATTACTGGTGGTGGCCCTCAATGTAAAGGTCCCTTTCCTTTTAGAATGATATTATTGCTTTGCAAAATCTCTTGTACAAAAGCTTGTACTTTCCTCCATTTTGTTTATTTCCTATATCAAACCTAATACTTCACCTTGATTTTCTTTATATGTGTCAGGTGTGAGCAGCATGAATCAGCTCGGGGGCCTATTTGTTAATGGCCGCCCACTTCCCACATGTAAGAGGAAGAAAATAATAGAACTGGCAACAAGTGGAGTGCGGGCCTGTGAGATCTCTAGGATTTTACAAGTAAGAGTGTGTTAATATATCTTGATATTTCCCTGATGAACTATACATGTTAATGTTTTGTGATATATTTAATCATGTAAACCTTGTGTTTCCAAAATATACTCATAATTGAATCTTTACTTGTCTTTGACAGTTACCTCAGATTGCTAATATCTGTAGCAGACACCACACTTCTAAGAGAAGTTCTTTTCGAGTTTTCAAACAAATCTGACTATAATTGTAGAACATGAAATGCTGCTAAAATGAAATGTTTTCTAGCACAACAAAAGTATTTCATAGAGAAAATTACACTCTCCGTTTTTTTTTCTAAAGGGAAGGAACTGGGCCATAAAGCAATGTAATGCACAAATAAGTGATGTGTATACCTCCCAAGTGTCCCTATTTAGGAAGGATGGTCTCAAATCCTCCTGTTCCTCTTTGCTTCTCTATTGTCCCTCTTTTCTGGGTTCGATTGTATGAGGGTATCACAGAGATGCACATCAATAAAACTCAACAATAAATTGTTTTTTATATTAATTTGTGTAAATAAAATCTGTTATTCTCATTCTAAATGACTTGGCAAATTTCATAAATAGAGAAGAAGAGAAGAGGCATATCTGGTGGGGATGTCCTTTAATTAACAAAAAGTGGAATAGTAGATCTCAAAGTTGATTGAGAAATTCAGAGATGACTGTAAACTAACAACAGAAAAAGCCCTTCTCCACTTAAATCTACCTAGAAATGGAGGAAAAGATATATACTTTTGCCTACATTTATTGACAGCAATTAAGCTGGAGATTGCAAGGAATTGGAAGGTTCCGGGTCATATCCTATGGCAAAGGATACAGGCACAACTAACATTTCAATGTAGTATGGTAAAGGGAATTATAGGGCAGTTTAATTGGAAAGAGAAATTGTACCATTTTTGGCATAGTAAGGTGAATGACCTATGCGAGGGATCGTGGGACCCTTAGTGTCAATATAGGAAATATCAAGGCTAATATTGTTGTATTGCTCTCTTCTCCACACCCGAACCCTATTTGGCTCATAACGAAGCTTGAATGAATAGAGAATTTAATAACAGAATCAGTGTTTGTTATGTATGTGTCTTATGTATGTATATTGTTCCAATAGCCGCTCCCACAAGCATACAAAATTATGATCAATGTTTGGATTGAAACATTGCTCAAAACAGACGCATTTCACTATAAAGCTTCATCAGAGGTTCATAACAAAAGCATACAAAGGAGAACATGCATCCATCTGTCTGGGAGTGAAGGTTATTTATTTATAGAGGATGGTAGCTTGAGTGTTAATTATACTTCAGATATATGGCAGAAGAAAGAGAGCTAGCTACTTGTAACCTTCACTCCCAGACAGATGGCTGGATGTTCTACTTTATATGCTGTTATAATGAACCTCTGATAAAGATTTATAGCGAAACGCGTCAGTTTTTTTCAAAATCCATTAGGATGCCATTTTGTCTGACATTCACTAACACATCTTCAATACTTTCTTAACATTCCATATTGTAATTTGTAATTTTCTTTTTACTGTTATTTATGAACCATTAAATTACTAATTTCTTGCCTCTTCACTTCTTCTTTATTCACTATTCATTACATATATTTTATATTATAATTGGCTCAACCATTCATCATTGTTTACTGTATTTAAAGACTTCTACCTCCCTCTTTACTTTCTGTCCCCACTTCTTCTTGCCTGTCAGCACAGTTATTCTCTCTATTGATAAAGGGAATCAACACAGTAAAGGAAGAGAGTATATTTAACCCCTTAGTGACAAGACATTTTCACCTTGACTTTCCCTTGGTGACAATGGCTGTTTTGACATTTCTAGGGTGTTTGTGTTTAGCTGTAATTTTTTTCTTTCTCACATACAGTACCCACACAAATTATATGTTGTTTTTATCGTCATAAGAAGGGCTTTCATTAGATACCATTATGTTCATCATATCTTATAATTTACTACAAAAAAAATCATAAAATATGAGGAAAAATTTTAAAAAACCCACTTTTTCTAAATTTGACCTAAAATATAATTTACACAAATAAAATCATTAAAAAAGACCCCGTCTAAATAGTTTCTAAATGTTCTCCCGAGTTCAAAAATATGCATGTTTCCATATTTTTCGGTATTTTTTTGCGAGTTATGGGGCAAAAACCAAAAATAGTGTTTTTTGGTTTTTTCCTATATTGATCTTTTGACCCCAACCCGAACCCAAAATTTAACCCTAACACTAAATTTAACCCCAACTCTAATCCTTATTATATCCATTAATATTTTTTAACTTTAATTTAATTTTAACCCTATCCCTTATGCTAAAAAAATATTTAATTTTAACCCTATAGGCTAATATAGCTAAATAACCAGTTTTTAATTAATTAAATATGTATTTTAAATATTTTCCATTGCAATGCTACTAAACTACCACTAGGGGCAGTCAAGTAGCATATTCAGAGCGACGGAAGTGAAGTTACTTTCACTTCCGAAGCTCAGACCGGCAGAGGGCTTAGCCATATTGACAGAGCAGCATGCTCCGTCAATATGGCTCGACACGATCGCTCCGTGGGGCGATCGTGGGGGTCCCAAAATAGAAATTTCGGTGCTGGCTATTGCCTCGTTGTCGAGGCAATAGACCAGCACTGTTAAAGCGGTTTTCGCGATCGTTGATCGCGAAAACCGCTTCATTCACTGCAGGACGTGCCAGGCACGTCCTTTGTCGTTAAGGGAGTTTCTCCCAGGACGTGCCTGGCACGTCCTTTGTCGTCAAGGGATTAAAAGAAGAAAAACTACCACAACTAGAGGACATAGTCTTAAATTAGAGGGGCAACGATTTAAAAGTAATAGCAGGAAGTATTACTTTACTGAGAGGGTAGTGGATGTATGGAATAGCCTGCCAGCAGAAGTGGTAGAGCTAAACACAGTCAAGGATTTTAAGCATGCGTGGGATAGACACAAGGCTATCCTAGCTATAAGACCGGGAACGGGGGACTAATAAAAGTACTCAAAAAAAATTGGGCAGACTAGATGGACCGAATGGTTCTTATCTGCCGACACATTCTATGTTTCTATGTTTCTATGATACATATCCATATTCCATTAAGGGTGGACTGAGAAACATCTTTTGAATAACTTCCAGCTTTTCCTTCTACTTTTTTCTTCTCCCATTAGAGTGTACTTTTTCTACTATTTCTATACTGCGAATATTGTGAATAAAAAGTATCAAAAATGTTGTATACATGGTTTTAGCAGAATTGCATGCAAATGCATAAATCAAGAGAAAAGTGTGTTTGAAATGTGTCTGTGTCCTCTTACTGTTTTGAAATAATTTGATATGCAAATTAACTGCAGTAAATGTATAACTGGCATAATGAATAAATAATTTTACATTTTTTAACATTCTCATAATATAGACATAGTTCACATTGATAGAGCCCCTTTAATGGTGGACTAGATGGGGTGGTCTTCAAATGCAGGATGATTAATTGTTACTGTTTTATGATCAATATTATAATCAGCTTTAATAATTTTGCAGGTTTCTAATGGTTGTGTCAGTAAAATACTCAGTCGCTATTATCAGACTGGATTTGTGGAACCCAAAGCAATAGGGGGCAGTAAACCACGATTGGCCACCCCCAAAGTGGTAATGAAGATAGCTCAAATGAAGTGGGAGTATCCGTCAATTTTTGCTTGGGAGATTCGGGAGAAGCTTTTAACTAATGGGGTCTGCCCTGAAGATAAAATTCCCAGTGTAAGTTAATAATTTGCTATCGTATTTGAAAGTTATAATCATTAATAGTTCCTTCTTTTAAGTATATGAAAGGACATTCAGCTTACATTGGTAGATTGGCTGTTTAAGTGTCTTGTATTTGTCTAATGAAAGTACATCGCTGTACACACCTAGTACTCTATTTATCTAAACATTTAACCAAGTGATATATGGTCATCTGGTTTAGTACACTCCCTAATTAAGCTCATATAGAGAAATAAAAGTTATGGAGTGTGTAGGTTAGCACTGTATAGTAGTATATCTTTAGTTAATGGGACACATTACTTTATACATTTAGGTACCATTAGCGTAACAGATTGTTTTCAGTTTATATATTTGTTTGTTTGCCATTAGTACGTATCACTAGGTTCTTTTTACCCATTGTCTCAATAACCAAATTATTTTTTAATACATGTCTCCTGATTATTACCCTTCCAAAGCAGGGTGAACAGTAGCCCATAATATTTTAGCAATCCCACTGTAAACTAACACCTACCTTCTTTAGGTATCATCTATAAACCGTGTCCTCAGGAGCCTACCATTGGACCTTAACTTTCAATCCACCTCTGAGCCATCAAGCCCAGGTGAGAGGCCAAAACAGCTTAAACATAGAAACATAGAATGGTCAGCAAATAAGAGCCATTCGGACCATCGAGCCTGCCTAATTTCTGGCAAAAAATGTTTCTGATATGCCTATCCATGCATGCTTAAACTCTTTCACTTTATTAACCTCTACCACTTCTGCTGAAAGACTATTCTATGCATCCACTATCCTTTCAGTAAAGTAAAACCTGATATTACTTTCAATTCAAGAGACTCGATTATTGTAATTCTATATTGTCACTAAACTCTATGTATTCTTCCAGTGGACAGTGGAATGTATTCTTCCAGAGTATTACAATTGCAAGGATTATGGTTTTTGAAATCTCTTACACATATTGTTAAACAACACTTCAAAATGATGGGCAGTGAAATAGGAGTAAAGCATGGATGTATTAAATGGACAGTGAAATAAGTAAGGCATAGTTGTATTGCATGGGCAGTGAAATAATTAAGGCATAGGTATATTACGTGGCCAGTGAAATAAGTAAAGCTTAGACATATAACATGGGCAGGGAAATAAATAAGGCTTAGGTGTATTACATGGACAGTGAAATAAGTAAAGCATAGGTGTATGACATTGACAGTGAAATAAGTAAGGCATAGGTGTATTACATGGGGAGTGAAATAAGTGAGGCATAGCTGTATTACATGGGTAGTGAAATAAGAAAGGCACAGGTGTATTACATGGGTAGTAAAATAGGTAAGGCACAGGTGTATTATATGAGCAGTGAAATAAGTAAGGCACAGGTATATTATTTGGGCAATGAAATAAGTAAGGCACAGGTGTATTATATGGGCAGTGAAATAAGTAAGGCATAGGTGTATTATATGGGCAGTGAAATAAGTAAGGCATCAGTGTAATAAACGTAACAGGCACAATCAAAGTTTGTAATATAATTTATAAATGGTTCAGGTAATTTTTTTACAATAGTATTAGAACTGGGCAAAATATATCTGGTGCATTTTGGCACCAGGTAACATTTCAATAAAGCCAGTAATTAAATTGGCAGCTTCAGTATCAGGGAGTCAATTCACTGATTTATTACTAATGTAATATTTGTGTATTCAACACTAACAATTGTACTCTGTTTTATTGAGCATGCCCCTCAGATTCACTGGAACTGCCAAACATGAAAGCATCATCCAAACTGGACATTTCTTCAAGTGACACGGAATATCCATTAAATGTCTCCCCACAAAGCAACCAACATCGTAACAGGACAATATTCTCTACTGAACAGTCGGGGGTTCTGGAAAAAGGTATTTTAGCTTGACCTTTGCTCTTTGGTTTGGTTTTTGCTCTTTAAAAAAAACATAAATTAGAATTTAATGATTTAAGGCAATACATAGTCATGTTTTGAATGACAGAAGAATAATTCCTACTGTAAATTAATCACTACCATGGGTTCTTAACATCACCCTCTGAGATAGCTGGCTATTTGTGGGGATTTGACAGCACTGGAAAATGTTTTTTTTTTGCTGGTGAGATATCTCAGTTGGCTAAAGCATCCACAGTAGAATCTGTTTGACCCTTGGGGGGGTCACAGGTTTAATTCCCAGCACGGATGACTCAGCCCTTCATCCAACTGATGTAGATAAAATGAATATATTTTAGTTGGGTAATAGTAACATCCCCTGAATATTTGGAAAAAGGGATTTACATAAAAACCAGAGAATATGTGAACTTACCTTTCTTGGTTAAAGACTTTATTAATTTGATGTGTTCCATGTTTAGACCTGTTCTAGACCATCTAAGATCTGGCATGAGAGTTTTGTTAAACCTCTTGATTAGCATTTAAACCTTCTCATTATTTTCTATGGCAGCACATTTTAAAAATTTATATCAAATCAGTGCATGTTAATTTATTTCTAGCTTGCTATTTGAATTGCAAAAAGTACCATCAGTTGTGTGTGTGTGGGGGGGGGGGGGGGGGGGGTTGTCAACGGGGGTCTAATGGGTCTGCAACTGAAATTCTATTATCTTGCCTCTTTAAATTCCAAGACATTCTTTAAAACAAGAACATATAATTGATTTGCTTTATATTTAGTGTTGCTCTGTGTAAATAAAAATGAAGCTGGGCCAATAACATTTAACTGCGCATTTGGTACACAGTATCAAATGTTTGTATTCCTCTCTATTTTCCATGTTTGGAGAATGGCTGCTGTACAATATTACCACGCTGATCCTTCCTGATGAATCTCTGATTCATTTATCAAATAATAGCTGGGAGATTCATGTTAGTGCATGTTGTGTCAAGCCTTGAGCATTGTGACAGGAAAATAGGGGCTTAATATATTAATAAAGTCCCTGGAAGTGAATTTTGCCTCCTATTGTGAAATAATTACAGAAAAGACTTCAGGATGTTTTTCCTCAATACAGAGGAATTATTGAAGCTTTTCTATATAAAATAGAGCACTCCCTAGATTAGTGATGGCAAACCTGTTTGGGGCTAAGTGCCCAGTTTCCAGCATAAACCAAGTTGCACACTTCAAAGTGCCAATGACGTTTGTACAGTAAAAAATAAAAACCATTACACACACACATGCACACAATGCATGTATACACACACTTACATACTCGCACACACACAGTTCCTGTATACACACACTTACATACTTGCACACACACACAGTACATGTATACACACACTTACATACTCACACACACAGAGTACATGTATATACACACTTACATACATACACACACACACACAGTACATGCATACTCACACACACATTCACAGTACATGCATCTACACACACACACACACACACATACACAGTACATGCATACTCACACACAAACACACATACACAGTAAATGCATACTCACATGCACACATACACAGTACATGCATACTCACACACAAACACATACACAGTACATGCATACACACACATACCCAATACATGCATACACTTACATACTCACACACACACAGTACATGCATACACTTACATACTCAGACACACACAGTACATGTATACACACACTTAGCTACTCGCACACACAGTACATGCATACCCACACACACAGTACATGCATACACAGTACATGTATAATCACACACACACAGTACATGCATACATACACTTACATACTCGCACACACACAGTTCATGTATACACACATTTACATACTCGCACACACACAGAGTACATGTATACCCACACACACACACACACACAGTACATGCATACTCACACACACATATACAGTAAATGCATACTCTCTCTCACACAGACACACGCACAGTACATGTATACTCACACACTAACACATACACATTACATGCATACTCACACACACATACACAGTACGTGCATTCTCACACACAAACACATACACAGTACATGCATACTCACACATACACAGTACATGCATACACTTACATACTCACACACACACAGTGCATGTATACACATAAACTTTAATACTTGCACACACACAGTTCATGTATAAACACACTTACATATTCACACACACAGTACATGTATACACACACACTTACCTACTCCCGACACACACATACACAGAACATGCATACTCACACACATATACACAGTACATGCATACTCACACACACAGTACATGCATACTCTCACACACACTCACATTACATGCATACTCACAAACAAACACATACACAGCACATGCATACTCACACATACACAGTAAATGCATACTCACACACACACATACACACAGTACATGCATACTCACACACACATACACAGTACATGCATACTCACACACATAAACACAGTACATCCATACTCACACACATATACACAGTACATGCATATTCACACACACAGTACATGCATACTTATAGAAACATACAAACATAGAAACAAAGAATATGTCGGCAGATAAGAACCATTCGGTCCATCTAGTCTGCCCAATTTTTTGGAGTACTTTTATTAGTCCCCCGTTCCCGGTCTTATAGCTAGGATAGCCTTGTGTCTATCCCACGCATGGTTAAAATCCTTGACTGTGTTTACCTCTACCACTTCTACTGGAAGGCTATTCCATACATCCACTACCCTCTCAGTAAAGTAATACTTCCTTATATTACTTTCAAATCGTTGCCCCTCTAATTTAAGACTATGTCCTCTAGTTGTGGTAGTTTTTCTTCTTTTAAATATCCTCTCTTCCTTTACTCACGCACATACACACATATACACAGTACATGCATACTTGCACACACAAACAAAGTACATGCATACTCGCACACACATACACAGTACATGCATACTCCCATATACAAAGTACATACATACACAGTACATGTGTACACACACACACAGTACATGCGTACACACAGTACGTGCATGCTCACACACACAGTACGTGCATGCTCACACACACAGTACATGCATACTCACACACATACACAGTACATAAATATACAAATACACACACAGATATACACAGTACATGCATACTCACATACACACAGTACATGCATACTCACACACACACACTGTACACAGGGCCGGCCTTGAGTGTTCCGGCGCCCTGTGCGGGCTTCCCCCATGGCGCCCCCCCACGTCTTTCACCCCACTATGTATGTGTCCCTTTCCTCTTCCTTGCCATGTCTGTCTCCCCCCCCCCCTCCACCTGTTCTGTCTCTCTCCCACCTCCTGTCTCTCTCTCTTCCCCCTCGCTTGTTCTGTTTCTCTATCCCCCCTCCACCTGTTCTGTCTCTCTCTCCCTCCCTCTGTTCTGTCTCTCTCTCTCCCCCCCCTTCCCCCTGTTCTGTCTCTCTCTCTCTCCCCTCCCCCTGTTCTGTCTCACTCCCCCCTGTTTTGTCTCTCTCCCCCCTCCCCCTGTTCTGCCTCTCACCCCCTGTTCTGTTCTGCCTCTCACCCCCTGTTCTGCCTCTCTCTCCCCCCTCCCCCTGTTCTGTCCTTCTCTCACCCCCTGTTCTGTCCTTCTCTCACCCCCTGTTCTGTCTCTCTCTCCCCCCCTCCCCCTGTTCTGCCTCTCTCTCTCCCCCTCCCCCTGTTCTGTCTCTCTCTCCCCCTGTTCTGCCTCTCACCCCCTGTTCTGTTCTGCCTATCACCCCCTGTTCTGCCTCTCTCTCCCCCCTCCCCCTGTTCTGCCTCTCACCCCCTGTTCTGTCTCTCTCTCCCCCCTCCCCCTGTTCTGCCTCTCACCCCCTGTTCTGTCCTTCTCTCGCCCCCTGTTCTGTCTCTCTCTCCCCCCCTCCCCCTGTTCTGCCTCTCTCTCCCCCCCCTGTTCTGCCTCTCACCCCCTGTTCTGTCTCTCTCTCCCCCCCTCCCCCTGTTCTGCCTCTCACCCCCTGTTCTGTCCCTCTCTCACCCCCTGTTGTCTCTCCCCCCCCCCTTGCCTGCAAATGTGGTTCAAGGGAGGGGGTGGAGCTAACTGGCTCAGCGGTGTAGCTCCGCCCCCACCCTGTGAAGCAGAGCAGCGTCTGCTTCACAGGGAGCCACAGATTAAGCATGGGGAGCCGAGCAGCACTTTCTATTGCTGTCTGTGGCTCCCTGTGAAGCAGACGCTGCTCTGCTTCACAGGGTGGGGGCGGAGCTACACCACTGAGCCGGTTAGCTCCGCCCACTGCCCAGACCCAGCACAGCATGCCGAGCAGAGGGCTGGTGAGGGGGGGATCTTTTGATCTCCCCCAGCCAGTGCCTCTACCGGCTTTTTATTTTTATTTTTTTTATTATTATTTTTTTCAACGGCTGGGCAGGCGCCCCCTGGAGTGTTGCGCCCTGTGCGATCGCACAGGTCGCACACCCCTAAGGCCGGCCCTGACTGTACATGCATACAGTGTACACACACACACAGTACATGCATACATGTGCGCACACACACACATCTTGCCATTTATAGACATGAAGACGTTAGCTTCCCCAGCGTCACTCAGCAACCTGGCTGTGTGCCACAACAGAGGGCTTTGCGTGCCATAGGTTTGCCATCACTGCCCTAGAACTTTCTATTCCTTAATCTAAATCTATTTTAACTTTAGCATAAAGATTTTGCTAATATTAAGTAAGACTGTATTTATTACTATTTTATTTCTGTTTGGGATATTTTCAGACTGAAGAATTTTATTATGAACAGTCAATTAATGAAGTATTTTTTAAATAAAGGGGACGATTTCCTTTTTTCTAATCACACATACATAGTGTCCTTCAACACAGAGAGTACATTTTCAAACAATTGCTAGGTGCTCAAGAGTGATGCGTTGAAGGACGTATCTTGACCAAAGATTTGTGCAATCAAGGTCTAGCTCTCTCCACTCCAGTTTGTAGGGGCCTAGTCACTAAACCCAGTTTTATATTCAATTCATGTCCAAGTTTTTAGCTGTCAACGCAATAAGTTCAATGAGAGTTAATGTATTGTTTTTTTTATTTAAAGAATCTGTTGACGTTAACATATGGCAAAATCTTTATGGATTTTGGCAGTAGTAAATATATTGCATATTTTTTTTAATCCTAAAATTTAGTTTTGTCTTATTAGCAATTGAGTTGTAAGAAGCCAGCACTATGTATGTGTGTTTTACATTCTGCCCAATAATTGTAGTTTGTCCCAGGTTGTAGAGATTAGGCCAAAGCCCAAAAATGGCATGTTAACATTTTCATTGGACTATGCCATATAACTCATGGAAGAGCCTGTCTTTGCCAAAACTGAGCACTACAATTTGTTATTTCTGTTTGCTGAGCATTTCTGAGATGACCACAGTTTTGCTATGTTAATTCTCCTTTCACTTGAACGTGGAATGAGTTTCAGATGGAATGCATGCCGTTTAGCTTCACAATGTGCACTATATGGACAAGTATTGGGACACATGACCATTACACTGACAGGGACTTTTATGACATCATATTCTAAATAATTAGATACTAATATGTTGTTGATCCCCCTTTGCAGCTCTAGCAGCTTGCACTTTTTTTGTAAAAGCTTTCCACAAGATTTTTTTTTACTTCCCTCAATCCGACGTTGTCATTGTACTTGATGGTGTGAGGCGTGCATGCAGCTGCTCAGGCATGGAAACCCATTCCATGAAGCTCCCACCACAAAGTTTCTGCGCGGATATTAATGCCAGTAGAAGTTTGGAACTCTTCAGCTATGGAATCAGCAGAGCACTGGCGACTTTTATACACCATCCGCGTCAGCCCTTGGTTACCTCGCTCTGTGATATCTCGCTCTGTGATACCTCGCTCTGCAAAGGGGGCATCCTATCACAGTACCATGCCTGAATACGGTGAGAGCTTCAGCACAACCCATTTTATTCACATATGTTTGTAAATTCAAAATGCATGGCTAGGTGCTCAATTTTATACACCTGTGGCAACAGGTCTGATTGGAACTCCTGAATGCAATAATTAAATGGTGTGTCCCAATACTTTTGTCTGTATAGTATACCAGTGCTGTATTTACCGTGAGGCATCCTAGGTGGATGCCTAGGGCTGCAAATTTTGGGGGGCGGCAGTGCCCCCCAGCATTGAGAAAAAAAAATTTAAAAAAAAAACCTGGCCCTTTAAAAAATTTTTTAAAAAAATAGACCGTGCTTGCAGGCAGAGACGGAGGTGAGAGGGGATCGGAAGATCACCCCTCACCATCGCTCTGCCTGCAAGGCTGCACGGGAGCCGAACAGGCAGCACAGAGAAACCTCCGTGCTGCCTGTTCGGCTCCCCGTGCAGTGTGACACGGAAGTGCCGACAGTCACGTGACGGGCGCTCTGACGTCATACGCGCGCCGGGTCACGTGACCTGTCGGCACAATCGCCTGGGAGCCGAACAGGCAGCATGGAGAAGACCATGCTGCCTGCCACTAGCCACCAGGGAAAGGTAAGTGCTGGGGAGAGGGGGGGATTTGGGGAAATTAGCTGGTGCTTAATAAATGGCAAATATCAATGGCATAAAATGGGCAAATTGGCTGGCATATTAAATGGCAAATAACAATGGCATATTATTGGGCAAATTAGCAGGGGCACATTACATGGCAAATAACACTGGCATATAATTGGGCAAATTGGCAGGGGCATATTAAATGGCAAATAACACTGGCATATTATTGGGCAAATTAGCAGGGGCACATTAAATGACAAATAACAATGGCATATTATTGGGCAAATTAGCAGGGGCACATTAAATGGCAAATAACACTGGCATATAATTGGGCAAATTAGCAGGGGCACATTAAATGGCAAATAACACTGGCATATTATTGGGCAAATTAGCAGGGGCACATTAAATGGCAAATAGCACTGGCATATTATTGGGAAAATTGGCAGGGGCACATTACATGGCAAATAACACTGGCATATTATTGGGCAAATTGGCAGGGGCACATTAAATGGCAAATAACACTGGCATATTATTGGGAAAATTGGCTGCAGGACATAACATGGCAAATAAAACTGGCATATTATTGGGCAAATTGGCAGGGGCAAATTAAATGGCAAATAATACAGGCTTAATATTGGGCAAATTGGCTGGGGCATACTACCGGTAAATGGCAGAATAACACTGGCATATTATTGGACAAATTGGCTGGGAATATTTATGGCAAATTATACTGACATAATATTGGGCAAATTGGCAGGGGCTGATTAAATGGCAAATACTGGCATATTATTGGGGAAATTGGCTGTGACTTATTAATGGCAAATAATACTTGCATATTATTGGGCAAATTGGCTGGGGCATATTAATGGCAAATGATACTGGCATATTATTGGGCAAATTAGCTGGGAAATATTATGGGCAAATAATATTGGCAATGTGTATGTAATGGGGTGATGGGGCATGTCCTTGGTGTGCAACGGGGGTTATGGGTCATGTCGTGGGTAGGGGGGTGCCCAAAATTTGTCTGTCTAGGGCAGCACAAAACCAAGATACACCACTGTAGTATACTTTACATGAACTTAATGAGGTTCAAAGGTGCGAAGGACGCTTTGAGGTTTTACAGTGGAGATGGCTCTTTTTTTATTTTGTTTGTGAATTCCACGAGTTGGAAATTCTCAGGGTTCCAGTCAGTTGGGTCTGTTGTTCAGTCACTAATACATAAGGATTTAAGTATGTGTTTCTTTGTTTTAAATACATCCTGGTAATGTAAAATATATCTATAAATAGTTTTAAATATCTTGGACCATGGCAGTTTATAATGACATATTGCCGATAAACCTAGCTCAATGTTAAACTGTATTAATTGGGAGTGGGTATTGCATTTCTATGATACTTCTCAAGTAATCCAAATTCACAAATTCATTGCACCAGTGTAATGTTTTTTTTCCCTTCTAACTCCTTCTTGTTGTTATTCAGAGTTCTTGCGAGTTCAGTATCCAGATATCGCCACCAGAGAGAAGTTAGCAGCAGACACCCACCTTCCTGAAGTTACAATCAGAGTGAGTATTTCCAATTATATTTTTAATTGTTTGATGCATTTTGGATAAATACATATGCAGAGTATGGCAAGAAATTCAACCTCTGTGCCTTCTGAAAAGTACAATTTAATTGGTCAGCGTCTTACAAGGAACCTTGTCACCTTTATATTGTTCATACTGTGAATTGAAATAATAAAAATGAGCTACATATTGTGTTAGTAAAATTTCAATTTGCTTTAGCAGAAAAATATGGTTTAATCTTTATTTTGTTTATTATATAAAAAAAATCCCCCAATATTTTTGCCTTGGCGTCTTCATAAATTCGTCACAGAAATAAAGTAACAATATCAGAACACAACAAAACAATCATCATTAAGCAAGTCAGTGGGCAAGAACTAAGAAACAAATTGGGGGTTAAGCAAAGTAATGTGGCAAGAATGAACAAACAGCATAAAGGGTTCATTGGTGTGAAAGACAAATGATAGACAATGTACGTAAGTTAGAAAAAATGATACAAAAAAGTCAGGTGTAAAGCACTCAGTGAGTGGCATACTTAGAAATAGGGTAGGAGCAAAAATAAATCTTTGCAGACTTGACGCTTGACACTGATTCATTGTTTACAAAATCTGCTCAAGTACCCAACGGATTTGATTATCAAAGGATATGTGAAATGTATATGGTGAAATGTAAAATGACATGGTACTGCAACAGAGAAATGCCAGTAACCATTAATAGCGAAGATCAATTCAAAGCAGCATCTGAGAAATGCTCTGACATGGGCCATCATGAGTCTTAAGTACATGAAACAGTATTTGCTAATGCAAGTAAAAAACACAGATATGGCTGCTTTTAGTACATGAGCTTTGCATTACTCTTTTTAATCAGAATTAAGGGTGCTGCACCATCTGTCCCCTGTCCATGGTGCTGAAAAAAGTGAACACTCAATATTTGGTTTACATTAGGCCCCTTCTCTGCCTCTATAAAATCTGAGTCTTCTCAATCAAAACAGTTAAGTATCTACTCAATATAGCCTGATTTGCCCCGAGTTTGATTTGGATGGGGCACTTTAGCTGAAATTCACAAATCCCCGAAATTATGCAGCTTAACCCCTTCCCGACACTAGGACGTCCTATGCTGTCCTAATTTTACTATACCAAAAAGACTCTAGGATGGCATAGAAAGTCCAACGTTACTCAGCTCATGCCAGCTCAAAGGGACTTGCAGCAGGATCCTACCTGTCAGATGAGGCCACTTTGAGTGGCCAGCTACATTTTACCTAATCGCGAAATTCTGGGTTCAGGCATGCCTCCATGACGTCACATGTGATCAGGTCTCTGCCATAGTGTTCATGGCTACTGATCACTTTGTGATCTGTGGCCAGGAACAAAACGTGGCATTTTGGTGCTTGTGTCGCCTGGGACACAAGCACCATGCGTCAGGAAGAGATTAATCACCTTTAATTGCTGGTTTGGGCTATTTGGAAACCAAAGCATCGAAGGCATTCAAATTTGGACATATTCGCCATGAAAACTGACAGTTTTCAACTATCCAATATGCCTGGATCACCCGTGAACATGTTACACATTTGTCAACGGTAGCTGCATTTTAGGCATTTAAATTCCCCGTAAGAAAGAGAATTGAACTATAAGTCATTAAAAATGGCCCTGGGCCAAAATTAACATTAAGGGGGCTACGTCTAGAAGTCCTGACCCTCCCAATAATAAATGGGGCTATAAACGACAAATGGAAAAATGTTTTTTTTATTGGGAGATTTAGAGGGCCTTTGGCAAGCAAAACAAATAAGTGAAATCGTGCGCTTCCCAAAACACTAAACACTGTTATTTACCCTTATAGGAGTCAATATTCTCCGTATATAATGTAAGGGGAAGAAAAACAAACACAAAATAAAATAATATAGTGTAGTATATTAAGACTAAGTGGACCAAAAGACATATAGTATATGAGGGTTCCACTCACATCTTCCTGAGCAGTACCCTGCTCAGTGTCATAGGTATTCGGGAGCCCCTCTAGGGGTCTTGAATTCACAGATGTTATCAGATGATCCTCAAGGTCATAAAGAATAGGACAGGGGAGGAAGGAGATATATCTTCAGTAAAACTTTCTTTAATAACGCAGAATACAAAAATATAAAATCTTACATAAAAGCAAACAGCAAGCAGCTGCAAAGTGTATGTAGTTCTAGACTTGTAAGGTGCATGAAGTTCTAGTAGAATGCTCCTCTCCCACACACAACGCGTTTCTCCTTATTCAGGCTTTCTCAAGCCTTTGGCAAGCCTCAGAACCAAGGGGAGGATTTATTTATAGACCACACCCTGAAAAACAACCCCATATTATTATCCAGTGGTAGCATGTTTTCCATCACTTGATCCAATGCTTGGCATTGTACTTGGAGATGTGAGGCTTGCATGCAGCTGCTTGGCCAGGAAAACCCTTTCAATGAAGCTCCAACGGCACAGTTTTTGTGCTGATATTAATGCCAGTGGAAGTTTGGAACTCTTCACCTATGGAATCAGCAGAGCACTGATGACTTTTACGCACAATGCGTCTCAGCAGTCGGTGACCTCGTTCTGTGACTTTACGTGGCCTTACCACTTTCTAGCTGAGTTGCTTCTCTTCCTAAATGCTTCCACTTTCCAATAATACCCTTTCAGTTGACAGTGAAATATCTAGGAAGAATTACATTTGTGAACTGACTTGGCATCCTACCACAGTACTACGCTTGTCCAATGACCAATTTTTTCCCAAGTGTTTGTAAATGCTGACTGCATGAGTAGGTGCTTGATTTTATACACTTATGGCAATGGTTCTAATTGAAACACTGAATTCAATATTTCAATGGGCAAATTGGCTGTGGCATATTAATGGTAAAACTAACAGTGGCATATTAATGGGCCAATTGGCTGTGGCATATTAATGGGCAAAATAACACTGGCATATATATAGGAAAAATAATACTGGAATATCAGTGGCCAAATTGGCTGTGGCATATAATGGACAAAGTGTGGCATATTTTTATAGGCAAACTGGCTATTGCATATGTTAATGGCAAAGTGACTGTGGTGAGCAAGATAATAGTGGCATATTAATGGGCACATTGGTTGTGGCATACTAATTGGTAAGCTAGCTGTGGCATATTTATGGGTAAACTGTGGCATATTTTAATAGGCAAACTGGCTGTTACTTTCATTAAGTGGCATTAAAAAGTGATTCTGTGGCATGTTCTGTGGGGCAAAATAACATGTCCTATGGGGGAAAGTGGCACTGTGGCTTGTTCTGCAGAGGCAGGTCTGTGGGTCAAATTGACACTGTGACATTCAAAATCATGTGGGTGCAATATGAGTGCAAGCCAAGTGCTGTGGGTACTTCATGGTGCTGTGTTAAGTCCTTTAGGTGTAATGTGGGTGCAGAGGAAGGGGAAAAATACCCAAGAAATTCAATTTTGAAATAACATTGTCAAGCTCCAGACTTACCTCGGTGATCCCCGGTGGGTCCCCCTTCTCAGGTCTACCGCTTCTCTGCTTCTCGTCGGGTGGCTGAGCGACCGCATGACTGCGCGTCTGCAGTATAGGCTGCATTCCCGGCCTCAAGTTGGGCACGCCTTGCGAGTGCCAGTGTCCAATGGAGGCTGGGAATGCGTGGCTTCTGACCCCTGCTTGTGTTCTGGACTGTGTTACCCTCTCAAATCCCGACATTGGCTTCCCTCTCTCCGCTTAAGATCCTAGTCTACCTCCCCCGACCATTTGGACCGTCCCCAACTCTGCTTCTGCCTAACCCCTTTGGTATCTCGTTTTGGTCTTTCTACACCCACGCTCCTTTCTCCGAACAGTGCCAGCCTGTTCCTGCCTCGCATCCTCAGCTGTGCCTTCTGTTATCTATCCCTGTGCTACACTCCCAGGTTCTAGTTACAACAAACATTTTATTACATATGTAATAATATTAAAAAGTTCATATAAGTATAAATGCAACTAGTTTTATATATATATGGAGAGAGAGAGAGAGAGAGAGAGAGAGAGAGAGAGATGTTTGTGTGTATTCATAGGCTTGTGATATGTGTGTGTATAAATATATATATTGTACAATAGATTAATGTGGCCCACCATCACCTCGCGGGGCTTCCGTGTCGCATAATTAATGTGGTTCCCGTGTGTGGCATATGTATTGGTCCCCAATGTGTGGTGTGACATAACTAAGGGGCTTCCATGTGTGGCATAATTAATAGGTGTCCTGTGTGTGGCATAATTAACGGGGCTCCCGAGTGAGGCAAAATTAATCTGTTTGGCATGGTATTGGATGAAATCCAGGGGGTGACACCATGAGCTACTGCAACCCTAGTGACACCTCTGTTCAGTGCACTTTTTTGTCTTTGGCTGTAGAGGGGTCAGTAGGTGAGCTCCATTTTTAAGGTGGAGCTGTTAATTTTTTCCACAGAAGTGTTTGATTTCTGATAGCGCAGATTTGCTTTTCAGTGTTCCCTATTCATTACTTATGGTCAAATACAAAGATGAAATGGTCATTAGGACTTCATTTACAGTCATATGGTGTAAAATTCCCTTCAAGTCTTCAGATAATGGAATGCTGACC
The DNA here is from genome assembly GCA_036172795.1 of Pelodytes ibericus. Classification (NCBI taxonomy): domain Eukaryota; kingdom Metazoa; phylum Chordata; class Amphibia; order Anura; family Pelodytidae; genus Pelodytes; species Pelodytes ibericus. The sequence continues at coordinate 139,523,830 of CM069858.1, forward strand.
TTTTTCCTGGAAAAGAAAATGAGACTTCTATATATAAACTACAACATATTCCTGCTCAAAGCAAGGTATCACAAAACTAAAAAGAAATTTAGTAAACCTCTGGGACTCAAAAGAGTTAAAGTGCTAATTAATAATAGTATATGCATATTGTGTTACAGTGCTGGTAACAAACATTGCTCACTGCTGTGCATATCCAAGACCTTGTCCGTGGTGCTGAAAGGTGTGTTCCAATACACAAACAATACTTACTTTCAAGTCCTTTTCAATGTACAAAAACCCATACTCCACATTGCAACCATCAGTGTTAACCCACTGACAATAGGAAGAAGTTGTAATACACACAAGTGTTCATCATTCTTGAATATTTGTCACATTACTGATGTCGCCTGAGATTTAAGCATTGGTATTTTATTACTGTGGCCTGTGGTGCTGGTAACATAGTTTATACAGGCGTTAGCATTCCCATTCTTTTCTCACCATCTGTATCATTTTTTGTATTATTATTCCTATTTTCCAATACATACAGAAATGTAGTAAGGCATTTAAAACAAAAACAAACAAATAGTTTTTTTAGCTTCTCAAGCTGTTTCATACCTCTTTATTCCTTAGGAGCAGTAATGCTTCGCCTAGCTCAGAACTTTATAGTACAGAGCTTAGAAAAAGACAACAAAAAAGACACAAACAAACAACAATATTGACCACGGATAAACCTCCCCCCCCCCCCCCCCCCCCCATGGATTCCTTAAACCCAGTTCCCTTTATTATTATTCCCAGATCTTTTGACGAACCACCTGAATCATTTATAACATTATGAATGCAATAAATACACCCACAGATCGCATGTCGATCTGTTCCAAATTACACAGTATAAATGAATGATTTGTGTCTCAGACACATAAATTATATATTTTCTGTACTTTTCATAGATCTGGTTTTCAAATAGAAGAGCAAAGTGGAGGCGTGAAGAGAAACTTAAACTGGATGTGCAGATTGCAGGTAAGTGTGGATTCGAACCACAACACCCTCAACCGTGCTCTACAACCGCTCATCAGTGCTGCCGTGGAGAATCAATGTGATAAAGAGTAGTTCATGCACTTCAATTGTTTTCCCACTGCTACTGCACAGTAGAGTTTGGTCACATCCTCTCCCATTTAATTCAGCTATACCAAATAGGACATAATATGATAGGGACTTTATAGAGAACACTTCCTTTTAGCAGTTTTCTGGTTTACCTGTTGACTATTTAGATGACGTGGCTTTCCTAACTCAGCTTAGAAATAGACCAGTTAAACCATTGTGTGATATTATTACTTGTACAGTGTTCTCCTAGTTTATACATCACTGTCAAATCCACGCAGGAATCCTACTGAATTTGGTAAAGTTAACAACACTCAGTTTACATTTTAAGCACATGTAGGGTCTTGTTGCGACTGAATTCGGTGGGCCCAAGTTTTAGTTCCCCTGAAAAACCCATGAGTTCATTATTACATAGGAGAGCAGCTTAGAGCTACATATTCAGTCAGGAGCAAGGACGGTCAATGTATAATTGGTATGAGACGTCACTGCACCCAAGTCTCCAAAAGTCCTGGAATGTAATACATTAATCTCATGCATGACTCTTTCCAGGTTCAATGTGTGAATGGATCCTTCCATATTCACCCTGTGGACATATAAAACATGGTTTCACCCCATATCAACGTTCCATACTGAATGGCTGTCTCTCCACACAGGTAATCTATTTCAAGTGTAATTATCTTCTTGAGTTATTTTACATTTACTTTAATCTGATGCTAATGTTTTGTTCCAATATATCCTAAAACTAAAATGTGAGTGCATCCTATATGAGTTTTGTTCTACCTTGGAGCAATATATCCAGGTAAAAATGTGTACACAGCGCTAGCATTCACTAACCACAACCAAATTTGCATATGTAAAAAATGATATACAAACCTCAATTAGTTTTAATGTAAGAAATATATAATGGGAGATTCTTCAAAAATGCCTCACAATGGAAAAAATTCATAAAGCTGCTCATTTTTAGCATGCAGTGGCGTTAACACTAAAGGAATAAAACATATGTCTGTATAAAATAGACAGTGTAAATTATTACACATCAGATATATGAATACATAAAATAGATGTTTTATTGATATAAAACATATATATATATATATATATGTGTGTATATATTTATATATATATATATATATATATATATATATATATATACAGTACTCAATCATTAACTGAAACTAAAACAGTTGTGTAAGAGGAATAAAACTGGGTGATGAACAGCCAAACTCAGTTAATAAGGTGAGATTGCTGGAGACAGTTTAATGTCAAAAGTCATACACCATGGCAAGACTGAACAGAGCAACAAGACACAAAGTAGTTACACTGCAGCAAAGACTCTCCCATGCAGAAATTTCAAGGCAGACAATGTGCTGGTGTGCTGTTCAAGCACTTTAGAAGAAACACAAAGAAACAGGCAATGTTGAGGACCATAGAAGCAGTGGTTGGCCAAGAAAACTTAATGCTGCAGATGAAAGACTCATCAAGCTTATTTTCCTTTGCAATGGGAAGACGTCCAGCAGTGCCTTCAAATTGGCAGAAAAAAGTGGGACCATGGTACACCTATTAACTGTCTAGAGGAGTCTGGAAAGATGTGGTCTTCATGGAAGACTTGTGGCCAAGAAGTCATACCTCTGATGGGGAAAAAAGGCCAAAAAACTTAACTATGCAGGAAAACACAGGAACTGGTGTGCAGGACAATTACAGAATGTGTTCTGGACTGAAGAGTCAACATTTCAAATATTTAGATGTACCACAAGGTTTTTTTTTTCTCAAAGGGGTGGAGAGCATTATAAGAATGAGTGAAGCATGGTGGTTCCTTGCAAGTTTGGGGCTGCATTTCTGCAAATGGAGCTAGGGATTTGGGCAGAATTAATGGTCTCCTCAATTTTGACAAGTACAGGCAGATACTTATCCATCATGCAATACCATTAGGCAGTGGGGTCGCTAGGGGTGGGCTACTGGGGCTATTGTCCCTGGTATAGAGCCCCGAATGGAGACTCTGGGGCTAAAGTATACTTTAGCCCCGAGAATCCAGGACTATCAATGTAAAAAAAAAAAATTCCCACTGAGCTTTCCTCCTTTTGGGACATGATCCCAGAATCGTAAGTTTAAGCTCACGTGCGGGGGGGGGGGGGGGGGGCATCTTAAGGAGAGGCTGCTATAGGGAGCTCTCTCCTTAGCCTCCTCCTTGAGATGTGGCCCAAAGGCGAGTGCTTGCAGTGGCCATACTGACACAGTGTGACAGGTGCAATCTCCGCCCCCGTCGCACTGTGAGATTGTCTGCTCATCAGATGTCAGGTGACATCTGGCAGAAGAAACGGGATGGTGGTGTTCTGGAGCTGCATACACCATCAGAAATGTCCTCCTCCCTGCAAATAAAGAGAACTAAGCAGGGAGGGAGACCAACAGTATAAAATTATTGTTTTTTATTTTTTTTGTTAAACTTGTAAGTGTGACTGTGTGTGGGTATCTCAATGTGTGCAAGTGTGTGTGTCAGGGTGTTTGTGTATGTGTGTGAGTGTGTGTGTCAGTGTATAAATGTGTGTTTAGGTGTGTGTGTGTGTGTGTGTAAGGGTGTTTGCGTAAGTGTGTGTGAGTGTCAGGGTGTCTAGGTGTGTGTGTGTGTGTGTGTGTAAGGGTGTTTGCGAAAGTGTATGTGTGTGTGTCTCACTGTGTCTAGGTGTGTGTGTGTCAGGATGTCTGTGTGTGTGAGAAAGAGAGATAGTGAGATGGAGTGTGTATGAGAGAGAAATGGCGTGTGTGTGACAGAGCGATGGAGTGTGAGAGAGACTGAGTGTGAGAGAGAGAGATGGAGTGTGAGAGAGAGAGACAGAGTGTGAGAGAGAGAGACAGAGTGTGTGAGAGAGAGACAGAGTGTGTGAGAGAAAGAGATGAGTGTGTGAGAGAAAGAGATGAGTGTGTGAGAGAAAGAGATGAGTGTGTGAGAGAGACAGTGTGTGAGAGAAAGACAGAGTGTGTGAGAGAGAGAGATGGAGTGTGCGTGTGTATGTGAGAGATGGAGTGTGCATGTGTGTGAGAGAGCACAGAGTCTGCGTGTGTGAGAGAGACACAGAGTGTGTGTGTGTGTGTGAGAAAGACAAGGCATGTGTGCGTGTGTGAGAGAGAGATGGAATGTGCGTATGTGTCAGAGAGAGATGGAGTGTGTGTGTATGTGCAAGAAACGGTGTGTGTGACAGAGCCCTCTAACCCCAGATCATTTGGAGACCTAACAACGCCCCTGCAATTAGGGAGGCATCTGATTGGCCCAAAATTAATTCTGCAGCATGACAACAACTCCAAACATACAGCCAAAGTCATTAAGAACTATTTTCAGTGTAAGGAAGTACAAGGAGTCCTGGAAGTGATGGAATGGCACCCAGAACCCCCTATCCCAACAACATTACACAAAGAGAGAGAAGCAACTTAGGCTACCTAAATCCACAGAAGAACTGTTGTTAGTTCTCCACAGTGTTTGGAGCATTTTGTTAATTGATCAAAATAAACTATAGCATTCTTACTTTACAGCAATTTTTAACAACTGCCTAAAACTTTTGAACAGTAATGTGTATATATACTGTATAAATATCAACCTTTTTTTAATTAATAAACTACCTAGTATACTGCATATATATATAACACCACAAATAAAATAATGTATATATGTGTATGACATATACAGGGTCTTCACAAATTTTAATACTGCTAAAACTCCAAATATAAACCACACAAGAAAGTGAAGTAGCAAGCTCTATGAGTATAAAGGAATCACAAACATCCTTCCCCACATTTCTCCCAGAAGTGCTGGTCATCAGCACCATAAGCAACAACTTGATATCCCACATTCACAGTGCTTTATCTTATTTACATATGCCTACCCAGAATACTTTGCAGTGGTGGCAGCACTGTAAATTTGAGATTTCTGTGGGGAAAGCATATATTTGCCACTTACTTTACTAAAAGATGATTTATTACAACAGCAGCTGCTCTCAGGGCCGATCCTAGGGTCACGGGCGCCTGGGTGCAGGATTTTTTTGGCGCCCCCAGGTGGGCGTGGCTATATGATAAACCCCTTCCCTTTACACATGTATGTTCCAGGCATACCAATTTTTCATTATTGGGGTGGGGGGATTCTTGTGGAGAGCACAAACTTTATTTTTAGATGGAGGACCAACACAAGCCTTTTTTTTAAATAAAGATATTTATTTGGCCGTAAAACAGTGTAGTGGTTTTATTTATGTCTATGATGCTCAGCCAGCAACATGGGAGACTTTTTGCTGGCTAGCAGTTTTAACTACAGTTTCCATGATTTCCAACCAGCCAAAGTCTCCCATTAGTCTGGCTGAGCATCATTGGAAAAGAAGTACACAAGGAGCAATAAATAATATTCCACCAAGTCAGTCACTCACGTGTCTCTCTCTTCCCATACCTCCATGTCTTTCTCCCTCTCCCCTCATACCCTCATGTATCTCTCTCTCCACGCATACCCTCATGTATATCTCGCTCTCCACTCATACCCTCATGTATATCTCTCTCCACTCATACCCTCATGTATAACTCTCTCCACTCATACCCTCATGTATCTCTCTCTCTCCACTCATACCCTCATGTATAACTCTCTCCACTCATACCCTCATGTATCTCACTTTCTCACCACTTATACCCTCATGTATCTCTCTCTCTCCACTCATACCCTCATATATAACTCTCTCTCTACTCATACCCTCATATAACTCTCTCTCTACTCATACCCTCATATATAACTCTCTCTCTCTCAACTCATACCCTCATGTATAACTCTCTCTCAACTCATACCCTCATGTATATCTCTCCATTCATACCCCATATATTTTTCCATGTCTATCTTTCTGTTCCTCATGCTCCCCATGGTGGTCTTTTTTTCTGCATGTCTGTCTCTCCTTCTATACACCCATGTCTGCTGTCTCTTTCTCTTCATAACTCACATGTATGTCTCTCCCTCCTCATAATCCCGTGCATTTGCCTATTAATATGCCACAGACAGTTTGCCCATTTATATGCCACTGCCAGTTTGCCCATTAATATGCCACAGATAGTTTTCCCATTAATATGCCACAGATAGAATGCCCATTAACATACCACAGTTAGTTTGTCCAATAATATAGCACAGATTGTTTGCCCATTAATATGCCAGTGTCAGTTTGGCCACTAATATGCCAGTGTCAGTTTGTCCATTAATATGCCACCACCAGTTTTCCCAAGAAAAGCATTACCCCCTCCCCCCATTCCCCAGTACTCACCTTGCTGCTGCTCTTTCGTGTCTCCTCCGCACAGTCTTCCCTCTATGCACACTCAGTGCAGGAGGCGGGAAATAGCCGCCGACAGGATGGGAACTGTCAAGTGGGCAGCGGTGGCCCCTTAAAGTTGCCCTGCCTACATACACAGCCACACTTACGCACAGGGTCATGCATACATACACAAAGTCACACTTACACAGACACACTTAGTCAAGGCCGCCACTAGAAATTTCAGGGTCCCTTACTAAACAACATTTTCAGCCCCCCCCCCCCGCCAATATCTCCCACTCGCCCCACCTACTCTCACAAGCATGTTATCCCAGTCTAGTGTAATATGGAGGGTGGTTGCGAGCAGTTGGTCAATATGCCAGTATTTTACCATTTACTGTGCCAATATTTTGCCCCTTAATATGCCATTCTTTTGCCATTTAATGTGCCAGTATTTTGCCCCTTAATATGCCATTCTTTTGCCATTTAATGTGCCAGTATTTTGCCCCACAATATGCCATTCTTTTGCCATTTAATGTGCCATTCTTTTGCCACTCAATAAGCCAGTATTTTTCAATTTAATATGCCAATATTTTGCCCTTCAATATGCCATTTAAAATGCCAACGTTATGCTTGTTATTTGCACCCTTCCCCAGTACTTACCTCCTTGCAGCTCTGCTCTGTTTAGTAGGTCCCTAGGCTGGAGGGGAGCGCTTAACGCTTCCCACACAGCCGCGGACCTGCTAAACACAGGGGATTTTTTTTTTCTGTTGTGACCTGGACCCCTGATGGTGGGCTTGCACTTAGTCACCATTACACACAGACACCCTTATACACACACAGAGCAATACACACAGTCACACTTATGTACACACACTTACACAGACAGTAACACACATTGACTCACACAGAGAAAAACACATTCACACACACACAGTGAAACACACATTCACACACACACACACACACACACACACACAGTGAAACGCACATTCACACACACACACACACAGTGAAACGCACATTCACACACACACACACACACACAGTGAAACACACATTCACACACACACACACTTACATACATTCACACACACACACACACACACACACACTCACACACACACTGAAACACACACACACATACATTCACACACACACACACACAGTGAAACACACATTCACACACACACTGAAACACACACACACATACATTCACACACATACATTCACACACACACACACATACATTGAAACACACATTCACACACACACACACTGAAACACACATTCACACACACACACTTACATACATTCACACACACACACACAGTGAAACACACATTCACACACACACTGAAACACACATTCACACACACACTGAAACACACACACATACATTCACACATTTAGTGAAACACACATTCACACTGAAACACACACACTTACATACATTCACACACACAAATTGAAACACACACTTACACATTGAAACACACACACTTCTTTTCTTAAAAAAAAAAAGCACGTCTTACTATTGGTCCCCCTCCTTGGAGGGAGGAGGACATTTCCGGACGGTGTCTGCAGAGGCAGAACACCATCATTCAAATCTTCTGCCGGATGTCACCAGAGACATCCGGCAATCAGACAGCGCGGCGGGGCGGAGCTTGCACCCGTCGCGCTGTAATGAGATTAGGAGGTGCGGTGACCGCAGGCGCTCACCTGCGGGCCGCACCTCCAGAATGAGGGAGAAAGGTGCTCATCGGAGCGCCTTTCCTCCCGGTGCGCCTGGGCGCGGTGCACCCCGTGCACCCGCCCAGGATCGGCCCTGGCTGCTCTTGTCCATCGCCTATAGAACTTGGTTTAAGAGATAAACTCAGAAGAAACTATACTTCAATTTACATTGTGGTTTAGCATCTTGGAAAAAATTTGATTTCACATCGTAGATTTAAAGGGCCCTAAGTTTAGCTTCCTATTAGGGTAATTTTGGTGAATACCAAGATGAACATTTTCAGGTATTTTTCCTTAGTTATTATATATTTTGTCATCCATGGGTTTAGTCATTTATTCCAGAAAATACAAGAATAAATATTGGAAATGTATCAAATATTTCAAATAAAAATGTCAAAACCACATTCTTCTGTATCTTGGGCGTGGTGTTCAAATCTGCTTGTAGAAGGCACCCACAGTCAAACCCACCAGGAAGATAGGTGTATTGAAAATGGAATATGCCAAGAAGTTTCTTATATATTGGTATTCAGTTCAATTAATTATTGCATAGCATGATTTCTGTAATATTATTGCACATTGACTAATCAAGGCACTTATCTTATCCATAAAGAGCAATCACATGACCAATTCATTTTTATGCATGTGAAAGTTCTGAAATAAGTCTAAATATTTTTTTCTTTTGATTTGTTATTTTCACATACATTTTCCAACTTCCAGCATAGTCCAATAATGTCTGAACCAGCACAATTCAAGCACGACAGAAGGCCATCATCAAATTTTCAGCCCACTGTTCCCATGGCATTTGTTGGAGAAGAGGCACCAACAGGTACAATCGTAGTATACTTCTTGTTTGTATATCAATCAAATCTGGGTGGTATGTAAGATTTGGGTGGTATGGAAATGTTATCATCAAATGACTATACTACTTTCTTATTTACTTGAATGTCCCTTTTCAGATATGTGTCAACTCCTAATCCATCCTTTTCCAGTGAATTTATGAGGTACCTAAATGGTACCATTTTGCTTGCTACAGGGGGGTTAAAGGTGGGTTAGGGTTAAAGGTGGATTAGGGTTAGTACAAGGATCGATAAGGGGGGTTAAGGTTGGGGTAGAAAGTTCACTGTAGGAGAAAATGGTGAGGAAACAAAAAACACTACTATCGCTCAGTGCCCTATTACTTTAAAAACAAAAACAGAATAACATGGAAACATTGGTATTTCTAAACTCAGGACAAATATTGGAAACTATCAAAGTTAGAAAAAAAAAATTTTGGCATACATTTTTTTAAATAGCAAATTATATCATATGATAAAAATAATAGTATCAAAAGAAAGCCCGATTTGTCCTTTAAAAAATTATATGTAATTTGTGTGGGTGTACTGAACACGGAGGAATCACAGTTAAGCAAACGTATGACAAAAACAATGGAATTCTAGTCTTCAAGGTCCTATGCTGCATTTAATGGGTCACTAAGGGTTAAGGAATTTGTTTCTCTTGGATTTGTTAGGCAACAACATATTTATGGCAAGGAGATTAGAAGTGCTTTATCAAAATTATATATTATAGATTAGTAGAGATGTATACCCAAAAGTTTGGGGGGCAGGGGGGCTGATGATCATGCTGTGGAAGACTGGATGAGACGTAGTAACCTGGAATGAGGGCCTATGTAAGGTTTCCCCCCCCCTTTAATGGCTACATTTCTCAATATCTCTGCATCAAGGGGACTTTGGACTGGCTAAGCGTCTTGGGAATTGTAGATAAAAAATATTATCTGCCACCTTTTTGCTGTTAACTACACTCCCCATGATGCTCAGCCAGCATACCCTGCATTCTGCAGAATGAGGAGGGGGAGCCCCCGATCTGATTGGCTGTGAGCGTGCTGACACTTTCCAGGCATGACAACTAGGAACTGCTGTGTCTTATATGTGAGACACAGTGGAGTGTAAACCTGCATGTATCTATTAAGATACATGTCAGGTTTAATCCAGACTAGCAGGACCTGTTTTTTTACCCTAGCTTCCTTAAATGAAGCAAGGATTTTAAAAACAAAACAAAACAGTTTAGTTATCCTTTAAGCTGGCAGAGAATCCTGGGAAAAGTTGTTCACCAAAATAATACTCACAATGATGTGCAGGTGGATCACAGTCTCCAACACAATAAAACCCACAGTAATGTGCAGTGTGTACATATATCACACACTACAAAGCAACACAACTCACAGTAATGTGCAGTGTGTGAGTGTATCACAGATCCTCACAGCAATAAAACTCACAGTAATGTGTGGTGTGTGAGTGTATCACAGACTCCACAGCAATAAAACTCACAGTAATGAGTTGTGTGTGGGTGGATCATAGACTCCACAGCAATAAAACTCACAGTAATGTGTTGTCTGTGAGTGGATCATAGACTCCACAGCAATAAAACTCACAGTAATGTGCAGTGTGTGAGTGTATCACAGAGAAGAGCATATAAATAACTAGACTGGCTCATTAATTGGTTTGTTTGATTCATAAAGCCAAATATTTTAAAGCTATTAGCCTTAAACTGTATTACGCTCAGCCATCTCTAGAGAAAAGCTATGAAATTTTATGCAATTTCCTATATTATATTAGTTTTATAATATAATATTAGTTTTTATTATTTGTGTGCAGCAGCAGCAGCAGCAAGGGTATGTCCTCTGGGTGCAATTTGGGTGCAGGGGCATGACCAGTCTGGGCATTTTGAGTGCAAGGGCAGTTCCTATTTGTTCAATGAGGGTGCAAGGGCAAATACTGTTTATGCAATGGAAAGTCTTCTTTGAGCGATCAAGGTGCAGGGGAAAGTCCTGTTTGATCAATGAGGAGTGTAGGGTCCTATGGGTGCATGCAGAGTCCATTGAGTGCAAAATAGGTGCATAGAAAGTGCTGTTTACAATAATGTGGCATGGCAAGTCCTTTAGGTGCAATGTGAGTGCAGAAGAAGGAAATAAAAACAAGAAATTATTTTTTCCATTAAAATTTTTTATTACATATGAAAAATGTTGAATACAATATTAAAAGTTTCAAATAAGTATAGATGAAACTATTTATCTAAATGTGTATGTAAAAGATTGTGTTTTATAACAGATCTGATGGTTTAATGTAGGCAGTTTATTTAAAGTTTGTATAAAATGGGGATGGATTTTTTTTTCTGTTAAGTACTCTGGATAAATAAAACACTTTTCTGTATGGTTTGGCATGGTTTGATACGGGAGGAGATCCAGGGGGTGACACTGTGCGTTACCGCACCGGGTGACACCAACCTTAGTGACGCCTCTGCCTTATGGGGTGATCGCAGTGCCCTGGGGGGGTCAATGCCTCGACATCTAGGCATCTTAGCAGCACTGGCAAGCCATAGGCAGTGATTGCTGATTGCTGCCTCTATGAGTTCCACCACAGGGTACCAGGTACATTTTTCTTATCCAAATAAATCTAACAAAAATCCTCAGACTTCAGGTCAATAAATTTACAGTCTTAATGAAACCATGGTTTTAATAAATCCATTTCCAAAGTGACTTCTATCTACCATGAGTTGGACATGAGAACCGATTGCTATAAATGGTCACAACATGAATAAAATCACACAACTGGTTTAAATGCTTAAAATCTAAGAACAATAAGTAATTCACTGCATTATAGAATCTCATTGGACTGTTCGAAATGATGCATTCAATATTCTACACATTTATAGAGAACAAACAGAAAATCTAAAAAGAGAAGTAATTTTCTTCACATTAAAATCACAGATAAATGTTTGGAATGATGTGCATACGCATACAAAGCTGAAACAAAGAGAATATATCCATTTCTACTTCCTAGATCAAGGTTGGTTAATTATAACTTAAGTCTTATCAATTATCCAGGCTCTATGATAATATGTGGTAACACAAGGTATATTTTTCTGTGGTGATTTTTTTATTCTGAGAGATTAAGTAAAGGGTATTAACAGGGCCAGACTGAGGATAAAAACCAACCCTGAAAATAATTGTATACCAGCCCCATAGCATAACATCATTATACCAGCCCCATAGCATGACATCATTATACCAGCCCCATAGCATAACATCATTATACCAGCCCTATAGCATAACATCATCATACCAGTCCCATAGAATGATATGATTATACTAGCCACATAGTATAACATCATTATACCAGCCCCATAGCATAACATTATTTTCTTGTTCATAAAAGAGAAAAAAACATGCATTTCAAAGCACATTTGAAGAGTGTATTATTAATAGATAAAACTGATATATAACCCTGCCTAGGGCAATATATATCCCCAGTATGTACACAAGGTTATTTCGAACACAGTGTCCTAATATATACCCCATGCACAGGGCGATACATAAGACCCAGTATGTACGCAAGGTTATAGGAATTGCTATTGCATAGGGTATATATCAGGGCAGTGTGTGAGATATAAACTTGAAAACATACTGGGTGGATATATTTATTTACTCCAGCACCCAGACTGCACTCGTTCCCAGCACCCATGATCCCACACACATTTACACACACACTTAGATACACTTACAGTTACACAGACACACCGACAGTCACACTTACAGACACACTTACACACACACACACGGTAATATGTACACTGTCACAAACGCCGACACACTTACAAATACACACAGATTTATTTATTTTTAAATGCTGTTTGCAAGGAGGTGGCTGGTTCAGACCAGGCGGTGTACACACATGCAGAAATACACACATTTACACAGGCACACTTACATACAGTCACACTTACACACAGTCACACTTACACTTATACAGACACACTTACATATACACTTACACACATTTACACTTACACACACAGTAACACATGCACACTGTCACACATGCAGACTCATTTACACACATTTCTTTTTAATAAAAAAATTTTTTAAAAACACTGCACTGATTCAGTTCTTTCCTGAGCGTTGGCTGTCACCTACACACACACAATTGGACTTTTATTACAGTGAGTATTTTTATTGAATTGTATAAAATGTGTAAATTAAGTGTATAATTGCAGTGTATATATGGATCAAAATGTGTATTCATGGCTGCAATATGTATACCTTCTTACTATGCGATACTGCAATACAACTACCCATTACCTAAATTACAAAATATAACCAGATATTAGAGAGCGCTCACATATGTTCATATATATATTTATAAATATCTATACACATTTCGCTCTCTCTCACTAGTTGCATTTATACTTATGAACTTCTTAATATTATATTCACAGCACTTGGCTTGCACTCATATTGCACCCACAGCACTTGTCATGCACCTATATTGCACCCATAGCACTTGTCATGCACCAACATTGCACCCACAGCACATGGCTTGCACTCATATTGCACCCACACAATTTGGCATGCCACCGTGTAACTTTTCCCCACAGAATATACCACAGTGTCACTTTGTCCCACTGAACTGCCTATGCAGAACAAGCCACATTGTCACCTTCCCCCATAGTACATATCATTTTGCCCCACAGAACATGCCACTGTCAGGTATCAATTAACATGCCACAGTCACTTTGTCATTAACATTTGCAACAGCCAGTTTGCCTGTTAGAATATGCCACCGTTTGTCCATTAAATATGCCACAGTGTGCCCATTAATATGCCACAGCCAATTTGCCCATCAATATGCCAGTATTATTTTGCCATTAATATGCCAGTATTATTTTGCCATTAATATAGCACAGACAATTTGCCCATTAATATGCCAGTAATATTGTGCCATTAAGATGCCAGTATTATTGTGCCATTCATATGCCAGTAATATTGTGCCATTAAGATACCAGTATTATTGTGCCATTCATATTCCAGTAATATTGGGCCATTCAGATGCCAGTACTATTGTGCCATTAAGATGCCAGTAATATTGTGCCATTCAGATGCAAATAATACTGTGCCATTAAGATGCCAGTATTATTGTGCCAGTAATATTGTACCATTAAGATGGCAGTATTATTGTGCCATTCAGATGCCAGTATTATTGTGCCATTCAGATGCCAGTAATATTGTGCCATTAAGATGCAAGTAATACTGTGCCATTAAGATGCTAGTATTATTGTGCCATTAAGATGCCAGTATTATTGTGCCATTAAGATGCTGCTATTATTGTGCTGTTAAGATGCCAGTAATGTTGTGCCATTCAGATGCCAGTAAGATTGTGCCATTAAGATGCCAGTATTGTTGTGCCATTCAGATGTCAGTAATATTGTGCCATTCAGATGCCAGTATTGTTGTGCCATTCAGAGACCAGTAATATTGTGCCATTAAGATGCCAGTAATATTGTGCCATCAAAATGCCCCAGCCAATTTGCCCATTAGGATGCCAGTAATATTGTTCCATTAAGATGCCAGTAATATTGTGCCATTAAGATGCCAGTAATATAAAAAAAAATGAGTCATATAAAATTTGGTAAAAGGATCTGGTACTTTTCACCCATCAGGACTTCATCAGAGGTCAATGATATAGGTATGTCTATCACCTGTGTAACCCAAAATACGGAGGGAAAATTGGAGGACACGAAAAGGCAAAAGGAAAAGAGAGGGGACTAAAAGATACAATAAAATCATAAGAAAAAATATGTTGAAAGGTTCCCACAGACAAAACATGTTTGTTTAAAAAATGGAGGACATGTGGGCACTGGGAGGAATAAAGGAAAAAATGGCTTACCTTGATGAGTTTAAAACATATACAACAACTAAATTTGGTATTGGTCAGTATATAATACATGATAAAATGGGGTACATTGTTGTTTGCTTGTTTCTAGTGAAAGGGATTTGCACAAAATTTACATTATGAATCCAGATACATGGCTATACACATACCTAAGAGAGTCATCTTACTATGGATACAAATGCACAGATTTATACATATATAAATAAATCACCTCATTATGGATTGAAATTCAAAAATGTACACATACATATTATTCTCCTTATACACTGGGTATTAATAAATGAATTAAGCAAGGTGTATTATTGTTTGAATACGCAATGCCTCTAGACAGATTATGTGACATGTAATATGAAAAACAATTGTATAGTAAAGATAAGAGTAACTTATTGGATATGTGATATCATGACAGGTGACAAAAGTAATCACTGACTAGTACTTTCAGGCCAATTGGATACAGTGGGGGTTTTAAAAGGACGCAATCGTCATTTGTTATTTATAACGACGATTGAGCCTTTGTATAAATCCTGAAACAGTGTATGGTGGAGGTTCTCCGACCCTAATCAGTCTTTTTTCAGCGCCTAATTCTTCATACATGGGCTGCACTGGCTCAATGGGCACAATGGTGGAGGTGGTGCAGACTTACGAAATTTGACGGGAGTCTACTGAGTTCATAGGCGCACACGCCAGTAGCACCACTTTTTGGAGCTATGGCCATCTGCACAGTGATTATACACCCAATATTTCCAGATAGGGGCAGCTGTTACTATTGAGTAGATGAATCGCTACAAGATGTAGAAAGTGAGCATGTATGTAATTTTATGTTATAGACAAAGCTGTGGGTACTGATCTTGAATAGTGAAGAAGTGTATAGATGACACCAAAAATGTTACCTACCAAGCACTCCTATTTCAGTGCTGAAGGGTTTTAAGTTTCCAGAGAAAGAGGAGAATATACTGCAATATAGAGAATAGATAGTGTAAGTGAGCTAATCATAAAATTCAGTCAAAAAAAAGCCAAATCTCAGACTGGCCAATACAAGATGGGCAAAATAACCTAGACACTGGACAGAGGAAGACTGTAAAGAAAGTGATATGAACAGAGAAATCTAAGTTTGAGATGTTTGCATTACAAAGAAGACAGAGGTGAAATGAAAAGATGCTGGAGTAGAGCTTGACACTAAGAATGGTGGAGGCAAAGTGATGGTCTGCGACTGCATTGATGGTGGTTAAGTAAGAGGTTTGTGAAGGGTAAAAGGAATCTTTAAGAAGGGAGGCTATCACTCCATGCAGACTCCATACCATACTATGTGGATGGAGCTTGATTTGGGCCAATTTTTCCTACAACATGACAATGACCCAACACACAGATCCAAACTATGGAAGAAAAATTTAGGGAAGTAGTAGTCAGCTGGTATTCTGCCTATAATGGAGTGGCCAGCATAGTCACCCTATTGAGCTGTTGTATAAGCAGCCTGACCGTATGGTACGTAAGAATTGCCCATCAAGACAATCCATTTTTTTGGGAGATGCTTCATAAGTTTGGGTTGAAATCTCTTCAGATTACCTCAACACACTGACAACAAGAATGCCAAAGTTCTTCAAGGCTGTAATTGCTGCAAATGGAAGATTCTGCAACAAAAGCAAAGTTTAAAGGACACAATTATTATTTAAATTGAAAATCAATGTATCCATGTCAACGTCTTGACGGTATTTACCATTCATTTTGCAATTCATTTGATGTTTGTTTTCATGAAAAACAGTGAGACCTAAACTTTAGTGTATATTAGCACTAGCAATAATTCATTATTGATTTTCGCTCTCTATTATTAAATGTGTCATAGAGAACATGGAATGTTGATCTGATTAACAGACTTTGATCTAACCATCACCTACCAAGTAAAAATAAGGACCTGCCTGGTGACCACATTCCTTGTAGTGTAAATATCCCCCACTGAAAGGTCAAGAACGGACCTTTAAAAAGTCGCCTAAACACTGGCATGTTTGACTATAATGCTAAGCTTTGTTTGTATGATCTTATACTGTCAGCATACAGGCTTGGCAAAACATCCCCTACACTGATTCATTTAAGTGTTTTAAGCACCAAGAAGGAGATAAGACATCATCCATTTATTAAAAGCTAAATACTGATTGACTTCTTATAAGTAAATTGATCAGTTTACAGAGGATACTCTTGTAACATATAAAACAAAGTCAGACTCATAAATTGGAACATTTTTGCTATCTCCCAGGTACAGCCTCCCCAGTTTGCACTGCAATGTTAATCTCTTGCTCATCACCCTTTTAGTGTGGCTCAACTGCTACAATCTCACCTTTTTCTAATGCAGTGAGTTGAAATTTAGATCTATAATAAAGTCCCTCTAAATATATTGTAGTGCATCACATTTTGTGTAAAGTTTATTACATATTCTGTGATTATAGTGTATTACATAGTGTATTACATTTTCTTCTCTGAGAATTTAAAGCACACTGATTCCTATTTTCACATAGGACCATGAACAGAGACCCCAGATACTTGGTAAGACCTCCATTATAATTAACCAACCTTGATCTAGCCAGAGTAACGTTATCATTATAAGGACATTTATAGATTCCCTTTATTTTATCTGTGTATGCGTATGCATTAGTCAACACATCATTCCAAACATTTACATGTGATTTTTTTTAGTGACGCAAATTGATTCTACTATTTTTAAATAAAAGACATGCAGATTTGATATGTGTGTGCTTTATATGTATACAATAAATGAATAAATGATTTAAAGATATCAAATGTAGAATGGAAATGCTCTATTTTTAAATGGAAATGCTGTAATGAAGTACCTTGTGGAGTCCTCAACTGTAGCACTAACCCAAATTTAACCCTAATTGTAACCCTAACCCTAGATCTAGGATCAGTAGATATAAGGTTAGCATTTTCTTTTTCTCTTTTTTTCTGTAATGGTGCTGACTGCTTCTAGGGGCAGTCAAGCAACAGTACCGGAGTGACAGAAGATTTCTTATAATTTCTATTGCTCTTCCCTCATACGGGGAAGCACCATATTGGAGGAGCCTGCTCCTCTCCAATATGGAGCCAGCGATACCACTTGGGGTGATCTCGGTGACCTGCAAATTTTGGTTTGGCATTATGTATCGACATCTGTTTAAATGCATTTGTTACTTTAAATTTGAATGTGATTTGTAAATTGGACTAATTAGTGCCACCTCTTTTTTCTCCGAATTTTGTATAAATGATTGAGTTTTGCACATTTGTTTCTGACTTGACAAAGACCCAGGGGGGTCAAAACGTTGTCGTGCCTGTTGGATTAAACTTCACCGCATTAAAATGCTGATCAGCGTGTCTGTTTATCATAGCCACACTGTCAAAGCATAAGCAGCAACCATTGATTCATTCGGACTTCTTGTCATCAATGTAAGAATGAATAATTATGAAATGGCTTAACATATGTGTAATGTGTACATTTAATTCTGACTATTTTTCCCCAGAATCACCTGTAACTGGAAGTACTGCGTTTTCGGCGGATTTCCGACCAAGTGGAGCACATCCGAGATTAGACGGAATGTCACCTGTTCCTTTTTCAATTCAACCTATGTCATTTCCCATTCAACATAATGTCACAATGTCTCGTATGTTCCCTGCAGGTCCACTGGTTAATATGGAGGATAGTGGATTTCAGCAACGTTATCATAGCTGTGGGTCTCCATTGGCATTTGAAGGCTTACGTGCTGTGTACCAGCATTAAAGGTCTTCCTTGTTTGTCAAAAATGTATATACTACTGAAATGAGCTGAGAACACACTGGGTCTATTCACAAAACAGTGAACTGTGGTTAATTGCAAAAATAAGACAAACATTCCAGAGTTGGCCTAATTTGTGAATTCTCTATCAATTACTGCAGTTTTTCATACTAAGTGTTCATATTTATTTGAGCACCAGTGGGTTGCTTTGCATTTTGGGGTCTCATTTTTACTCACATTTCTTAGTATATCTGTCCAGCCTGACTACCTGTGTCTGTCTGTCTCTGTATCTGTCAGTATATCTGTCTATTTGTATCTATCTCTGATGATAATGGATAATGAAATTGCAAAACTGTATACAAAATTGTTTTTACCCCTGAGCCAAAAGTTGCCACCCCTACTTTTCTCAAATGGCTCTCTCAGTGTAGCAGAATGCAGCACTGTCAAATGGCAGGCCCCTAGATTTTATTTCTTCTTATATTTGTTTTCTAAATTAGATTCTGCTAAGCTGCAGAGTATATTTGTGGACTTTTGTGCTTCTTTGGGTTGCAGATTTTTGTGGCTCATTTAGATTATTTCTATAATCTATTATTTATTATGCATACAACAACTCTTTTTATAACATTTATTATTATTATTATTTTCACATCCACCTGCACTCATACACATTATTGTATCACTTGTCTTTATATATACAACTTTTTGTCTGTTTGTGGAGATAGTTTTTACACATCCAATCACATATATAGATTTTTCCATTAGCTTGGTGGAACACATCCCATCTTTATGGATTAGCCTATTAGTAGCAGTATTACTGCTCAAGCTTATTTATTTTTATCCTCTGCAGCTTTGATGATTTTTCCCCAAACACATTTGGACTTGTTTAATCACTGATGTAATAAAATTTTAAGATTTTTGTGCGAAACATGTTAAAGGGACTGTATCACCTAAAGATTGTTTTACTGTGACTGTAGAGAATGAAAAAATGATTGAAAATTATCTATACATTGTGTTAGCAAGTCTTCAACAAATGCCTAAATTCGGAGAAAAATGTGTTTTAACCCCTTCGCAACAAAGGATTGTGCCTGGCACAATCGTTCCTGCGGTGGAACGATTGGTTTTCGCGATCAATGATGGTGGTGCTGATCTTTTGCCTTGTCGAGGCATTAGGCAGCACCAAAATTATTTGGAATAGAGTGTCAGAAGTGAAAAAAATTCACTTCCGTTGCTCTAATGCTTTTGCTAGACTTAATTAGCTAAAATCTAGGGTTAGGGTTAGAATAATGGTAAGGGTTACAATTTAATTAGGGTTAGCATAAGGGATAGAGTTACAGTTAAATTAAAATTGGACCTGGATCCCCCTCTCTAGCAGCAGGGGATGTCTGCGCAACGAGCGCAGACTCCCCTGCTTCCGCCCGGCACGACCGCTGGGGCTTCTGTGAAGAAGCCGGGTACTTCCGCTTTCGTCACAGAAGTCCCGGCGAGCGTGCCGGGCGGCAGCAGGGGAGGTCTGCGCTCATCGCGCAGACTGCCTCTGCTGCCCCACTAGGCACCAGGGACAATTGGGCAGCTGGGGGATGTCTGCACGATACGTGCAGATATCCTCCATGCTGCCCGACACGGCAGACTATTATGACGGACAGCTGTCCGTCATAATAGACTGCCGTGTCGGGCAGCATGGAGGATGTCTGCAAGTATCGTGCAGACATCCCCCGGCTGCCCCCACTAGCCACCAGGGATCAAGGTAAGGGGAAGGGAGGGAGGGGGGCAGAGAGACAGGGGGAGGGAGGGAGGGGGCAGAGAGACAGGGGGAGGGAGGGGGACAGAGAGACAGGGGGAGGGAGGGAGGGGGACAGAGAGACAGGGGGGAGGGAGGGGGACAGAGAGACAGGGGGAGGGAGGGAGGGGGACAGAGAGACAGGGGGAGGGAGGGGGACAGAGAGACAGGGGGAGGGAGGGGGACAGAGAGACAGGGGGGACAGAGAGACAGGGGGGAGGGAGGGGGGCAGAGACAGAGTCAAGGGGAGGGAGGGGGTTAAGAGACAGACAAGGGGAGGGAAGGGGTTAAGAGACAGAGACAAGGGGAGGGAAGGGGTTAAGAGACAGACAAGGGGAGGGAAGGGGGGCAGAGACAGAGTCAAGGGGAGGGAGGGGGTTAAGAGACAGACAAGGGGAGGGAAGGGGTTAAGAGACAGAGACAAGGGGAGGGAAGGGGTTAAGAGACAGACAAGGGGAGGGAAGGGGTTAAGAGACAGAGACAAGGGGAGTGAGGGGGTTAAGAGAAAGGCAAGGGGAGGGGGGAGAGAGAGAAAAATGGGGGCAAGGGAAAGAGAAAGGCAGCATTGGCACATAAAAAGAAATAAAAACTAGAAATACATTTTTTGATATCATAATTTTTTATTAAAAAAGCAATTTACATGTGAATATATACAAGTTTAACTTTTTTCCTATAGGGTAGTCTTATATTCAGGCTTTTAGTTTTTTTCCTAAAGGAATATCCAAAGTTTGGGGGGTCGTCTTATAATCAGGGTCGTCTTATAATCGAGCAAATACGGTAATATATGATAATGGTATCTAATGCCCTTCTTATGGCAATTATAAAACAATTTATAATTTGTGTGGTTACAGTATGTGAGAAAGAAGAAGATTACAGCTAAACACAAACACCCCAGAAATGTAAAGACAGCCCTTGTCACCAAGGGAAAGACAAGGTCATGTCACTAAGGGATTAAATGTGTCTGTGGAGCCTCCTGTTTATGACATCACCCAAACAGTCCCTTTTCACCCAAACAGCGTTTTCAGCTCTCTGTGTATTATCCACATTAAAATAAAGATTGCAGCATCAATTACAGCCCGTTTGAGAACATTATTGTGACAAGGTGTTTACTTCTTCTGTCAATGTATGGGAGGTCTGAATTTGGGCCCCCAGTGCTGCAGAGCACGAGCTGATAAACCTCCACACCGAGTGAATGATTTGCCCAATGTCACCACACCCAAAAACTTTAAGGACTGAGATAATAAATGCTAGGATTTTTTTTTATCCAATCAAGGCATCCAGTGAAACAATTGCAAAAGAGAGGAGCAAAGTTCCCTGTGCTCTCAGAAGGGCCTGAGAAATTCCTGGAAACATTTCGGAAAGCATTCCTGAGCTTTGAGTAAGCGTGTCATACATGACTGACGTCTAGGGTTGCCACCTTCTCTTCAGAAGAAATACCTGCTGCGCTACTACCTCCATAGACTTAAAATTGGGCTCAAGCCTATTTTTTACCGGCCTGCTGGTAAAATACCGACCAGGTGGTAACCCTACAGATGTCTGAAGACACAAAAACTAGTGATTTGTCACTGAGCTGCACCTTTATAAGATGTCAGCCTGGAAGTCCGTTTTACTTTCAATTAAAATATCGTTTTGAACAGCACCTATGAGAACTGGGCTATGGTGTTTTGACCAGGACAGAACTGAACTTTTGCCTTTTGTGAGGATTACGCCCAGTTTAAGTCAGAAGGGAGCTTAGTCGTTGAGTAGGAGTTCAGGACAATAGGATGTGTGGTAAAGAGGGTTAACCTTTCTTTTTAGGAGTTGGTTTTAAATTGGATTTTTGTAAATAAATGCACAAATGTTTGTCACAACACATGATTGCCCTATTAGTGTAGAGGTCTGTGTGTCTGATTATGTAACAGTGACTGTGAGGGCCCTATGTCTGGTGTATTTGTCACAGTAGGATAAGTAAGAAAATGCATTGTAGAAGTTACCTAATAAATACAAACAATGAAGCTCCTGAGAACCATAGATATAGTGCAATAAAGCTTTAACAAGCAAAGTGGTGAGTGATTTTAGGAGTAAAGTACACTCACAAACATCCGTGATATTTTAGCCTTATAAACAACTGCAATTCAGCAAAATATTTAATCTGCAATGGTGAGATGAAACAGAACACAGAGCAGTACAATCAAACACATAAAAGTTGCGTGTGGAAAGACACTTACAGAATCCACAGGTATGTTCAGCATGTTATGCAAAAAAGTCCACAATAGAGTCCACAAAGATGATAAAATCCCAATGTGGTGACAAGATAAAAGCTCCCACTTAACGCATTTCTCTGGGTGAGTTAGTGTCCCAGCTTCCTCAGGAGTTGCGGCGATCTTTTTCATTTTTCCTTTTACAACATCCTGCACCCTCATTTTCCCTTATCATGTCCCATTGTACACAGCACATCGAGGAGTGCTAAGAGTGGCAGCATTTGTCAAAAAAGGTTATTTATTATTGTTTTGATTGCTGGTGTTTACACTAGAGATTTGTCTTTTACAACCATAGCTATACTAAGATCTAAACAGATAACATATCCACGTTTAAAATTAACTGGACAGATACAATTTTAAGTACAAAATAGATAACAAGAAATATTTTACCGTATGTTGATACAATTACAAAGCACACACTATAAGCCACTTAAGCTACAACATCAACATACATGATACATGCTGTGAATCCTATGATACATGCTGTGAATCCTAAATAGTAGATCTTACTAGACTGACAAAACACTAAGAAGTGACTAATTGATTGTCAAACTAATACCATAATCTCTCCAATTTATTAAACAAATCACTCGCAGAGAAAGATGACCAGCAGCAGAAATTGACTCAAACATATTTAAACATTTTTATTTTTAAAGGACTACAATTGGTCAAAAATTAAGTTATGTTTAATTGAATGATTGCATTAAGTATGTAAAACAGAAATGCTCTCTTTGCTTGTGTAGTACTATAAGGGGCAGACATGTTGTTTAGAATCTTGGGTTAGAGGAAGGAAGATAGAGCTATACAAGAAGAAATTTCTCAATATGTGCACCCATACTGAGACCCCACCCGTCCCGGGCACCCTGGGATTTTAGCCATACTAGGTGGCAGTAGAGCCATTTTAGAGCAGCACCACTTTAGACTGTGGGCAGATCCTCCCTTGCACTGCCCATGCTCCACATATTTTTTATTTTTTTATGCTCACACTTCTTTATCTATTTTCCCTTTCATCACGTTTTTCTAATTTAGTTTTATCTTGATCCTAAGTTATATACATATTGTTTTTGATGTTGCATCAGACACACATCTTAATTTATAGGCTGGTAGACCCATGTTTCCCAGGGGATGGGACTCTTCATCACGGCTGCTTCCGCGCAGCCACTTCACCGCCGACTCTACACAGCAAGACAGATCGTCGCTGGAGATTTCATCGCGGGACATTTCATCGCTAAAGGTAAGTATTTTAGCTATTTTACTTCAGTTAGAATTAGGGTTTAGGGGGTTAGAATTAGAGTTTAGGGGGTTAATTTTAGTATTAGGGCTCGGGGGTTAGTATTAGGGTTTAGGGGGTTAATTTTAGTATTAGGGCTCGGGGGTTAGTATTAGGGTTAGTATTAGGGTTTAGGGGACTAATTTTTAGTACTATGGCTCGGGGGTATTAGGGGTCGGGGGTTAGTATTAGGGTTTAGGGGGTTAATTTTAGTATTAGGGGTCGGGGGTTAGTATTAGGGTTAGTATTACAGTTTAGGCGGTTCATTTTTGTATTAGGGGTCGGGGGTTAGTATTAGGGTTAGTATTACAGTTTAGGGGGTTAATTTTTGTATTAGGGGTCGGGGGTTAGTATTAGGGTTAGTATTAGGGTTTAGTGGGTTAATTTTAGTATTAGGGGTTGGGGGTTAGTATTAGGTTTTAGGGGGTTAATTTTAGTATTAGGGCTTGGGGATTAGTATTAGGGGTCGGGGGTTAGTATTAGGGTTTAGGGGGTTAATTTTAGTATTAGGGCTTGGGGGTTAGTATTAGGGTTTAGGGGGTTAATTTTTGTATTGGGGTTAATTTTAGTGTTAGTATTGGGGTTTAGTGTTAGTATTGGGGTTTGGGAATCATTTATTAGGGGGGGTATTTTCTTTTTACTTGTACATTTGTAAGAGCTGAACTGTCAGCTCTTACAGAGCCGCGGCCGTTTCATCGCGGCCGCGGCTATGTAAGAGCTGACAGTTCAGCGTTCTAACTGCCGCGCTGAACTGTCAGTGATGAAGATGCGGCGCAGAAGTGCCCTAGACCCTGTTTCCCATGAGTTCATCATGAATGCATAACCCAACCTCGCCGAGCTTTAGTAAGAGTGTGTTTTATGGAACCAGTTTCAGCTGGCTACAATTTAAATTGTTCATGTGATGATACCCAGGCCGTGTAAGATAGACGGGTTACCACCTTTAGTTGGGTCCTACCTGGAAGTTTAGCATATGAGCATATTAGATTAGTATATAATCTGTTGTGATAGGAATTTCTCGTTTTCTCTTATTACTTTTACCTATGTCATATTCGATAACGAGTGTTGTGTGGGCCCACAGGGGATGCCGCAGCAGGAAGTTCTGGCATTTGGGGGACAAAAGCTGGAGGCAGGACCCCCGTGCACCCTCCACAAGGGAGAAGCTGGCGGGAGCGGGCACCGCAGCCTGCGACGGCCCCAGCTGCACCACCCATGGGTAAGTTTTACATACTTGATTATTACTATGTGTTCAAAAAACTACAACAAAATCTATTAAAATATATAAAATAAAGTTTAAAAAAAACATTTGTTAAAGAGCCACTGAACTTTATATTTCATTTGAGCTATTAATATAGAAGATCATAGGTGACATGGCGATCAGGAGCTTAAATGTAGCCAAAACTCGGCAGTCATGCATGGAGATAATCATATTAAATAAAGCAGGCTAGCCAGAAAATACTCTTACCTTATCGGTTAACATCCACAAACAGTGGGATAAAATACTGTATAAACATTTGAGGGTTGACTGGAGAATTGAACTGCCTGAAATTCAGCAATTTCTTTCCTTTAAGAGTAAGCAAAATACATAGGATTTCACTGTCAGAGCCCGCCAAACCAAATGTGGCCAAAAGTCGGCCCTGAAATGGACACAAATTGTCGATTTTGTGCCTAAATCAGCCATAGTGGGTAGCCGAACTACGACTTTTCTGCAGCTTGTTTTTAATGCCCAATCTGGCATGAGTTCAGCCGAAAATGAGGCATGTCGTGTAGATCTTACAATGGCACATTTGACAGCATTCTTTCTGAGGTTTCTGAATTCACTATATTTTGCGTGCTCTCTAAAGTACACTACAAAACATTTTAAACTGATTTTTTCACAAGGACATGAGTACATAAATGGCCTAATACCATTTTCTCATACGAATTTCCAGTATTATAATATTTGAAAAAAGATGAAATTTGCACATGTATGGAACTACGGCCATGTAAAAAAAAACACATAAAAAAGTGTCATTGTTACTCACAATCACCCGTGGAATAACAAGGAATGTAGATATATAAAATGTATGCTGATGTGGATGACTATCAGAGGGGTCTTGAGAGCACGCCACTGCTGATTGCAAGCACATGAATCCAAATAGACAACACCAGAACTAACCTTGTTTTGTACACATACTAGACCTTTTGAAAATCTGCTTATAATAGCAATGTACCTATCAAACACTGGCCTTTTTGTGTCAATTATGTCCTCCGCTAGTGTTCTTGGTAGCACACAATTTAAATCCTGAATCACATCTTCACAATGCTACTGTGTAATTACCCATATACCTTCCTATACTGATATACCATTCCTATACCTCCCATTGATATAACTAAAACTGCAACTATACCCCTCCACCTGTGGTCCCCAGCATATGTGATTGAATTTACATAACAGCCGTTGATTAAGAGTGATACCAGTAATGTCATCTCAGCTCTATGCTGGCATCACATCACTGGATAGTCATCATCACTAACAACTGTTATGATATGTGTAACCCCTCCCCACATGTAATGTGTAGTGATGAACCATTTCAATCCCAAAGTGTAGATAGCAACATTGATGCACAATGCCCCACTGTGGAAATAAAAGGGTACCCTTGCCTGTGGAAGTTGTTAGAGTGGATATACTTGAAAAACAAGACAGACACAATTAAGTATGTTTAAATGAATACATATTTATTAATTTTTAATTGGTTTCTGTTGTTACTTTTGGGGTTTTTATTTTATTTTTAAACTTTTTTTTGTCTTCTCATTTGTTCTTATTTTTTTTAATATAAACAAGCCCAGGGCAAGGGTGGTGGCAGTTGGGAGGTGGGAGTGTGTCAAGTTTTCGACTTAGGGCTACAACTGGGGGAAGGGAATGGTAAGTAATCAGAGGCTACTACCAATAGGCAACAGTGAGCTTTGCTCATCATCATCTGATGAGGAGGAGGATGACACATTTGACAACCATCTAGCAATGCCAGTATCATTGTCCTCACCAGCTCAAGACTGACACACATGCTGGTACATCAGAGGATGCTGCGTGCATCGCACAGACTTCCACCAGCTGCCCCCCCTAGACACCAGCGAGACTGGGGCTCAATCTGGGGGGTAGATGGCCGTGTGTGGGGTAGCATTGACTGTGTGAGGGGCAGCATTGGCTAAATCTGGGGGGGGTCAAAAGGCTATGTTGGGGAATGTGTTGGCTAAGTCTGGGGGGCAGATGGCTGTGTGAGGGGATGCAATGGCTAAGTCTGGGGGTGGATTGGCAAATAAAAACAAGAAATGCATTATTTTTTTTAGTCATATTTTTTATTAAATATGAAAAATAAGAATACATGTGAATATTTACAAGTAAAACTTATTTTCTATAGGGAAGCCTTATATTCAGCCTTTTTCATTTTTTTCCCTAAATGAATATCCAAAGTTTTTTGGGGTCGTCTTATATTCAAGCAAATCCAGGAACTACATTCACAGTCTGGACTGCAGTCTGTGTGATGCACAGCCAACCATTTGGATTCCTGAGCATCATGATAAATCCAGCCAAAAGCAGATATGAGTGGACTCACAATGTAGCTGCTCCCATCTGGTGGGCCATGTGAAATGAGTTACGGTACTAGTAACTGCCTGTGAATACCCCTGAAATAGGTAAAAATAATAAAAAGGGACTGCTCTACCAGGTACACCAAATCATTTCTGGTGCCTTTGCCAATAACACTTCACAACAAATGATGGAGAGTAAGTTGAATATGTTTAATGAATTAAAGTTAAAGTACTTACTGACAACAAATGATTTTGGGAGCTTGTGGCACAAGTGAGACAAGAATTTTCTAAAGCTGATGAGTATATTAAAATGCTATCAAAGAAGAAATTCCATAATTCAGGGCTGAGATGGTCTGATTGGGAGACTACTAGAAAAAGAAAATGAAAGTGAACAAATGTCATTACATACAGCACTTACAGTGTTGGAACAGCAGCTGACAGAACAAATGGTGGAACTGGATAGCCAGGAACGGCGGTGTAACCTGCACATAAGGGAAGTCCCTGAAACAGAAACCTCACAGGATCTGAATCACATATTAACAGAACTTTTTAATGAAGTCCTAGAAAGAGAACCTTCTGCAAGTATATTTATTGAGTACATCGGACTTATGGCAAAATGTCCCCCTCTCCCCCAATTATAAAACGCTGCATACACTCATTTAAACTTTAATAGGAAATACGGAATTAGGGATACTAATAGGGATAATAAAGGATTCTACCAGACATGTCATGGCTAACACTGCAGGTGAGGAAAAAATTAAGACCCTTAACAGAAATGATGAAAAAAAGGTTGATACTGCTTTCCAATGGAGGTTCCCTTTAAGCATAATAGTTAAGTGAAATAAAATAAGTAGGCTATGAATAGGTGTAGAGACCATTTGGAAAATATTGCACTGATTGTTTCTATGTGTTATCCCCTTTTATGTGTTTATTCCATTAGAATGTTACCTATGAAACTGAATACTCAATAGATTTGTATCATAAATCTTGTAATTTTTTGTAGTTTTTCAAATAAAAAAAAAGTAAAAAAACAAGTAGGCTCACTGGACAGTGGGCAGTAGTATTTACAAAAAGGGAATATTAAACATCACTTATACCGGCTTAGTTTATCCCTTAAACAGCTGAGGGCCAATGTGAAAATAAGAAGACATGACCATAGTTTGGTAATTCATGGAAATGTTTTCATAGCCACATTAGCTATAGGCGGAAGGAGTTTTTTTTTTTTTGGGGGGGGGGGGGGGGGGCTGGTATTTGTTTGTCTCTCTAACAGAATGCTTGGATGTTGCTGGAGCAGGAAGCTTTTGACGTACCTAACCCAGTAACCCATTTAATGGGTAAATCCTAATCTATGATAAAGTACAAGTCCCACCTTTCGGTTACTCCTACCCTTTTGGTTATGACGGATTCAACAGTTAATTATAGACTGGGGCAGTAGTGGTTAATCTTTACTACTGTAAACTAAAGTCCCCATGATGCTCAGAATCATTGTAGCTGAGCATCATAGGGACTATTAGCAATTACTACCGAGGTCACGTTTCTTTCTTATTAATAGATAACTAACATTGCTACCACTAGGGAACCTCTACCGAAAGCCAACATAGGAAATGGGGAGGAGGTAAGGAAGTATCTAGACAGAAGAAGGGTGCCCACCATGGAAAAAATCCTGCAGACACCCAGGATAGCGATTGGTACTTGTCTTCATATTTATGGGTTCATTTTTTGATTAGTTAGTTTCAATGTTTGGGAGTGGTAAATTGAGACTTAGACATTAACTTGTTTAAAGGTAAGTAAAACCAATATCCTGCAAATAGTAGGTCAACACAATTCTTTTTAGCTTCACTACTTATCTTAGGCAAAGCTGTGAATTTTGTCTGTTTTTTCAATGTTCCTCTTTTTCTGTTGCACTTTAGCCATGACAAACAACGGGTTACAAAATATAGTGTAAGTCAATGACCTTTAACGTATTTAATACGGTTTCAAAAGATAGTCCCACTCATCCTAAAAATAACAATATATAATTTGTGTGGGTGAACTAAACAAGAAACAAGGAAATTAGTGTGGAGCACAGCAAAGATGCCCCAAATCCTCTAAACTTTTTTTTTTCACATTCAGGCACATTGAGCCAAAATATGTCCATCAGTTAGGAAACAATATAGACGCACAAGTGAACAATATACTACCATTAGTTTCAGGCTAAACTGGCATGTACTTTTGTTAGTATATGCCAATTTATCTTTCACTTACTAGGGTAGCATGTCACTGATAGACGTTTTACCAATTTCTTGCTACGCTAGTAAGTGAGAATAATAAGTAAGATGCTTATACTTTACCTGTCACCGCAGCTGATCGGGAAGGGGTTGAAGGTGGTGTGTGTCCCTCGCGCAGGCGCTCTTCTAACAAAGTTACAGCTGATTGACAGCTGTAACTTTGTGCGCATGCGCTGTGGTGCGCAATGAGTGAATTCTACTGCACCTGTGCAGTAGAATTCACTCTAGTTTTTTGTCAGAACACTGGGAATCTTTGTATCCCAACGCTTCATATATGTGTGCCAAGCAGACGGTGGAGGTGCGGTTAGATATCATGTGGGCCACACCTCCATGTCCAGCGCAGACTCTACTAGACTCTGACCGCAGCCAGCGCCACCCAGGGCGCACTGCCCTCCCCCTCCCTTAGTCAGACACTGTGTGTATGAGTGTATTATGGAGACATTACTAAGCAATTAAATTTATATTACAGTGTATTTAAATTACATTGTGTTTCTATATTATGAAACAAAGAGAACTATATGTATAAGCTGATAGTGTTTCTATATTAGTTTTTGTAAATAACATGCAGTATTCTTAGTCTAAATCACCAAATGTTAGAAGTTGCTTTGAACAGGCCATAAAGTCACTTAACAATGCCCTCCCTATAGCCACACCTTCAACATTCCCCCTGAAAACAAGTGTCCCTTAATATCCATTTGAAATGCTGGCTCTAGAAGGATAAGAATTCCTGTAATTCAGCTTAGCTGGAGTGCCAAAGGTTTAGCTGTAATGCCCATGCTCTGAGCTGCCAGTGGACTGTCATTGTGAAGACATAACAAGTTACATTTTTGAACCCAGATTGATCCACACATAGCAAACTGAGACTAGCAAGTAGAAACCAGATTCCACTACTAAAAGAACTGCGACGATCGAACCCTAGTGGACGTAAGCGAGAAATTCTATAAATATACTGCGTGCCCTCTAACAAGATGGTCGCGGCAAGCTTCAGGGGATATACGAATCAGGAAGTGACGTATTTTATGGTTCGTAAGCTATGCAGCATGTCGGCTCCCGGGACAGAAGCGGAGCGTTTCCCTGGAGATGGAGGTAGTAGTGATGAAGAAGAAGAAGAGGTAAATGATTTCACATAACAAGGTGTATTACTAAAGGTTAGATCCCCTGATCTAACTCTAGTAGTGTTAACGTTGGTATGCTGGGCATTAAACAGGAACATGCTCTTTCCTTGTTTTACTTAGGAGTTTGCACTGTGCATATACTGACCTACATTTCTGCATTTAAAAAGTGGCAGGTGAAATCCATTTTGATACTGGTGATATTTCATTGCCCACAAATTGTTTGAATATTTTTATTTTTTTGAAGGGAAATTGCTTTTTATAAATTAGAACAGATGAGATCTGTTTTATCGCTTTGCAGGTTTTGGATTTGTATGCATGTATAATCCCCTCTGTGTATATGCTTAATGGCTACCACCGAGTATATGTACTGTGACTAATCAAGTTCAGCATGGCAATGCATTTTCTCCTAAGCATAATGATGGGAGCTTTGAGATTCTATTGGCAGGGCCGCCACCTGGAATTTCAGGGCCCCTTACTGAACAAATGTACCCCCCTCCTTCTTTTCCCATTTAATATGCCAGTATTTTTCCCCACAATATGCCATTTAATATGCCAGTATTTTCCCCTCAATATGCCATTTAGTATGCCAGTATTTTTCCCCTCAATATGCCATTTAATATGCCAGTATTTTCCCCTCAATATGCCATTTAATATGCCAGTATTTTCCCCTCAATATTCCATTTAATATGCCAGTATTTTCCCCTCAATATGCCATTTAATATGCCAGTATTTTTCCACTCAATATTCCATTTAATATGCCAGTATTTTTCCACTCAATATTCCATTTAATATGCCAGTATTTTTCCACTCAATATTCCATTTAATATGCCAGTATTTTTCCACTCAATATGCCATTTAATATGCCAGTATTTAGCCCCTCAATATGCCATTTAATTTAATATGCCAGTATTTTGCCCCTCAATGTGCCATTTAATATGCCAGTATTTTTCCATTTAATATGCCAGTATTTTGCCCCTCAATATGCCATTTAATTTAATATGCCAGTATTTTGCCCCTCAATGTGCCATTTAATTTAATATGCCAGTATTTTGCCCCTCAATGTGCCATTTAATATGCCAGTATTTTTCCATTTAATATGCCAGTATTTTGCCCCTCAATATGCCATTTAATTTAATATGCCAGTATTTTGCCCCTCAATGTGCCATTTAAATGCCAGTATTTTGCCCCTCAATATGCCAGTATTTTGCCCCTCAATATGCCAGTATTTTGCCCCTCAATATGCCAGAATTTTTCCCTCAATATGCCAGAATTTTTCCCTCAATATGCCAATTAATATGCCGGGATTATGCCAATTAATATGCCAGGATTATGCCAATTAATATGCCGGGGTTATGCCAATTAATATGCCAGGATTGTGCCCCTCAGTATGCCCTTGATAAAGAAAGCTTTTAGTCAAGTTGTGTTCATTTTGACATGTTTTAATCTCTCATCTTGTTTTCTTTATCTAAGGAGCAGCTGGTGATGGTCGAATTAACAGGCATTATTGATTCAGACATCTTGGAAAAATGTGACAACAAATGCAAAATATTGGTAAGTTAATTTATTCACTGATTAAAGGGACAGTCTAGCCCCCAAACTCATTTTTGTGCAAGATGAAGATTACTGCTTGTATAATGCACAGGCTTTTATCTCTCTGTGATTTGATGCAGGCATTCTGTATAAATCACATTTTTCATATTTGACTCAAGCCCTCCCCAGTGATTACTCTGCATGTTTACTGCAGGTGCAGCAGCACTGATTCTATAGACACTGAGGATATAAAGTTTTGTTTCATATAGCAATAGGGGGAAAAAAAATAAAGGATTTTTGCACTCCGTAACAGCAAAAGTTGTAATCAAATAAAGTGCTTTAATAATAAAGTGACAAACAGTAGGGATGTCCCGGACAAGGTGTGCAAAAAAAGGGAGAGACCTAGCGCGTTTCGCGTGGTAAACACGCTTAATCATATGATATCTTTTTATTCTGTGCATACTTTAATATGGCTTCTTTACTTATTTTTTTTTTATGCAGGGAATTAACACAGAAAAGCCATTCCTACAAGTTGACAAATATGTGTTTGCTGGAGAGTATGAAGGTAGGAGGAACATTCATGTACACAGAAGTTTTCAAAGAAAGATTAAACCCTAAATGTCTAATAACACAGTACCTCCATCTTGTGTCTGTCTCCCTATCTGCCTGCTCCCTCCTACTATTGACATACTTCCTAGTTCACTTATGCGTTTGCACCCATATTCACTCATGCTACACTGTTGTCTTTCCTAACTGTTCTCATCAGAATTTGCATTCACTCCTGCTTTGCTGTAATGCTTCTCAACTGTTCACTTTAGCAATCAACTACACGTTTCCATTGTTATTCACAGAGCTGATACTAATGCCAGTAGAAGCTTGGAACTCTTCAGCTATGGAAGCAGCAGAGCATGTGAAACTTTAACGCTCCATGCGCCTCAGCACTGTTACTTTACATGGTCTTCCATTACAAGTTGCTGCTGTTCCTAAATGCTCCCTCTATCCAATAATACTACTTACAATAGATCATGGAATATCTAGCAGGGATGAAATTTCACAAACTGACTTGCAAATTGCAAGGGTGGCATCCTATCACAGTACCACACTTGAATTCACTGAGCTCTTCAGAACAACCCATGTTTGTAAATACATTGCTAGGTACTTGATTTTATACACCTTAGGCAATGGGTCTAAAACACCTGAATTCAACTATTAAGAGGCGTGTCCAATACTTCTGTCCATTATAATGTGTTTTGAATGGTCATTTGTAGAAGTTCCTTTCCTGTCCACATGCACATGTTCAATTAAATGCTAAATAGGAATGCATAAGTAATGGTTTGGGGTTTTTTTGTTCTCTTTTCAGATACTCTTGGCACTTGTGTGATCTTTGAAGAAACATCAGACCAAGGTAAAATTGATGCTGAGGCTGATAAACTATGACTAATACATACCTCCCTACTTCTGCCCCTTGTGAATTGGGATGCCGACTTGCAGAGCTTGTGAGGTCGGATAGCACTGACTGCACATGCGCAGTATGCATTCTTTGGTGTCCCGGACACTAGAAAATGAAATTGGGACTGCAGGATGGCAAAGCGGGACAGTTGGGAGGCATATAGAACTAGCTTAACCTTTAGTGTGTCAGAAAAACAAGAAATACAGTAGACTAACTCTCGAAGGTTGTGATCTATGTACCTGAGAAACATAGAACAAGTATTCAGCTGGATTAAAATGGAAGGACATTTATTTGGAGAGAAGAAAACAGTACAGTGACATAAAGTTGTCTGTTTCCAGGTGAGATGGTGCATTAGTGAGGCTGTCTTATGCTTGTAGTCAAATAGTTCCTCAGTAAATTGTATTTGGCATCCTATTGCATTTCTAGGTTTTCAAGAAAAGCATTTTCTTTGAGGATCACCAAGCTTAGCACCTAAATCACGTTCCCTGTCCAACATATATTTTAGTTTTGGATTCTGTTTTAAAGGGTCAAATCGACCACCTCTTCACATGCTGTCCAGCGCGGTCACTGAAACATCTTGGTTGAATGTTTCAGTTGTCTTATTTCACAAATACCGAAATATACACGGAAAGGGGAGGTTGCATACTTTCTCTTTTATTTGTTTTTTTGCATTATTTTGATTGACATTATTGGTTGTAGTGTATATTGCCAACTGCATATATTATACTTTTCTAATTTCAGGGGATGATGAGAACCCCAAGCCACAGCTGAAATATAAATGCCATACAGTAAAGAAACTAAATATGACCAGGACATTTTTGACAGAGAAGAAGGAAAGTGATGAGGCAGGTCAGTATATATAAGTTTTTCTTTGATAGCTATTTTGTTACTTTAGTGATGCTGCATTTAAATAAGTGCATGCCTGCTTCTTAAATGAATCCCTGCATATTATATACTTTTTTTTAAGGCCATTGTGACTTAAACCATTGTTTACTGTATATATTTTAATAAAGAGTGTAAACATGGAAAAAGTGTGTGTTTGTTTTTTTTTTTATTTATTTTTTTTTTCTGGGACACAAATTTGAGGGAGGATGGCTATAGATTAGGCTAGGGGATAATCACAATCAGTGTTCATTGCAATAGCTGAGACGGATCCTTCACTGGGTGTTTCAGACTTTCCTCATCAGAGGCAGATCAGTGACAATTGTCACTGGCCTGTCACTTTAAGACTAAAATGCCAGTATTCCGCACACACAAGTTCCAGACATATATATATATATAATGTAAACATCTTTATTTTATTGCAGCTCCATAGAGCATTAAAATCATTTAATAGTAGAAAAATATATATGTATACAGGTACAAATGGACATCCTCGGCATGCAAGATTGAGAGATTGTATCGTAACGGCCAGTGACAGAATGTGGGCACACTCTTAACTCTTTGTGTCTTGTCAAAAGCTGCTTTGTATGGAATATAATTAATTCTATTTATTAGAGACCTGTCCTTTTGTTATACTAATATATGAAAGTCTAGCATAAAAACACATGGATTAATAAACTATTCTGTTTTAAAGTCTCAGCTTTAGTTTCTTGCATGGAATAGCCTTCATTTCTCCAAACAAGAATAAACTGAGAGGTTTCAGAAGAAAGGTTTATTTGTCTGACAATGTAATCGACCTCTCAAATGTTGATGCTCCAGATACTCAACGAGGCCAATTTTATTGGTTCTTTTATCAGCGCAAAAGTTTATTCTAATGATCTATTAACCTTTTATGATAAACTTGGTAGCTAAAACAACATGCCTCTGAAACACAGGAGTGATGGTTGCTGATAACGGGCCTCTGTACGTCTATGTAGTTATTCTGGCAAGGATTAGCAACTTTCAAGCTACAATAGTGATTCAAAACATGAACAATGTCTACACTGTATTTGATCCATTGGCTGTTATTTTAATGTACAATATTCACTTTTCTTTCAAAAACAAGGAATTTTCTAAGGTACTCTACACGTTTGTATGTAGATGGACTGAAACATCAATGTATGTATTTGTTGCAGCAATTTAAGACCCGAGAAGCACTTGTCATTTTGTGTACTGTATTAAAGGCACCCAGGCACGTTGTTAGCAGGTTTTGGAGTGCTACGTTGTGTAATATAAATAGATTTATGAATAGTGTGTTGTGTTTGTTTTTGCTTCTGCAACAGAAACAAAAGTTACAATTTTGTTCCACTTCTTTGTAAGCACAATTTGTCTTTTAAAGATACATGCCAGCTTTACACTCCACTCTCCATCTCAGTTCATGCTATTTTATCCTCCTTTTAGGGCCACTGAACATTTCACTTTAGCTTCTACATCTAAGGGGCTCTATTCAGTAAGACAGGGCTTGACAAATTTAATTTGATTTTAGGAGCCAGCAAAAAAATGCCAGACAATCACGCAAACATACACGCAATTCATAAACACACACTCCTACATACACATATATACACACACACCTACTTTACATACACACCTACTTTACATATACACATATATACAAACCCCTCACACACACCTACTTTACATATACCCATATATACAAACCCCCACACACACACCTACTTTACATATACCCATATATACAAACCCCCCCACACACACACACACCTACTTTACATATACCCATATATACAAACCCCTCACACACACACCTACTTTACATATACCCATATATACAAACCCCTCACACACACACCTACTTTACATATACCCATATATACAAACCCCTCACACACACACCTACTTTACATATACCCATATATACAAACCCCTCACACACACACCTACTTTACATATACCCATATATACAAACCCCTCACACACACACCTACTTTACATATACCCATATATACAAACACCTCACACACACACCTACTTTACATATACCCATATATACAAACCCCTCACACACACACCTACTTTACATATACCCATATATACAAACACACACACCCACCTCACACAGTATTTTCTTGGTTTCTTCTTAACGCTGCAGCATGTCTTCATTGATCGGCCTGCTGAGTGCCAGGATGTCACGTGACGACACCCGGCACTCACGTTGCGCGAGGGGGCGGAGCTTGCAGTCGGTGCCATCAGCACAGACATTACCCCTCGCGCTCCGAAATAAAAAAAAAAATCGGATGGCAGCGGCAAGGGAACCATGAGGCTGACTGCACCCAGGCGCCAG
The DNA here is from genome assembly GCA_036172795.1 of Pelodytes ibericus. NCBI lineage: Eukaryota > Metazoa > Chordata > Amphibia > Anura > Pelodytidae > Pelodytes > Pelodytes ibericus. The sequence continues at coordinate 139,560,814 of CM069858.1, forward strand.
GTCTAAATTCCTGGCGCCTGGGGTTTGTTGAGCCCTACAGTAAGATTTTATTCAGTGTTCATTGACTCAAATCTTTATGTTGCAGTCTATAACCAGATATAAATTTTTTGTATATATATATATATATATATATATATATATATATACAAAAAATTCCAAGAAGGAAAGCGGAACAGTGTAGGTAATTTTGATATTATGTTTGGTGTATGTGTTAGCTCATTTGCTGTGCATCCATTACAGGAGGTAAAGTAGAATGGTTTCAGATTAAAGATGGCAGTGACTCCAGCTGGGCCAACATGATATGCAGCTTTGCACAGGAGAGTGATGCAGAAGATGTGGAGGATGAGTCTCTGAGCGATGCAGAGGAAGAGCAGGAGCAGCTTGAGGCATCAACTGAGGACTCTGGGAACTTGGAGCACAGCTTTGACTTAGAAAAGCAGGACTCTGAAGTGGAGGATTCTACATCCAATACAATCTGCCCACCGGATGAGTGCAAAACTACACCTCTATCTGGAGAAAGCAGCTTGGAGGACAAAAGCTCCCATGAGGGGTAAATGCCTGTGAACAATGGACACCTCCTGCATAATGTGTGTATGTAAATAGATCTTAAATATTACTGGTCATGTAAATGTATAGATGGTACTTTTTCTAAGTAGGCATTTCAGAACCAGCATGTAGTGCCTTTACTTTGCACACGTCAATTTTTCTTCTTTCTTTCAAAATTTGACACTATGTAAAATTAGATCCTTTACTTTAAGTAGTAAAGTTTCAGGACCATTAGTGTTTGTATATGTTTTTTACATTCCGTGCAGGTTAATGCAAAGTAAAAGAGCGGGTGGGGGGAGAAGCAGAAAGGGTAGGGAAGCAGAGGACAGGGCTATATATAATATATATTATATAACCACTGATGCTCTAAAATGAAGCATAAAAGATTTCCAACAGTCTGGGCCTGCTTGCGTAATTTGTGTATATAGCTTAGTAATATAACGGAATCAGCTCAAATGCAACTTAGATCATTCAGAGTTTTAGGCTATAAGTAGAGGTACCTTCTGTGTCCTGCCAACTGTCCATGGAAGCCACACGTTTAGTAAATGTGCAGTGATTTTTTTTATTTTATTTTTCATGCCAAGAATATGCCAAATTATTTTTACAGTATTTCAGATCGTGTTGGGAGTGAGTCTTTTAATTTTTAGCAATGAACAAATGAGTGGTGGAGGATATCTTGCAGATTAGTTTATTAGTGTTAAGAGACCTGGTCAGGGGAGAGATGCAATCTTGCTTACAGTAGAGAAAGTCCAGTCTCTGGTATAATGGAAGAACAGGTATTCCTCATGTTGAGCGATGTGCCTTCCCCGTTACATCTTCTCTAACAGTGAGGTGTTCAGGATGATATGGTATAATCTAACTCGGTGTAAATTACTTTATAGTTGTTTTAACATATTAGAACATTGGCTGTCAGTTTAGCGGTGTTATTGTCAATTTCTTGCCATTGAGAGGGGGTCAGAGGGTCTCCTAATTCAGGTTCTCAGATTTTCTGGTGAGTGTCCAGATGACTGTACAAAGATTAGATTGCTCCTGACCATTTATAGCAAGTCACACACAGCTGTTTTTTTTACAAATATAGTGTGTGGTGTCTGATCTCATGGACACTTAATGTTCATTAGGTAGGGATGTATTTGAAGATATTGCTCTGATGGAGGGAGTTGATAAGTAGATTGTAATTTAGTAAGCTGTTCATATGATAGAGTGGCTGTACTATAGTAAAAACCACATGCATCCACCATGCAACGGTGTTTGGGTTGAAACCTGGGTTCCTTTACAGCTTTGTGAACTCCCTGAGATTTGTAACCATCCAAGAGGCGATATACAGAAGGAGAGAGAAGCTGGTTGGGTAGCCAGCCAAATTCTGAAGTATCATGGTGATAGCACAAGGCATCTCCAAAGGGGCTCCTTCTAGGTATGTTGGAAATGTGGTGAATCTGAGTCAGTTGAGCCATTTGTTACCGCTTGGAAGTATAGGTAGCGGTTTGGTGAAGCCAGGCTGACTAAATCCAGAAATACTGGAGAATGTATCCAGAGTGATGTATAGATCATCATCCGCTCACCAGCTGAGTTTGTATTTATATTTGTCTACTGAGGTACCCCGAATGTCTGGAATGTGGCGGCTTGTTGCAAAAGGGCAAACCAATGGGGCCAGAGGGTGCACCCCTGCCGCATGCCCTTCCTTTTGGGGCAAAGGGAAGATATTACCCATTTGTGTGCACTGAAGCAGTGGTGTCTGAATAGAGGCTTTTGATCTTCTTAAAAAAAAAAAAAAAAAAAAATGCGCCACCAGACCTGAATACTTGCTTTTAAAGTAGACCACATATAATCCCAGTCGACCTGGTCAAAGGCCTTCTCTGTGCCTATGGAAATGGACAGTGCTGGAGACAGTCAACTGGGATTTATGTAATTCGTGTGTGTTTTGTTAGAAGTGTCCTTAATGTAATAATACAATTCAGCTCAAATACTTTTTATTCCCTAAATTTCATTTTACAGAACCAAAATTAAAAAAAAGTCTTCAAATCTGTATATGCTACAAGTGAAAGGCTTTAACTGGTGCTACCAATGGGCAATCCTGCCCAAATCCTTATTTGCTTGGATGAAGAAGGATGCAAAAAAATGCAACATTCCAGATGCACCAAGGAATATGCAAGGTGGATTTTATGTATTTTGTAGATCCAAATCTTTCAGTATGTTTTTGCAATCGAAAATCCAAATGCAGCTGAAAAACATGTAGTAAAGTTTGAAAGGTTAAATGTTCCTTAATGTGAAACTAAACCATGTCCTTTATTCTGTGGTGATAGCTCAGTTGGTAAATGACCTGACTGCTGAGCTTGTTCAAACCTCAAGGTCGCAGTTTCGAATCTTTGCAGGGTCATCCTTCCGAAGTAGATGATACTCATTTATTATTCAGCTGCTGATGTTGTTACTTCAGAGTTAGCGCTAAAAAATGCTCTGATTCCCAGTGGGTGAAAGTCACTACATAAATACTATTTATGATAAAATGTCTGAAAAACCACTCTGGTGTGCTCATTTCCATTTCGTACTCTAAATCTTTACTTGCATCTCGCATGTTTTTATGTGCACATACGTGATTTCTACTTAACACGGCACACTTTTTTTTTTAAGGGCAAAAAATTAAGTTATTTGATAAATGGGCATAGCGCTGCATATCGAAGTAGCTTTTACTAGTTTCACCGCTAGAACGCAATAAAATATATATTTTTTTAAAAACACAAAGTAGTACACTCAACCTCATCTTAAAGAAATAATCTTTATTGCTATGGTTACCATAAAATTCTTCATAGATAAAAGTTGCCAAAGAATATAAATCTTAAAAAGCAACATCGATAGATAAATGCAGATCAGTGGAGTGAAAAGGATTGACTCATACTGCATCTGTGAAGAGCTGCCAGCAAACAATGGGATACTGTCCTTCACAACGCTTTTCAACATTGAATAAGTCAACTCTAATTTAGTCCAACTTGAACAAAGATTTCCCGGACACTTCCTTATAATATCATCTCATCCCGTGACTCTCTGTGATGATTCAGATACTTAACATATCTTGTTCTTACTTTATATTGTTGCTCAGTATTTTTTTTTTTTTTTTGTTATGTGGTGTATGTCTATAGTCCTTAAAGTGCTAAACCAAACTGTGGGAACCTTCTTTCCATAAAAACATAATAAATATACAACATTAAAAAAAATATGAAAAATATACAATACCAGAGTTATTTGGAATAAAACCAACATATTTTAAGAAATTATAAAGCTGTAACCCTTTAGGAGCTGGAGTATTCCAAATAACATGTTCATCCCCTGATATAAATATATAAGCAAAGGGCTAAATAAGGTACTATATGTGTATTAAATTTAATAAAGACAGAAAAAGTGTTTTTTTACTTTTATTTCTTTTGTTTTTCTGGGAAATTTGTATACCTCTCCTCTCTCTGACACTAGATCAAAGTGTCTCACACAACACTGATTGAGCCCATGATAATGTGATTTTTTTATTTTCCTTTTCACAGCAATCACATCAATAAATACAAAAATAATAAATTCTCCCCACTCCCAATTTTGGGGGAGGGTGGAAATGGATTGTGATAAGTCTCTAGACTTTTCAAGCTCCTCACTGCAAAAGCTGAGACTTATTGTCTCAGCTATTGCAGCTTAAGAAGCATTTGTGAGACTTCCTGGAAAGCTTCAATGGTTCTAATCATGGCGATTGCACTGTTTTAATGGCAGCCCATACGAGTTGTCACCAATACATTGGGAGCCCGTATGTGTAAGCTTGGTCATGAAGGTGTTAAAGCATTTCTTTTTTTTCCTTAAAAAGGTTTGCCTTTGGAGGATAAATCCTTACCCTAGGAAGAAAGTGACTACTAGGAGGCCCTCCGTATATAAAATGATAAAGCATTTCTATTTAAAATGCCTACAGTTGTCGGAATCTTTCCTTTAAATAAGAATTATTTTTTGCTGACAGATGTCCTTTTAAAAATATTTTTTTATTTTCTTTTTGTAGATTGAAGTCCAAATTATCAATAAAATGTATATTGAAACAAGAACATGCTATAATGCTGATTGGCAGCTTGCAGATCATTTCCCACTGATTAGAGATATAATTACACTGCTACATCCAATTTCACTCTGCAAGTTTCGCAAGTTCCGTGGTAACATCTATTGAGTAGTATAGCTAGAAAAAAAACTCTCCAAACGTTAGTCTGATTTGCAATATGTCTGCAATCAGAAGGGAGAGAGTAACTGGTGGTAACCAAGTTGCTGCCTTTCATGGCATCAGAGCCCCCTTCCCTGACCTCCGACTAGTATGTGTCAACATAACTCAACTACAAAATATATATGATGATATTATTTAGATGCATGTAGATACAGTTGTCTTCCCATCCCTTCCTAGACAGATGTAACAAAAAAATATCTAGATTTATAATGTATGACTTATATTGTGTTGGGGACATATATCTGCCTTTTCCTGTAGTCCCCACATGGTGTCAGAACTGGTGTTTTGATACAGAGTAAGTCTAAGAATGTGTTCTGCTATCCACTTGCACTTAAAACTTAGTTATCCTAAAACAGTTTTGTTGTTTACTTTAAGCTTTAGCACAAGTAGTACTGGGGGTAGTATTAGTTTTCATATAAACAACATGCAAGATTATATTTCCCAAGATACATATTTTGTTGTTTTTAGTGTTGGTCTAAATGTTTTCAGTGATAGTATAAACTATTAAACTGTGACTTATTTGTTTGATCCCTGACTATTTTCACTATAGTAGTACATGTCTTGTATCTCACAACATATCAGGCCTGGGAATAGGTAACACAATTTCTTAAGAACCATTCAATAAATAAAAATTAAAACAAATCAAGAAAATACATACATCACAGGTTTAATTTGTTATACCACATTTAGGAAAGGCTGTTCTTGCAGTTTAGGTGTATTCTAGTCAGAGAGGGCATGAAATAAAATTCTACCCAAAGGTTACACATATATCTTAGTTCTATAAAATACCTCTTCCCACCACTATCCAGTGTGAACTAAGAGTGATATCCAGCACAACTTTACCTCCCCCATTCTTAAAATGAATAGATACATCTTCTGTTCTTTTCTTTAACATGACATCAAACTTATTTTTTTCTTCACTTTTGGAAGTTGAGGCAGAAGCTGGTATTTAATAATAAATACAATTCTTTCTATCTAAAGGTAAAATAATCTACAGCAGACCTTCAATTCAGTTCAGTAAGTCATATAAAAAAAAACACCTACCGGGACTGGTCCTCATTCTGCACAATACAGCCCTGGAGTTTACATTTGTCATAAATATCCCTGAATAAAACGACAATATGGTTACAGCCACCTTCCATTCATTGATAACGTTATGCATAATTTACGTTCTTGGCCCCATTGTTGCATGAAAAATTACATTTCAGTACCCCAGGGCTTGACTTAGCCCAAAAGCCAGGGATTCAAGGAGCCTAAAATACCTACAACTGGCTCCCAACTGTTTTGATTTGTTTTTATACTTGATACAAGTACAATTTGCTACAATGTAGCTGGTTCATGCACATACTTGTGTTTTTTTTTATAGTATGGTTTTGTCATTGCTGTCTAGTAAAAATAAATTGCATCATGATATAATATACACACAAACAGTGCCAAAAAGTATACAAATTTTAAGGAAGGAAAGAACTGAATTCAAATTGTCATACTCCATATATACTGTTAACAATAGATGAATACAAGTCACATTTGACTTCTGCAATTATAAGAGGTGCTCCAAGTGGTTTCCATCAACGTCCAGACACTTCTGATTAAGGCTAACTACTGCTTGAGCAACAGCAGACCAAAGTGTCCACATGTATCGCTGAGCATGCCGTTTCATTTTCTTCCCACAGTACCGCCAGTGTAGCCGTTTTCCTATGGTACCACACATCCTTTATGTTCCCCCCGCAGGGCATGCATGTAATAATCTTGGGATGAAAACTTTTTCCATTTTACTATTTTAAGAATGCGTCGTATGCTTGTTCAGCTAACTCCTGTCTGACATGCACGTTGTTTAACAACAATAACTAAAAATAAAGTTAAACCACTGTCTAATTAAAACAACTCATTCATACGTGAAAACACAGCTGCTTCAGAGTACGCCTAACAGTACTTATATGTAGAAATGGTTTGAAAGGTGAAGTAGCGCTGGATTACACATAAAACACAATAAACATAAAAAAAAAATCATAGTGTAGCAAGTATAACACAAAATAGTATTTGGTAAACACAGATCAATGTCAGGCCTCAATAGATAATTGTTGTCCAAGTAGTCTGGGTGTTTTTTTAAGATTGCAGTGCTCACAGAATGGGCTAAAACAGTAAATACAAGGTCTGGAGAAATGATACAAAACAGGGTACAGACAAGGATGAAAATGACAGACACGAAAGTGAAAAGTCATTGGTTCTTTGTTAGATGGAAATTACATGACTTGCATCTAGATGTAATTATGTATCTGTGGAGTATTCTGTGTACTTGACCCTGCTGCCAATTTTCAGTAAGTGTGAAGCTCTCAGGAGATTCCTCTTAGCAACCTCACAAGGAGCTTGTATCAGCTTTCAAACAGGAAGGTGGCAAAATAATACCATCTGTTTCTAAAGGTTTGAACTGCCAGGTAATCACACACAAGAAAGGGTAATTACCAGGGGGATATGTGGAACCAACCTTTTGGAGACTATATTCAGTGTTTTTGTATAGAAATAGCTGATGGTGGTGGAGCAGTATAAAGAGAGCTAGATGGAAAAATAGGTTTGACCACAAACTTGTCTGTTTACCTTGTGATGTTTTTCTAGGAGCCTCTGGATTTCTCACGTAGGAACATAAACCAACTATCACTGGTTCATAGTCAAACCCAAAAAGGAAACAACAAGGAGAAATAAGAACATAGTAAAGCACAATTGTATATACATCAATCAGTACATGCTTTTGATACTAATAGGAGAGAATATGTATCCAATGGTATTTTAAATAATAAGAACTTAGGGTGAAGTGTCTGAAGAAGACACTGACATCTTTTTAGCTGTCAGTGGAAGAAGCTCAGAGCCCCCATGTCACTAGGTAGACGATTACGTTGACCCTGCAGCAAACCCCATTAATCCTAATTAGTGATGAGGAATTGCTGTGTATTAGGGATGCACAACCTAAAAAGTAAATTGCTCTAAAATGCCCTTTGAATTACCATCCCAATTAAGCATCCTGCTGATACTTTTTTTGTGACCAAGTATATCAACCACAAAGCAGGCAACAGTGGACACCAGGGCACAATAAGTGAAGTAGATCCAGAAGATAAAGGAATCCATATTCTATTAAATATCCATAGACTGTAAAAACCAGGGGCACAATAAACAGGCACTAACAACAAAAACAGGGGCCAGGTGCTTGACGCATTTCGCACCTACTGGTGCTTAATCATAAGTTCAATCATACCACCAAGTGGAACCAAGTGCACAGTGTTGTTGAACATCTATAGAACGTTAGTGCTTCATTATCTGTTTCTGTTCATATCTATATGCAGCTGTAGTGGGTGCATTTCCCAAAACATATAGTGCGGGATCCAAGAATACAGCTGGCTACATTGTATTTGGAGTTGAGTTTTCTTACATTATGGAAGAACACAGCCAGTTTATGGTGGCACAGTCTATCCCAGCTTGTCATGTCTTAGGGAGAAGGGGGAGATAATTAGTTAAATCTTACAGCCCTACATGTGATTCAACTCTGCTTTTATTAGATAAATTAGTCCTTAACTTTTAAAGCTTAAAATTTAAATACATGTCTCAAATAATAAATATGTAAAAATGTACAAAAAGTACAGGCTGTAGGTTATGAATTGATGTACAAATACTAGTGCTTTTGCAAAAAAAGTTGCATGTAGATTTTCACACTTTTCAGCACTAGTTGCCTATACATGCAACAGGAGCTGTACTCCTTGGGCGTTCTTTATAAAAGTTCTAAAAGTGGTTTAAATAGCAAAGACATTGCATTGGTTTCTATGGTGACTGCTCTATTTTTAGTCATTTTCACCAGAATTGACTTTCATAAATAACCCCCACTGTGTCTATCTGGCCTTATCTCTATTCACAAATGGTCTATGGCTCCAATTTTAGGTTGCTGGAGAATACTGTATCTGACAATGCCAGATAATGAGGGGTTGGACTAGTTCAATCAGATATAACTAAGAGGTTCCAGTCTAACCTTATATAACAGCGCACTGTCCTCATGGGTTCTGCTACATGTGATATCAAGCATCCATACAGCAAGAACATTTTGTGCAATAATTAACCCATTTGCAAGCTCTATAGCGTGTGTAAGTTCCGAACATATGAACTACTATACTGCATATTCTTATAGCTTTTTTAAAACTTTTAAACAGAAATGCATTTGTCATTAATAGATTGAATCCCCATTACTACATGAAAAGGAACTCAAATCCATGTAAATATATTGTACCCAAAAGCTGTGCCTATAATGTGATAGGTTTTCCCTTTTTCTGAATGTGGAGATGACAAGAGTGGTAAATTCTACAAGCAATGGACATAATGTTTTTGGTTTATGTATCATATATAAGGACATTGTGTTGACTGTTCCTTAATGTCCTTTTGAACGAGAGTTGCCATAGGTCCTCATGTCTTTTTTTTGTTTCGAAAATCGAAGCTACATAAGTAGACCTGTAAATTTAGTATTTTCCCTCAACCAACACTGTCAAAAAGGATTACAGATTCTCTATTCCAGTTTTATTGTACAGTTGTCATGTTTGATTTTTTTCCCCCCTATTTTTGGTAGGGTTTTAAAAGGCTCTGTTTAATGATTTAAACCAGTTACAAGTGATAACTCATAATTGAATAGAGCCCATGGTTTGTAGTTGCCTTCATCTGGGACTCATAACTAAAATACGTTTGTTACTTAAAATGCAAACAATACATTACTCACTTTTTTGTGCGTTGTATTAAAGAGGCAAGTAAACTAAAACAGCTTTACATGCATTAAAAAACATAAATGGTGTCTGTATTGTACATACACCATATGGACAAAATTTTTGGATGCCTGACCTTTGCACCAACAGGGATTAAGGGACTTTTATGACATTGCATTCTAAATAGAAAGACATTACTATGTAGTTGCTAGGGTTAGGGCTAGTGTTGAGGTGATTAGGTTTGCGGTCAAACATTCAAAATGTTGAAAAAAAAACACTACTTTGAGTTATTGCCCCATAACTTGAAAAAACAACATAAAAACATGTAAACTATGGGTATTTCTAAACTCTGGATGAATATATTAAAATCTATTTAGCAACTTTTTTTGTGTTTGTTAAATGTGTAAAATGGTTTTCATGTAAAAGAAATTTTCTTTTCAATTTATCATTTTTTAAGATATTTTTTATAGTAAATGTGATATGAAATTAAATTAAATTATCACATTAAAAACAATATATTATATGTGTGGGCACAGTAAATGATTGTCAGGATCCTGGGCCCCCTCACCCACTGCCTAGGGGGCACTTACCATCCTCAGGGTCCTCCGCAACTCCTGCAGCCTGCCGTGCGATCGCATCGTCATGGGGTAGACTGCATCCCCGGCCTCGAGTTCCATGTGAGCCATGGGTAACGCATGCTTCCGCAAAACACGGGGGGGGGGGATCTCTTGGTGCCCAATGGCGTATCTGCTTTGGTGGATGCAGGGGAGGTGGGGGAAGGGGCTGACACTTATCCAAAGTGTTCCATAGAGACCTATGGAGAGGGGAGGGTGCCACTTGAGCCAAGGGGAGGAGCCTGTACTATATGCCTTATAAAAACCACTCACACTTCATTCCCTGCTTGAATATTGAGCTGCTAAGTTTGGTTCTCCCTGCTTAGTTCCCAATTCCCTATAAAATGTCCTAGACCTCAGTGTTTGTCCTTTTGGTACCTGACATCGGCTTGTTACTGGACTACTCTGAACTCGCCATTCCTGACCCGGCTAGTTAACTGCTTTGACCCTGTAATGTCAGCCCTGACTTTGTCTTGTTCCCCTTTTTGCATCTCCACTGCCTGCATTGAACTCTTGCCTGTCTGTACCATTTTTTGTGGACCATTGCTTTCACCCTGCTGTACGTTCCCAAATACAAGCCCAACAATGAGAAAGAGGAAAATTACAGCTAAACACAAACACCATAGAAGTGTAAAAACAGCCTGTGTCTTAAATTGTACAACATTCCAAAAACAGTTGTGTCCTCAAGAGTTCAAATTGGCCTTATGACTTGTTTAGATTGATTACATGTTTATACATCATGTGTCCTTAAGGACTAAAGATACTTCCGAAATACTCTAATTTCTACCACTTGATGATACTTACACCATTGGCACTAATACTTTACAATGCTTTTTCTTCTGAGGCTGGATTGCAAGTTTAGCACCTATAGCATTCTTATCCATTTATTTAATGTCTCAATAGTCTTTGCATTATACAACTCTATTGGTGCTGCTAAAGTAACCCATAATAATAATGTTGTAATTACATCCTCCCCATCAGGTTATTGCATGTGTAACAATTTCCTCCTAACCATTTAGCCTACAAAAGGCACTCAGTCAGATTGATGGACAAATTATCTTTCCTGGCCAAAAAATAAATGCTAATATTCTTTATTCACACGCTACTTTTATGCTGATAGGCAGATAATGTATCATGTTATTTAACTCGATTTGAGTCAATACAGGACTCCCTCAAGGTTACCAGAGAAATATAAACAAGGTACAGACTATGTATTGTAGTTAAATCAGTTCATGATTTATATAAGACTTATTCAGTTTAAATGAGTTAACAATAGAAACTGTCATTGATTATAGGTGTTCTGATCTCTAAATACCAGTGTTTCATAATTGTGATATGAGCATCTTTTCTCTTTATATCCAAGTCATGTCAGCTTCGTTCTGGGAGAGATAAGAAACCATAAGGAATATACAGATATATTAAACTTGCAATATTCATGTTATTGTAGCTTCTTAAGGGATTAATGATTTTAATTCTCACTGATTCCTGAGAGTGGCTTGGCATGCCCAGGGACAATTTTGGCCTTATTCGGTTTAGGGAAAATGACCTAGGGAATCCGATGGATAAGGAGCCAAAAGCCCCCCAAAATGTCCCGAATTTGGCTGAATAGCTGAATTGTCAGGCAATTCAATTAACTTAAAAAGTGTGACAAAAAATAAAAATATTGAAAAGTAAGAAAATAATCATATTACAATAAGATATATTAATGTAGCATATGATACTAATATACATAGCATTAATAAGCTTTTTTTTTTTAATTGTTTTATAATGTTTATTTGTGTTATTTATATTTTTATTTGATAACTTTTCACTTTATAATTATATTTACAGATGTTCCATTTTTTTTTTTTTACAATTTTACACATATTGACAGGCCACAGGCCTCAGTCATTTTTTTACAATTCTACCCATTGAGTTCTGTAGGAGGACTTTGGCTATTAGGTTTTGTTTTAAAAATAAGGACCCCAAACTTTTGAATGATAGTAAAAACCAAAGAAAAACAAGTTACCTGCGCTCTCTCCTTTATCCCTATGTATTTTTAAACAAATGGAGGTTTTTTAGTTACCTCCAATGGCCATGAGAGGATGAGCCCACCTGCCAACGTCAAGGCAGACCCCCCTAGGTGGGTCCTAACTCTAACCATTCACCTTGCTTCTTTGAGCCTCTGGCAAAAATCTCTATTGAGACAGAAAGGGGTGTTTTTTTATATACACCCCTATACATTATTAACCCTTAATAGGGAACACATGGGATGGGCGGCTGCATTGTAACAAGGCTGAGTAATACAAAAATGGATACAAATGCAGAAAGAAAAGTCCTGCGCTCACTCCCATCACTGGGCGGCTGCAATGACTACAGTACACATCAGCCCCAATATATAGTAAAAACCAAAGAAAAACAAGTTACCTGCGCTCTCTCCTTTATCCCTATGTATTTTTAAACAAATGGAGGTTTTTTAGTTACCTCCAATGGCCATGAGAGGATGAGCCCACCTGCCAACGTCAAGGCAGACCCCCCTAGGTGGGTCCTAACTCTAACCATTCACCTTGCTTCTTTGAGCCTCTGGCAAAAATCTCTATTGAGACAGAAAGGGGTGTTTTTTTTATATACACCCCTATACATTATTAACCCTTAATAGGGAACACATGGGATGGGCGGCTGCATTGTAACAAGGCTGAGTAATACAAAAATGGATACAAATGCAGAAAGAAAAGTCCTGCGCTCACTCCCATCACTGGGCGGCTGCAATGACTACAGTACACATCAGCCCCAATGTATAGTAAAAACCAAAGAAAAACAAGTTACCTGCGCTCTCTCCTTTATCCCTATGTATTTTTAAACAAATGGAGGTTTTTTAGTTACCTCCAATGGCCATGAGAGGATGAGCCCACCTGCCAACGTCAAGGCAGACCCCCCTAGGTGGGTCCTAACTCTAACCATTCACCTTGCTTCTTTGAGCCTCTGGCAAAAATCTCTATTGAGACAGAAAGGGGTGTTTTTTTATATACACCCCTATACATTATTAACCCTTAATAGGGAACACATGGGATGGGCGGCTGCATTGTAACAAGGCTGAGTAATACAAAAATGGATACAAATGCAGAAAGAAAAGTCCTGCGCTCACTCCCATCACTGGGCGGCTGCAATGACTACAGTACACATCAGCCCCAATATATAGTAAAAACCAAAGAAAAACAAGTGAGCCATCCCATGTGAATGATAGTGTAGAGATTTCTGGGAATGATACACCAATGAAATGTGGAATGGATGTGCAGTGAAAGTTACTGCTTGCTTGATAGTTTGTACGGTTACCTCTATTCATTTATATTATCTAATTATTAGGGATTTCAAATCTGGGCAGCTAATTACAGTACTTTGTGTTTAATCACTGACTGTATATCTCGTTAAGCCTATTTTCCTAGGAAACTGGAAAGGAAAACTATCTTTTGTAACTATGTTTTTTTTTTTGTGATCTGTGCAATGGGGGTTATTTAAAGTGGAGGTGCACATTGGAATAGTACATAATACGCACTTGCAGGGCCGCCACCAGGAACTTCAGGGCCCCTTACTGAACACATTTTCTGTGCCCCCTATCTCCCCCCCCCCCCTGACAAATATCTCCCACTCGCCCCACCTACCTTCACAAGCATGTTATACCAGTCTACTGTAATATGGAGGGTGGTTGGGAGCAGTTGGTCAAGATGCCAGTAATATTTTGCCACTCAGTATGCTAGTAATATTTTGCCACTCAATAAGTCAGTATTTTGCCCTCAATATGCCATTCTTTTGCTATTTAATATGCCAGTATTTTGCCCCTCAATATGCCATTCTTTTGCCATTTAATATGCCAGGATTTTTTTTTAGACACACTGACACACACTGACCATGATATTTACTCCATCTAAATACAGTTATGAAACTGTATATAGATATAAAGTAGCTGTTTATGTAATAACATTTTTATTTATTTTATTTTTATATGGAGCAGCACCTACTTGTTGCTGCTGACTTTGCCCCTCCAGATCCAGATGTCACACTTTTTCACACTTTTCAGGGCAGGGCAGCCTGGGCAGGTCTCCCCTCACGCTCCTCTCACAGAGGGACGTGTCACATGACCTGCCCAGTGTCGTGACACGTGACATTAAGTCACGACGCTGGACGCCGTCACTTTTACTTTATTGAGATCCAAGTATCCGGCGATGGAGGAGGCGGCATTGGCGGCGGATTGCCACTTGTATTCACATCGAGAGGGCTGGTGCAGGGAGATTTCCCCGACCAGCGCCTCTGAGATCTCCCCACCAGCACACACTGCGTTGTAGGAGGCAGCAGTGGCGGTGCCCTCTGGGGTGTGGCGCCCTGTGCGATCGCACAGGTCGCACACCCCTAAGGCCGGCCCTGAGTGTTTACAATACATTGAGTGCAACAGCTACTAAACAAATGTAAACAAGTGCCATTTAGGTCTCAGGTATATCATATCCTTAAAATCATGTCTCCGGAATGGGTTTAGGTCCGAGTCTGGGCATGACAAAAACATCTTAGTAGGATTCGCCAGGTTATGCATCATAAAGGGTCACCTTTGACGATTGCAGTCTGGCTGAAAAAGTGGTGTAAACAGGACTATCAGTTATTTAAAATAATTGGGTCGTTACCTAGGAGGAGTTAACCCATATACCAAGGGCAGTCTTGAAAGGTCTGTTTGATGAGCATCTTTGTGTCAACAGACAACCTGTCAATATAGCGGTTCTAGGTCATGAACAGTTGTTTTGTGCGCTGGAGTTTATCAGTTTGGGCTGTGAGCCAGCACATTCAAAAAAGGAAAAAAAGTTTTCCTGAAAAACCATGAGGGAGGGTTCCTCTTGTTTAATCCAGAATTGCAGTATCGTTTTATTCGCTGCTTCTGACAATATTTGTGCTAACTTGATACTTGGAAAAGGGGTAGGTGTATGACCAAAGATTGCAAAGTCAGGCGTTAGGGGCAGGTGTATTTGCAAGACAGAAACAGCATATGTCTGAACTTGTTGCCGAAATTGGCAGATAATCTTACAGTTCCACAGGCAGTGGTTCAGGTCTGCATGGGGCATTCCACATTTCAGACATGTGTCAGAATGATTACTATTTATGCTCTTACTCCTGACTGGGGAGATGTATGCTTTGTGGAATAGCTTAAGAAGCATATCCCGGTATGATGTGGTCTTTATAATGGATGTCATAGTGTTGTGCGCTTTTAATATGTCTTCAAAAGTTAACTGCGGTAGTATGACATTCCTGGGGGCCTGATGACACTTTGGAATAGTCAATAGTTATACGTAGGGGTTGAAAAATATGTTTCAGATGTAGTCGTCTGTACTTTGCCCTATCTATCAAGTCATCTAAGGGATTGTTCCAGTCTGCTTTGGAAAAACGGGAATTGCTGGTTGTTATAAAACTTCGAATCTGAGCATAGATAAAGGGTGTGATTGTGAGGTTTGGAACGGTCAGAGATAAAATTGATTTTCTAGTAGGACACACCAGAGGTTGAATAAATGTGATATTGGCTGCATCCCATTGTGTGAAGGTGTAAGATGCCATCCCATCCTGGAAGGATGGGTTTCGCAGGAAAGGGAGAAACAGTGTGTAAATTGTAGGTGTTGATTGGTCCGTGACAATTGCCGTGCCCGGAGTGGGCCATAGAGCAGTATATTATTTCTAACATCTGATGGTAGAAGTCCCACTGGGGTATCTAATAAAGCCTTGACGTTAATTGCCTGATATAATCCCTGGTCTGTGTCTGTGTAATGATTACTTCTAGTTATCCAGTCATTTAGATATCTCAGTAGCGCCGCCAGATTAAATGCGCGGATATTGAGAACATTCAACCCTCCATGCGAGGCTGATTCTTGATCTTTTACCCGCTCAGATAAATGAGGTAAATGCCAAGTTTAGAAGTTGCAGGTCTTTTTGTTTCAGAAGCAAAGGTAAAGTTTGTAGTGGGTATAAGAGACGGGGGAAACTGATCATTTTTTGCAATGCCACCCTTCCCACATACGATAACATAAGTGAGTTCCAAGTAGTTAATTCTTCTGTGATTTTTAGAATGATAGGATTATAATTTATCAAGTTCGATTTACACGGAACTTTAGGTAGGGTTATGCCTAGGAATTGTATCGAAGACTGAGCCCATTGTAACGAGGAGGGTGGCATGTGCGGCAGGGATATATATTTTCATAGGTATAGTGCCTCAGATTTATGATAGTTAATCACGAATCTGCTGGCCTCACCGAATTTATCAGTGATGTCCACTATCCGCGACCAATCAGTTTTTGGATTGTTGACAAATAACATCACATCATCCACAAAGGCTAGTGTTTTAAGAGTCATCGACCCTATTTTTCTGCCTGTCAGTCTGGGGTTGAGATTTAAAATGTGAAGGAGAGTGTCAAGGCGACAGGGGACATTCATGACGTACCCCCCTCTCCAGGGGTATGGGCTCAGAGATTAGTCCATTAATTAATAGCGATGTGGTGGCATCTTGGTATAGATTTCGGAAAAGTCCTAAAAAAATTGGGCCAAAGTATCTGAATTTGAACATACAGTCTGATTAGGTGTGACCAGGCTACACTGTCAAATGCCTTGCAAGCGTCTAGTCGAATTAATGTGTTATGATGGGGGAGTCTGTTGTCGTGAGCCTGTATAATGGCTGCCAGGGCCTGTCCAATCCCTGTTGTAGATGATCTGTTATGAGTGAATCCCAACTGAGAGGGATCAGTAATAAGGGTAGCATGTGTTGTAAACTATTGGCTATGATTTTTGCGAGGATTTTTATGTCTGAGTTGATAGGCCTGTAGGAGTCCATAAGTTCTTTGTCTTTACCTGGTTTTGCTAGGAGGATGGTGTGAGCTGCTGTTAAGGACGAGGCTGGGAGTTTTTCCATATAAATTTTGTTAAATAGGGAGGTCAGTATATTTACAATATCAGGGTTAAGAAGCTTATAGTATTCGGCTGGGAAGCCATCTGGGCATGGGTATTTCTGGTTTTGTAACAATTTAATTGTGCTTGCTACTTCTGTCGTTGTGATTGGGGCGTTGAGATAATCTCTTTGGTCATTTGTGAGTCATTGTAATTGGGCTTGGTGAAGTAAAGAAATGCCTAAGTCGACATCGTCCTGTTTTTTCTAGAAAAATAATTTATAATGATTTTAAGAATTCCTGAAGGATAGTGGGTATGAGAGGATCAAGTTTCGCAATGCTAGCAAGTAGTCTACCCTATCCCCCCCCCCCCCCCCCCCATTGGAAAAATCTTTGCCTTCTTCGTTCTATTTGTCGGTTGGCCCGTTCAGTTAAGAACATTTCCAATAGCTGCCTAGCCGTGTCATAGGCGTATTTAGAATCCTCAGATTTTGTAAGACTATATGTACATTGGGTAGTGGCCATGGCATTGAGAAGGATATGATATTTGGTTTTCCATGCTTTCGCTGTTCCCGCAGCATAGCTGATGATATGACCTCGAAGGTGTCGAGCATGGATTTACCAGAGTATTAAAATCTCCGTTCACTACCAATGGTATATCAGATAGGGCTGTGAGCTTGTTAACCAGCGAAACAAAAAAATCATGGTTAGGATAATTGGGGGCATAGAGGTTAACCAATAACATCTTCTTGCTGTTTATCGTGGCATCAAGGATTAGGTATCGTCCCTGGGCATCTACAACTTTCTTGTGAATTTCATACAAACATTGCAACCAAACACAATAGCAACTCTCCTCATTTTGTGTTTGTAATTAGAGGTTATGCAGTCAGCAATCCACGTGTCACGCAGTACCGTGGGGCATTTGCGAGACCAATGGGTTTCCTGCAGGAACGTGATGTCAGGGTGCAAGGTGAGATGTGATTTTTCTCCTCTTCACTGGTGAGTTGAGTCCATTTACATTCCAGGATAGGATACGAAGTCCTGTCTGGGCTGTGGTGCCAGAGGTGGAGCTGATGGAGAGGTGGGTGTCAGCCAATCCCCTTTTTTAGATGAGGTGTCATAATATGGTCATCTTGTTGTGTGAAGCCCCCTTCGTCCCAGCAAGCGAAAAGGTCACTTCTTGTCACTCTGGTTTGAGGGAAGTGGTGTGATTTCGGAGACATGAGTTTGAGATCAACTTGAAACGTCCAGAACAAAAAACATAGAAACATCAATTCATTCTCCAACAGGGATGATTTTCAGGAATTCTGTAGCTTTGTGTGGAGAGTTGAAGAATTCATTGTGGCATTTTAGAGAGATACGTAGGCGAGACGGATACAATAAGACAAATTGAATTTTGCGTGCGAAGAGTAGCTTGCAGGCTTGCGAGGACTCTCTGCGTCTACCAGAGACTGCCGCTGAGTAATCTTGGAAAATCAGCACTCTCTTGTTTTGTGGAATACCAATTCTTTGCTTTTGCGGTATCCTGCCAAAATCGCTTCTTTGTCAGCAAAGTTTAAAATTGTGTGATGACTGGTCTAGGGCGCGTAGTTTTGTGGTTCAGGCCCGATGCGATGAGCCATTTCAATAAGAGGTTTGTCGTGCGGTCTAGACAGCCTCAGGGCATCCTGTAGCCACTGAGATAGCATATGTGCAAGGTCCGCCGGGGAGATGGATTCCGGTAGCCCCAGGAAACGCAGATTGTTTCGTCTACCTCTATTTTTAAAGGTCATCAACTTTTTCCTGTAAGGCGAGGATTAAAGAGTTCTGATGTTGAACCTCCCTTTGCCTTGTCTCAGTTCGAATTCCACAATGCGGGTGGTGTTCGCGCGGTGGATGTGGCAACTGCATCTATAGCCACTTTAAGTTCTGCAAATCTCGCGTCCATGTGTGGCATTAGTGTTTTGGTGTCCTCCAATGCCATCAACGTGGCTTGTGAGGGAGGCGGATCGTCCGGCACCGAGTTCATGAGTGCCTGCGAATTGGAGAAGTATCTCTTGCCGGCTTTTGCTTGCCTCTCTCTTTGTCTTTAGATTTCTGAGCACGTTTGTGGACATCCACGAATTTGTCCTTGCTCTGACTCATTCCACAGCCAAGCTTCGGGAGGGGGGGGGGAGGGGGGGGCCACCACCGGAATCAGCTTTCACCAATGATTACATTCTCCGGTAGCTGAACGGTAGGGTAGGTTCTCCTGGTTTGGTGGAGATGGAGAAGAGAGGAAGACGTCTGCAACTCCTCCACAGTTCTAAGATGTTAGTCTTACAGGTTGGCCCAATAGAGAAAGCACCGTCTAAACAGGATGCTATTCGCAATTTATCAAATTGAGTATGGGCAACCTATAGGATGCCCTGTTTGAATGCCAAAGACGGTATACACAGCAGGCAAGGAGGAAATTTATGTGTCTACCGGTCCCCACATCTTTTTCTTCAACAGTGTAATGGTAGTGTGTTATAAGATGTAGTATACCGCGGGGACTGTGTCTAGGTTATACTTAGCCCAGAAACACGCCACTGAAAAGGTATAGCTTTGAGTATAGGAGGATCACCTGGAGTTCAGGCTGACTAGAGATACAGCACAGGTTTCTGTTTGACAATACAATGTAGTTTAGAACACAATTATGTACAATAACATTGTTTCCCACAGTGTGAAGGAACACCTCAAAAATGGCGGCCCCTTGTACAGTGAATTCACCCAGACCAGGGTATGCCTGCTGACGACTGCCTGGTGGGTATTAAAGTCAGATAGGCAATGAGTCTCTCAATATGCTCTAGGACCATCTAGCAAAGTTCACTGACAGTAAAAAGTGGGTAAATGTACAGCGGGATCTGGGGGTGATATACTGAGCTGCCGGGCTAGTCTCTGTCTGCCACTTCCAGTCTGTATGGATACTACGGGGTAAAAAAAAAAATTGAGGTCTATCTGGCCAGGCTCCCCCACCTAGAAGTGGTTGAGGTTTAGAATTGGGTATATGTGGGGCGGGTGGAAGTCCAGTACTCACAGACCAAAACGTTTCTGGAGGGGTTCTTCAAACGCCTTGAGCTGGGGTCCATCAGCATTGAGGCAGCCTATCAACACAAAATGGCCACAGCGCGGGAACATTTCCCACCCAATCTCACATCAGGGAAGAAGGAGGGACTCCAGTCCTTGAATCCCTCTCACGTCAATCTCCAGTCATGAGATGCGGGGGTGATCGTGTCTCAGGATCGGCATGTCCGGTCTCCGCAGGTAGAGCACTTCTGAGGCACAGCTCTCAGCACCATCAAAGGCGATAGATTCAGTACCAATCGCTCCGGGGTGTACTGCTGTCCGTCAAATTGCTGTTCTGAGAATCCAGGGGATTGCGGAACAGGCAGGGTCATCTAATATACCCATTAGACGTGGAGCTCCATTTAAGTGTGACCGGCCATGTCGGTGGTTGGTCACGCTGCCTCTTGTCAGCATATTTTTGCTGTGGAGTCTATAATACACACACACTGTCCCATGTTTGTCAACTGACTGTTTTACGGTTTAAATCATTTTGTGTGGTTATATGGCTAGAAGCTTGAATCTAGCTTCTAGCCATATAATAACACAAAATGATTCTAGCTTCTAGCCATATAATAACACAAAATGATTCTAGCTTCTAGCCATATAATAACACAAAATGATTCTAGCTTCTAGCTATATAATAACACAAAATGATTCTAGCTTCTAGCCATATAATAACACAAAATGATTCTAGCTTCTAGCCATATAATAACACAAAATGATTCTAGCTTCTAGCTATATAATAACACAAAATGATTCTAGCTTCTAGCCATATAATAACACAAAATGATTCTAGCTTCTAGCCATATAATAACACAAAATGATTCTAGCTTCTAGCCATATAATAACACAAAATGATTCTAGCTTCTAGCCATATAATAACACAAAATTATATGGCTAGAAGGCTATAGTAAAGTTGATCTAAAAACAGTTTGTTGATTGCTCTTGCATTATTGCTAAAATAGCCCTGCATTAACATGCATTACACACCTAAAAGGCCATATTTTCTCACAATGAAAAATGAATGTGGCCCATGCACACATAAATTTATGCTGAAGTGGCCCAATGCGGAAAAAAACTTGGAAATCCATGATTTAACTGTTTTAGGTTGAAAATAAATGCGTGTTACAGGGAATCTTCAACCCCTTAATGCTGAATGGACTTTCCATGCCATGGAACATACTCCGCTAAAACGATCAGTGGATACGTTCAATTATTGAATCCTCTTCTCAAGTGGTGTCGCTGTAATGCCTCAATGTTGAGGCATTAATCAACACCAAAATCTGCTAAGCAAAAGCAGGCGCCGTTCCATTATGACTCTGCCCTGTTGTAGGCAATAGCTTCAGAAGTGAACATTTTTCACGTCTATCGCTCTGTTGCTGACTGCCTCTAGAGGCAGTCACCAACATTAAACCTAAAAAGAAAGGAGTTCTCTGTAAATCTAGCATTAGGGTTACAATTAGGATAAGAGTTAGGTAAGGTTGGTGTCAGTAGGTCACTGTAGGATAAAATCTTTAGGAAATAGCAAAACGCTACTTTAAATTATTGCCCTATAACTTGCAAATAAATGAAAGAAAATTATGTAAACATTGACTATTTCTAAACTATGGACAAATATTAGAACCTATTTAGCAGTTATTTTCATTAACTTTTTGTAGATAAAATATTTTTCATCACATTTTTTTTGTACATTATAATCATAAATTATGTGATATGATCATGAAAAGACCAATATAACGGTATCTAAAAAAAAGTCCTTCTTATCCCCCCCAAAAAACAGTATATCATTTGTGTGGGCAAAGTTAATGAGAAAGAAGAAAATGACAGCTAAACAAAAACACCACAGAAGTGTAAAAACGGTCTTTGTCCTACAGGAGCAACATTCTCGTCCTTAAGGGGTTAACAAATTTAAAAAAATATATATTTTTTTATAATACGTGATTTTACAACATACCTTTTTCTTTCTGGAATAGGTTCTCCCACAACAAGTCCTCAAAAGGGTCATCTTCAGCATATCTCGTAAAAAACAATTGGAGATCTCTCATGGAGATATGTCTGAATGCACATGTGCTTTAGTTGATTTAAAATTTCCATCTTTTCTTTAAAAAACTACTAACCATGCTGTTACCTCCATAGATTTAACATTAGCCCTAAGCCATTTTTTTTCTTGGTTACTTGTAATATACCAGCTTAGTGGAAACCCTAAGTAGATCCCATTAATCTTTATGGGTAGACATATTAACACACTATGCATGCCCATGCTCTTGTATGCCATCATGGTGTTACTGCCACACATAATCTGTGTTATTTTAAATGGAGGACTCACTGGGTTTGCATAACTTTATGTGTAGAATGTTTGCTAATGATCCTGGGGTGGAGGATAAATATCATATTTCATGCTATGCAAAAACAATGATGGAGCTCTTTATGGTAGACTTATGCTATGTGCTGCCAAAATCATGACTGCAGATCTCTTCAAAGGGAATGAGACAAATATTCTGTTTGCATGCATTCTAACCTATATACAAGTCTGTAATACACACATTTCTCACCTTGTGATATACATGACATAAAAAGCAAAATATTTAACATCCACTCCTATTGCTGATAAGTCACAGAACTTGCCTTAGGCAAACTGGTGTCCTCTGCATAAAGTAAACAAATTACACACCTACTGAATGAATTGTCACTGGTTTAGAATTCTTATCAATGTGAAGATCAGAATAATTCATCCTGATCAGGGCATTCTGTTTCACAATATCACAAGTGACAACATAGCAGTGCCATTGTGACTACTTGTTGGCCCCAAATCAGGCAACACAACCCTAACCCTTTATAATCTCACCTTGGGAGGGAGCAATGTAATCACTATTTCCTTTGTGCACATGCTAACAAGCTAAGGTATGGTGTCATAATTCAGTGAAGGGTAAAGTTGAGGATTTGGCATTCCCTGGTCACTTTATTCATTAACAAAACAAGGAATTGGGCATACTCACTTGTCCATGTGAACTCGGAGAGTTACTCAAATGCAAATCCCATGAGGATGACTCAACATCATGGTACTTGCAGTTGATACTTGGTTGGAGAGCTGTTCTGTGTATAGCTCTTTCAAATGGACCAAAAGGTATGTTCGTGTTATTATTTGGGGAGGTGGCAATGGGTAGAGTAGACAGGTGTGTCAAAACCAATATACCAGTTCGGCAGGTAGGTCAAGTAAAGGGCTCCCCGTGAGAAAGGAAAGAATTAGGACAGATGCAGAAAAGAAGAGGAAAATTCAAGAGGATGGGAAGGAAACACCAAAATGCCCCAACGTTAAAGTGGGGGAGAGAGAGAGAGGCACTGATAATAAAGCCAGCGAACCTCCCACAACTACAGGCTAACCTTAAAATTCATGGTTTTTTCATTGGTTTGAAGTGTGATAAAACTGACATACCAGGTTAGACCTAGTAGATGGCAAAAGAAGAAAATACAAAATCAAATAGAAATTTACTGTACATAAGTTAATTTCATACAATAACAGAGCAAGAGAGACAAATACTTGCTTAATCTCGGCAATAGGTTGAGATCTGTACAATGAGAAACATTTACATTATTTCTTAATAATATAGGTTGGAAGAATATTTTTAGATGCTGCTGAGACTGCAATTATGATGCCTTGCATAATCGGTAAGCGCAGGGAACGTGAGCAGCACTTGCTGAGCTCTGTGTGTGTTTAACACACGGAGTTTATGCTGCCTGTGGCTCCCCGTGAAGCAGGCGGGTGTATCTTATGATATCATCATGCAAGCTTTGGCCACAGTTGTAAAGTGAGACTTGCTGGAAGATTTTGGACAATGTTGCATCATGGGTAAAATTCTCAAAATGGATTCTGGAGATGAGATAAACCCCTTTTTTTTTTTTGTTTTCTTTTTATGCAATTAATTCAAACATAGAAGAAAAAAGTCCAGTGGCATATGTCTTATATATGTGTGTAATCTAGTTGCGCATTAACCACATAATGTGGATAGGGATGACCAGTAGCTTGAGTATCAGTAAAACAAATGTCACTGTGTAGTCAGTCCACCCCTGTACTAATGCAGGTATGGCCACAACAATGGGGTACATTTCAAATAAATGTAAGTTTCTCTTAACTGGGCATATTACAGTAGTTTGCAAGAAACTAAGACACACTACCAGGCCAGGGCGTATCGTGCCCCTGAGAGACAGGTGTACTGCCAGTCCAGAGCACACCTGTCACTCAGGGGCACTATGTATCTTGTGTATTTCGGGGGGGTTGTGTACTGCGAATAGACAGCACAGAATTTCAGACACAATTTCATTCAAATTAATGGAATTTCCTATCTCTCTAGTGATGTCATCGACAATGTGTTGCACTGGTATGAGATCCTACTGTGTACAAGAGCAGGAAGTGACTAAATGAAACAACATTTTATATACTTAGTGTCTATATAATCACTGGTGCCTTGCCTGTAGTATACATGCAGAGTAATCACTGGGGGAGGGTTTGAGTAAAATCTAAAAAATATGATTTATGCAGAATGCCTTCATCGAATAACATAGGAACAAAAGCCTGTACTTTATACAAGCTGTAATCTTCATCTTGCACCAAAGTGAGTTTGGGGACTAGGCTGTCCCTTTAACACAGGTATTTGTACTATTCTTGGAAAAAAAAACAGCAACAACAAAAAATATCTTTCTCCGAATGTCTTGTTGGTCAAACAATTTTAATAAGAATTCTTTTTGGTGGGTGTACAGAAGCAACCCTCCCCTCCATTCGCCTATTCTGTGTGTATATTTACCATCATGCAGAAAGTAAGCCAATTCTTTGAATACAACGAAATGGTGTAAAAAGAGTATGAAAGTTAAACAGGAACATAGTACATCTAGGGTGGGGTTCATTTGGGTGATAGTTATGCAGTGTCTGATTATCTGAAAGTCAGCTTTCATCTGTATAATAGTACACTGGGTGTGACAAACAAAGATTATACAGTCATATAAGGACAAGCACAGACAAATAAGAAAATGTATTAGTCTCCTGGGTAGACAAGTAATATATTACTTACATGACTGTTGCTAGCTAACTAGGGATCTACCTTTACCATGTGAATTTGATTTACAACCAAAGCTGAACATAAAAATGTTTACACACTGACTAGTACCATGATATACAACCAGAGGCGTAACTAGAAACCACCGGGCCCCAGTGCAAAAATTGCCCCAGGGCCCCCCGACCCCACCATACAACTCCACCCCAGAAATGCCACTAACTTGCCTCCCAACTGTTCCGCTTCATGCCTGGCCTTGTCTTATATCTAGGATAGCCTTATACCTATCCCATGCATGCTTAAACTCCTTCACTGTATTAACCGCTACCACTTCTGCTGGCAAACTATTCCATGCATCCACTACCCTCTCAGTAACGTAATACTTTCATTAGTCCATAACTTTATCTTATATCTAGGGTAGCTTTATGCCTATCCCATGCATGCTTAAACTCCTTCACTATATTCACCTCTACCACTTCTACTGGAAGACTATTCCATGCATTCACTATCCTCTCAGTAAAATAATACAAAGTTTCTGACCTCCACTGTATTAACCTCTACCATTTCTACTGGAAGTCTATTACATGCATCCACTACCCTCTCATTTGCCAGTGTTATGTGCCCATTTGCCAGTGTTATTTGCCCATTTTCCAGTGCTATTTGCCCATTTGCCAGTGTTATTTGCCCATTTGCCATTGTTATTTGCCATTTGCCAGTGTTATTTTCCCATTTGCAGTTATTTGCCCATTTGCCAGTGTTATTTGCCAGTGCTATTTGCCCATTTGCCAGGGTTATTCGCCTATTTGCCAGTGCTGTGTGCCCATTTGCCAGTGTTATTTGCCCATTTGCAGTTATTTGCCCTTTTGCCAGTGTTATTTGCCAGTGTTATTTGCCTATTTGCAGTTATTTCTCCATTTTCCAGTGTTATTTGCCCATTTGCCAGTGTTTCCCTTCCCCAGCAGTCGTGATATGTCCACTATAATTTTTGGTTTAGTTGTTTTTTGTTTGTTTATTGGCTGCTAATCATGTGATAGTCTCTCTTCCTCTCTGGTACTAACTGCAGCTTGAACTCTTTGTATTTAAGTAGAAGTCCATTACTGGGACTATTCCAGAAAAATTATAAATACATGTTTTATAGCAATGAAACTAGGTCGAAGTTGAAAAGGGCCAATTTGTCCATGGAGCTTAATGTGCAGCTGTCTTACATTCAATTTCAGCCAAATTCTGCTGAGATGAAAAAGTCCCTAAATATTTATTCTATTATGTCCATACATAAGACACCAACAGATAAAAACACAAAGCATATGCAGATTTTGAGTGCAAATATAACACAACTAAAATCTTAGAAGTGATAAAGCCACATTAATATCCTATTCCTCATTCAATAGCGACAGATATTAGTCCCTCATGACAGTACACAGTAGCATATGCAGAAGATATACCTGGTATTTGTACTACAGCAGTAATAATATTTGTAGAATATGGGCCCTGGGCAGCTTTTCCATTTGCTCACGTTTTTTTTATCGCCCGTCATCGACTGGCGGCCCTGCCTAGAGCAGTTTAAAGAATGACATATATTTGTTGTTGTTTTTTACTAAGGTGGCCCACTTCATCACGGGCTGACAGGGCCCACTTGCCATTGGGCAAGCTCTCGGTGTTCTGGAATCATCAACTTTTAAACATGCCTTAATCACTCTTATTCTTCTATAAGCTTAGATCCAACATTTACACTCCTGTCTATCTATTGCATGAGTAGTCTAATTAACCCGCTATGCGTATGGCTTTCAAACATGCTGTCTTTGGAGATCAAGCCCCCGGTATCTCGGGGATATGCTTTAGCACTATTTAATATTTGAATGCCCCAGTGATCTCTAACAACAGTACAGGTCTTTCTCATCGTTGTAATGTCCCATAATGTTTCTTCAATTCTCTTAACAAGTCTAGGTGTTCACTATTTCCTTTGGTGGCAAATGTAATTTTGCATTATTATTACATGATGTTTTATTTTGGTGTGTCAACCAACAATATCAGTTTGTAAAAATAAAATTTGTTATATTTAGGTGTTTTTTCAACATAAGGGGCTTATGCAGCTTGCAGGAATTACCCAACATCCAATGTCCATTTTCAGAACAGATGGGAAGGTTAAAATGTGATGCTAACTAATTTTCCGATGACTGAGTGAAGCTGATAATCCATTATTTCAGTAATGATGCTTCTGTCACAACTGCCATGTTAAGAAGGTCAGAGAGAAGGTCAAGTATTTAGCGGAAGCTGCTTGCTGTACCATCATAAGCAAACATGGCATGTGATGGTAAGTGACCAAATTCCCAGATTCTACTATTTTACGATGATTTATAAAGACACAGAGGCAAACATTATGGATATCTCTTTCTTTATTTCCAGCAGCAGCAAAGAAGAGAATAAAAACTTGTACAAATTAAAATATGTATAAACTCCCCTCCCCTATGTATATTAACACTAAAAAAATAAACACATCCTCTTTCCTTGATGAGCCATATAAACAGTGAAACATAACAGTCCAGAACCTGAAAATGAAATGGTACAATCAACAGATCAGTCCATGGATGTTCCTGAAAAAAACATCTAGTTATCTGAGAAAAAAACAGATTCCAGGCAATCAAATTCAAATCTTCAGGCTAAAAGGAGAAACAGAGAGCAACATAATACAATTGTCAAGTACTATGTGCAAAAGCAATAGGACAATAATGAACATAATATAAATCACAATTGTCATAGAAAGCACTAAAATCAAGTATAAAAATCATAAGGAACAGACTTGGGTGGGTAAAACAATAATAAACCAAAATCAGGCATATGGGTGGGAATAATGTTCACCTCCGTGTCTTTATAAATAATAACTTTAATTCATAAAATAGTAAAATCTGGGAATTTACAAAGACACAGAGGCTCACATTATGCAAGTTCAAAGTAAAACTATAACATTATAAGTAAAATGAGAATTAGCTGTAAAATAAAATTCACAAAAAGTAGACTCATGTGATCAATCAGCAGATTTTAATCAGGTCTTCAAGTCTGCAGCTCAGCAATACTGTTTTGGATGCCATCGCTCCTCTAGTAGCATGAGCACCAAAAGTACATCAACCCACGATTCCTTCAATACCCATTTGACCCATCTGGCCAGTGATGTGGTTGATACGGAGAGATGGGGTCTTCAAATAGCCAGAAACAATTCAGGGTGTGATGTTTCCCTGCACAAAGCCATTTCTGCTCATATTGTTTAAGGCAAGATATGAGATAGAACTTAGAATTTTGTAGAAAGTAATGGTAAAAAAAAGTGATAGATGTTTTAGTTTGTCTGGTGATATAAAAAGCAACCCCATCTGGAGTAAATAAAGGAGAAGAAATATCCAAACCCTCACTTCTGAAGATAAACCTGGTATTTGAGAAAGTATTTTAGGACAATAATAAATACTTCCAGGATAAAATGCGTTTACAAGATACTTGGAAATGGCCACGGATTTACCCAGACTTTTACCACCACTCCGAATTTAGTTGTGGATTTACACGGACATCAACATCCACTCTTGTTGCACGGGCATCTCCATCTGCTACCATAAGTTTGTGGTCTCTGCCCGAAAAATGTATGAGATGTGGAAGTTAGGTTTGGTGGGGTGGTGACAAGCATTCAATGTGGTAACCTGACACTGCTTGTAGTGGGTTCGATGTTAGTGTGCCCCATTTGTCCTGAAAGAGAAGTTGTCTTCCCCCTGATAGAAAAAGAATGATGAGTTAGTAAGGTACTTACCATAGGGGCGACGGGACTGTTATGAACTGCAAGCTCCACGGTTCTGCTAAGGTCAGCTGCATTGTGGAATGCAGGTGTGCAGGTTTGGTATCCAAAAATGAGGATCTGGAGGTGTTGAGGGCTATGGGGGTCCACGGAAGGAGGTCCTTCTGCCCCACTAAAGATAATGGGATTAAAGAACGTTTTCATATTTTATTGGGCTTTGTCTTCCGGGGTGCTGTAGACAAGGTGAGCTTATCGAGGGGCTTACTAACCTGGAGTGCAAGGAATTTGCCAATGTGTTCAGAAGAAACCCACTTGGAGGATCGAGGATTTTAAAAGTTGCCTGGGTCGAACATGGGGTCTCCTTGTGGGTCAAGCAGAACTGAAGTATCCGTCTGTGGGAAAAAAGCATCAGAGCTGGGAAGGGTAGAGCCTCCTGTAGGTCAGATTCAGAATCTGATGACTCTTTTAAGGCTTTTGTCTTTTCCATTTACGAGTCTATTTTGCCAACTCTAGGCCCTTTTAAGTGGTAGTACAACTTACATCTTTGGCCGGACGGATGGAGGCAGGAAAGTGATGCATTTTTTTGGACACTTTACAGCTGGTAGTAATAGGGATGGCCAATTCCCCAGTTTTTGGTATGGGACCCTTTGGTGCCAGAAACACAGAGGATATGGACTGCACAATTGTAGTGGACATTAAGCCCATAGCTGAGTGCATGGCCTGGGTCACCGATTTAGTCATAGTGGTGTCAAACAGTGAATGAAGCTCCTCAGAGTACATGTATTCTCAGAAGTGTCATCACCTCTGAGAAAACTAAGGTCCTCCTGTGTGACTGATAAATGTGGAAATATATCACCAGTATGTTGTGGTTTAGTGTTTGGCATGAGATAAAAAACAGTACCAGTGATATGAGGAGCAGGTACAGAGTACACCCATTATGCAGCAGATGCATTGCAGTTATTCATAAGCAGAGCTTGAGGGGTGGTAGCTGTGCAAGCAGGGCCTTCTTTAACGCGGGGCAAACGGGGCAGCTGCCCCGGGCCCACTTACTCCTGGGGGGCCCAAGGCAGCTGCCTTGTGGTCCCGCTGCCCCTCCGTATGCACCTGCACTATGCGATCAGCACTGATCGCATAGTACAGGTGCGGCCAGCGTTTTCTGCTCTCCCCGGCTCCCTCAGCGGGGAGACGCTGGCAGCATGGGCTCCGTGTGTGTTAAACACACTGAGCGCTCAATCCATGCTGCTCGCGCTCCCCGCGCGTAGTGTTGGTTCAGAGCATCGGAAATACGTTGCTCTGCGTCATTACTACACGCGGGGAGCGCGAGCAGCATGGATTGAGCGCTCAGTGTGTTTAACACACACTGAGCACATGCTGCCTGCGTCTCCCCGCTGAGGGAGGTGGGGAGAAGAGAGAACGCTAGGGTAAGGAGGGCAGTGGAGGGGGGATAGAGAGAACGTTATGGGTGGGGAGGGGGATAGAGAGAACACAGAGGAGGGGGGTTAGAAAGAACACTGGGGAGGGGGGGATAGAAAGAACACTGGGGAGGGGGGGCATAGAAAGAACACTGGGGAGGGGGGATAGAAAGAACACTGGGGAGGGTGTGACTGTGTGTAAGACTGGCTAAGAGTGTGTCTGTAAGTGTGGGCATGCATTTATGTGTGTAAGTGTGACTATGTGTAAGGGTGTATGTATATGTATAAGGGTGAGTGTGTGTTTAAGAGTGTGAATTTCTGTGTAAGGGTGACTGTGTATAACTGTGGGTGTGTATTTCTGTGTGTGGATGTAAGTGTGACTGTGTGTGTAAGGGTGTATTTGTAAGTGTGACTGTTAGTGTCAAAAAAGCATATGTTTATTTTCTTTCGGTAAAAAAAAAATGTAAGTGTGTGAGTGTGTGTGTCTAAGTGTGGGCGTGTATATAAGTGTGACTGTGTGTAAGGGTGTCTGTGTATGTATATGTGTAAGGGTGATTGTGTGTTTAAGAGTGTGTGTATTTCTGTGTAAGTGTGACTGTGTGTAAGGGTGTGTATAACAGTGTGTGTATGTGTGTGTATGTAAGTGTGATTGTGTGTATAATTGTAAGTGTGACTGTTAGTGTCACACAAGCATATATATTTTTCCGGTAAAAATAAATAAAATGTAAGTGTGTGACTGTGTGTAAGGCTGTCTAAGAGTGTGTGTGTGTGTGTGTGTAAGTGTATCTGTAAGTGTGACTGTGTATGTCTAAGAGTGTTTGTGTATCTTTGTGTAAGTGTGACTGTGTGTAAGGGTGTGTATAACTGTGTGTATGTAAGGGTGACTGTGTGTGTAAGGGTGTCTGTGTAAGTGAATATATATGTGTAAGTGTGTCACGTGAGGGGGAAAATCTCCGCCCCCTCATAGAGCATGTTAGAGCACCGGATGTCCGTGACATACTGGTGCTCAGAACACATGGAGCCACGCACAGAAGAAACAGCCCCTTCCCTGCAAATGTAAGGTAAGT
The DNA here is from genome assembly GCA_036172795.1 of Pelodytes ibericus. Lineage (NCBI taxonomy): Eukaryota > Metazoa > Chordata > Amphibia > Anura > Pelodytidae > Pelodytes > Pelodytes ibericus. Next base: position 139,592,184 of record CM069858.1, read on the forward strand.
GAGCAAGGAGGGGGACAAACGAGTGTGTGTAAGTTTGACTGTGTGTGTAAGTGTGTCTATCTGACTGTGTAAGTCTGTTTGTGTAAGTGTGTCTACCTGATTGTGTAAGTCTGTGTGTGTGTGTCTATCTGACTGTGTAAGGTTCTCTGTGTGTGTAAGTGTGTCTATCTGACTGTGTAAGTCTGTGTGTGTAAGTGTGTCTACCTGATTGTGTAAGTCTGTGTGTGTAAGTGTGTCTATCTAACTGTGTAAGGTTGTCTGTGTATTAGGGGTATTAGGTATTAGGGTGGAGGGTGTGATTGCATGCCGGGAATGAGGGGTGGGGTCCAGGGGCCCCAAACAAATGTTTGCCCAGGATCCAGTCAATGTTAAAGACAGCCCTGTGTGCAAGCAGGGCCGGTCTTTGGGGTGTGCGACCCCAGGGGGTGCCACTTAAATAAAAAATAAAAAAAGTTTGCCAGCAGAGGCACTAGCTGGGAATATCATAAGATGTCCCCTCACCAGCCCTCTGCATGACGACACTGAAAGATCCGGGGAGGGGGCGGACCTAACCGGATGCAAGGTCAAGGTACTCCACCACTGTATGAAGCAACTGCTTCACTGGGGAGCAGCGTGCAGCATGAGCTCTGTGTGTTTGGATTGCCACGTTTTCTTTAAAAAATACAAAAAATAAAAAAATACTGGCCATGCTATTTCCTCTGTAAACTTAACATTGGCCTCAAGCCAGTTCAGCAAGCATAATGGTATCTGCTAATTAAATGCCACTGAGCTTTGACACCTTATGTAATGTTACCTTGATTTGCACCTAATTCACCCATTAGCTGAAATTATTGTTCACAATTCTTTTATTTTGTCCAATGTATTGTTACCTCTATGTGTCCAGCATGTCTGTTCTTGAAGGTCGGGAAAATGTTTTTTTTTCCACTTGTGCTGCTAATATAAAAGAAAAAGTGACAAAATTCCCTCGTAAAAGGATAAACTATGTACTTTTCATAGATATCAACAGATAGGTCCGCATTTCTTTTTCTTTTTTTAACAAACTTTATTGAAGCCGCGTGGCTGGAGGGGAGCACAGAACGCTTCCCTCACAGCCGCCGAATGGCTTTTAACGGAGAATACTCCGGAGAATTTCTCCGGGACGCCAGTATCGCCCGTCACCCCCTGATGGCGGGCCTAATTGCTACTGTTTTCTTGATATTAAACTAAATCAATCTTACTTTAGATCCTTCTACTTTTTAATCTATTCTGATGTCTGCTGAAGCTTTTCTTATTCTTAAAAAAACAATATATAATGTGTGTGGGTACAGTAAATGAGCTAAGCACAAACACTGCAGAAGTGTGAAAACATGGTCCTTAATGTACAACATGGCCAAAACTGTCCAGTCATGAAGTGGTTAAGTGATATTACTTTCTTTTCAGGGCCTTTTTGAATAGGCTGTTAAAAAAAATTAATATTTTAGTTAATCTGGACCAAGATGCATAAGATTTTTAGTTTTCAAGATATTGATATTTCTAGCCTTCTGTTTAGGAGCTTTTCTGGGAAGCTCCCACCATACCTGAGTAGATGCTCTCCCCAGAGGTTCCCACCTCCTTTAACCTGTGATCCAGTACCAGCACTTCATTTAGTATACAAAAATACAAAAAGAAAGTGGCTTGAGCCTCATTTCCCTACAGAGCACCACAATTATGGAATAACCCCATGGACACCATCAAATCCTTCATCAGTCTAAGATCCCTAAAGAGATCCCTGTCAATATTGCTCTTCAAGAATGCACTTGTAATCATGGTTGATTATATTTCTTACCTGTTCCGGATTGTATTTGTGTGTGCATTTGTATTTTAATATTATTTTGTAGTTTTAAATTATATTGTACCCTATTGTAAAAATGCAATGTTCGTGGATCCAGGACGTACAAAAGAAATCTCAAAGTATCCTTCCTGGTAAAATACTTTATAAATAAATATGTAAAATATAGCATCCACATTAGGATATATGATTTTGCAATTAGTTCAGTAGAATCCTTTACATTTTTTCACACAGCAAACATTCCAGCATCTGACCCTGGGGAGAAAATATTTTATTTTTATATATGTCTCTAAAGTGCCTGGCTGTAAAAAAAAAAAGAATAAAAGATTTCATTTTAACTGTGATCTGCAGAAGCTGTACACTAGATCCTGCATCAGCATCATATATTGAGTGCTCAGTGTTTCTATAAACCATTTTGTATAACCCGTAGGAAGTGCTGAACAATGCTTATTGGTCCAGCGTACTGTTATCCACAGAAAGCATACATAAAGCTGCATGTAGTATTAAACACACATCAGCAGAATCTGTGAGGTCTGGGTTCTGTGATAAAGGTGCCTAGAGGAAGGCAGGACACCGTACGGTCCCCTGTGTAGCACTCACAATCTGTCCTCTGGGTGGAGACAGCTCCTGGAGACAGACACACGTAAATAGGAAAGGGGGCAGGGAATCTGCAAGTGTGCAAATTCCCCAGCTATCAGGATGTTAAATACTCCGATCCTCTTTGACAGATAGAGAGAGAAAAAGAGTCTCCTAGCTCAGAGACGCCATCATTGGGTCTGAGTGCAGCACCCTGGGTCACCTGTCAAAACTTACAAGAAGAGTCACATAACACTCATACCAGTTTAGTCCACTGGACACCTAGCTGAAGCCTCCTTTTATAAAGCTGCTTAGGATGTACAAGTGATTCTGTATTCATCATTCTATCTACAACTATTTTCACCCAGCAGCATCTGACCCTCGCCTGCTGGGTATGGATGGGTACAGGTATGAAGGGGATGTTCAACAAGGACTTTACGACTACAGGCTCATTGTAGGGGATGTGAAGGAGCCCCCAATATCCCCAACTCGTACATCACATCGCCGGTCAATAATTAATGGATGCTCCCCAGTACACAGTGGGCACCTCCATGGGCATGAGACAGCGGCCCAGAGGTACAGTGCTACCAGGCTGCAGGCGGGTTATGAACCAGAGAGGTAAGAAGGACCAGTAGAGATAAAGCACCTGCCTTATCACTATTTAATAAACAAGCTGCCAACCAAAGATGGAATGTACTATTTAGCAAAGTAGTAGTGGAGAGCTTTTACTAACTTTAAATGGTTAAACTTACGGAGCGTATATCTTAACTACAGCACAACTGTAGAATGCACTTTTAACCCTTTAGATACTAGCAGGATCATTAATGCACTGCTTCACAATACGTTGATCATTCCACTAAAACTTGCTGTCTTCAATAGTGTTAGGTCATTGCCTCATTATCCCTATAACATACTCTGAGTATAATCCATGTAATAAGGCACTAGTATGCAGCGATCTAACACTCTATATCAAGTACCACACAGGGAAGTGTGGGATCAATCTTCGAAAGAGTTAACACACTGACCACTATACTTTTTTTGTAATCTCCTTCACTTTAGTAAATCAGCTTTACATCAGTGTAAGGAAGGTGTAACTCAATCTGACATGAATTGTGTATTTCTTGTAGAGTACGGTGGTACCTCAGTACTTGACTACTTGATTTCATTAATTTAATTGATTTTGTTACGTTTTGGCAGAACAATTCTTAGGGGTACTTCTCTGGAAAACCCGTTAGAAGTGCTAAAGATGGAAAATTATGAGAAACACCAAGGCATGTCTTGATACACAAATTAAGTGTAATGCATCATTGAGGAATTTCCACATTTTGACTATGATTATACTGACAGAGCCCTATTGTGTCACCCTTTCCTATTATAGTAAAAGAGTAAAATTAAATAAAAGACGATGCAGTTTGTTGTGGATAAAAAAGGAGTAGATGCAGGCCAGTCATACACAGGTGTGCAACAGACTAGTTAAAATCACTTGACAGGGCAAAAAAACTACATAGTGTGTATGTCATGTAGTTTATCTGGCTGGTGATGTGTGGAGGGATGTAAATGAGTGCTTTCAGGGTCAGTTATGGTTAGGGTTAGTATCTCCCTCAACACTGTGATTAAAGAGGACATTGACATCACCTGTAGCTTGTTATACAAATGATCTACTTTAAACAGGAAATGTTTAATTTGCATGTCAAACCACAAGGTGATGTCATATACAGGAGACACATTTTAAAACATATTGGAGTTTATGCAAAGCGTCAGGAATAAATAAACAAAAAAGTGCAGTTGCTGAAGTATCATTTTTTATAAGGGATTGTACCTTTTGTATAAATCCCCAGTCTTTGTGGAAGCTGGGCTTGTGGCACTGACATAATACAGATGGCTTCTGTATTCACTTTTTAAGTACATTTCTCCACTTGTTTTTTTATACATGAACTGCGCTCAGCAACTCAATACAGAACTGCGGTTTTGGTGTACATTGCACTAAGTTAGTATTTTTGTAGGGAGTTAGTGTTATATGTTGTCACTAGGGTTACCACATTTTCTTCAATAAAGTACTAGCCATTTTATTGCACCCATAGACTTAATATTGGCCTCAAGCCAGTTGGTTTTTACCTATTGGCGATATTAGCATGTGCTTTGGTTTTAAACCTAACCCCCATGTCTCTCTTCACTTTGGCATTTGCTTTCACATTTGGTTTCACAGGCGAGATGAACATTTGTGCTTCTCCTGTGCGAAGAGCTCACCTGGTCATGGATAATGCAGAGTTAAATCTTTTAAAACTCTCATATGTCCTTCTTGCAGAAGTCATCGGTTAGATAAAAGGCTCTAATCACTAAAAGCTGACTCAATTATGCATTGTGCATGGACAAACCTGGTGAATTCCTCCTTCAAGAAGAATCAAGCTGGCCCTGTATAATGCATTGTTAAAAGAGTGAGATGTTTTTAAAGATGTAACTATGCCTTATTCATGACTAGATGAGCTCTTCTAGCAGGAGAAACTTGCCATGTTTGGCCTAAACAATGTAAACTTGAGCCAGTGAGATGATTTGTTCATCTCCCTTTTACGTGAATAGACCATAGTGTCAGTGGTGTATCTTGGTTTTGTGCTGCCCTAGGCAGACAAAATTCGGGCACCCCCCTACCCACGCTGCACACGCACAACATGCCCCATAATCCACATCACCCCATTACAAGTTCTAACCACCCCAATTACATGACTCCCATCACCCTCATTACACGCTCCATCACCCCATTACACGCCCCATCGCCCCATAGTTGCCAACATTGCCCATGTTTCCAGGGACACATATTTGTTCCACATGCTGCAGAAAAGACCATGCAAGTGCAGCCTAGCAGTATGTAGGATGGATATACGATCAGACAGAATCCAATTAATTAATCAGGGTGGAAATCTCATAGAACCTACCCTGATTAATTAATATGATTCTGCCTGTGCGTATATGCATCATACAAACTGCTGGGCTGCACTTTGCATGCTCTGTGTGCAGCATGTGGAACAAATATGTGTCCCTGGAAACATGGCCGATGTTGGCAACTATGTCACCCCCATTGCATGCCTCCATCACCCCCATTACACGCCCCCATCACCCCATTACATGCCCATCACCCCAATACATGCCTATATCACCCCATTATATGCCTCCATCACCCCCATTGCATACCTCCATAACCCCCATTACATGCCTTCATCACCCCCATTACATGTCTCCATCACCCCATTATATGCCTCCATCATCCCCATTAAATGCCCTATCACCTCCATTATATGACCCATCACCTCCATTACATGCCCCATCACCCCCATTATATACCTCCATCACCCCATTACATGACCCATCACCCCTATTATATGCCTCCATCACCCCCCTTATATGCCTCCATTACCCGAATTACATGCTCCATCACCCCCATTATATGCCTCCATTACCCCCATTACATGCCCCCTGTTCGGCTCCCTGCGGTGAGCGTAGATTGATCAAGTGACCCGGCGCATGTCTGACGTCAGAGCGCCGGGTCACGTGACTTGTCATCCCTCCGCCCCCTAAGAAATAAACACACAGGCAGCCTGATCGCGATGATTGGGCTGCCCGTTCCTTTTATATTTACTGCAGTGTTGGGGGCGCGCTGCTGCCCCTAGAAATGTGCCACCCTAGGCATCCGGCCTAGGATGCCTCACGGTAAATACTGCACTCCATAGTGTGTGGATAATTTCTGAACATTTTATATTCTTTACATTCACAATATATACAATGTTTAAGTGGTAGAGACCTGTGTAATCTGTGTATTTGTCTGCAATCGCAATACAATGCATACACTTTGCGTATGCTCTCCTTTTTCATTGGAAAGTAATGTAGTTTTAAGTTGCACTAGTTGTAGTAAAATGTGATTTGTTCAGTTTTTAAAAAAAAGGAAAGTAAGGGTTTAACAGAAAAACTCACTTGCCTCAAAAATATGGACGTGTAAGTGGTACATTATCTCATCGTACCAGTTTGCTGTCGCTCCATCCCTGGTTACAGCTTTGTAATTACCTGTGTCCATTACTTGGATAGAACAGAACAGTGTCACCAGTGTCTACACCAGCATTGTATTATGACCTCTGTCTGCGTTCTAGAGATAAAGCTTTGCAGGGTCACCTGTATCTATGTTACATGGCCAGAACAATATACTATCACCCATATCTATGCAACGTTAGTGTTAACATCAGCATTTCTTTGAGGCTTATATTCAAAAAGTAAATTATGGTGTACTCACAAGTAAATTGCAATCAGCAGCTGAGTTGGAAATATATGTAAACTGTTTTTTTGCAATTTTATTGCCAATTTATTGTTTTGTGAATAGACTTTACAGGACTTGTCCCAGCACCCATATGCCTCTGCACCCAAGCCTTCCCCACCCAGACTAGCCCCAGCACCCAGACGGAAACCAAAACTTGTCCCAGCACCTGCCCCGGCACCCAAGTGGCACTCATAGGACTTGCCCCAGGAACCACATTGCACTCACAGACTTAGCCCGCACCCATATTGCATTTACATGATTTATACCAGAACCCACGTTGCACTCAAGGACTTTCCCCAGCACCCACATTGTACTAAGGACTTACCCCAGCACCCACATTGCACTCAGGACTTACCCCAGAACCGACCTCAGCACCCAGATGGCACTCACATGACTGGCCCTTGCACCCATGTGTTACCCCACCCATGACTTGCCCCAGCATCCAGATTGCCTTCATAGGACCTGCCCCAGCACTCAGATTGCACTTACAGGACGTACCCCAGCACCCAGATTGCATTTAAATGACTTACCACAGCAGCCACATTGCACAACAGGACTTACCCCAGCACCCACATTGCACTCAATGACTTTCCCCAGCACACACATTGTACTAAGGACTTTCCCCTGCACTCATATTGTACTAAGGACCCCAACACCCACATTGCACTCTGGACTTACAGCATGGAGATGGAACCCAGGACTTGCCCGAGGACCCAGGATGTGCCCAAGCACCCAAATTGCACTCACAGACTTACCCAGGCACCCAGAACCTACCCCATATTGCACTTACAGCACCAATATTGCATTTACATGTCTTATTCCAGAACCCACATTGCACTCAATGACTTACATCAGCATCCACATTGCACTCAATGACTTTCCCCAGCACCCACATTGTACTAAGGACTTTCCCCTGCACTCATATTGTACTAAGGACCCCAACACCCACATTGCACTCAGGACTTACCCAAGCACCCACATTGCACTCATAGAACTTGCGCTGGCACCCAGATTGCATGCAAGGCTTACCCCAGCACCCAGATTGCACTTATAGTACTTGCAAAAGCATCCAGATTGCACTCACAGGACTGGCCCTAGCACCCATACGTTACCCCACCCATCACTTGCCCCGGCATCCAGATTGCACTCATAGGACCTGCCCCAGCACTCAGATTGCACTTATAGGACTTACCGCAGCAGCCACATTGCACAAAAGAACTTACCCCAGCACCCATATTGCACTCAAGGGCTTGCCCCAGGATTCAGATGAACTTGTTCCCATGCATTGCCTCAATATCCAGATGGTACCCAGGACTTGACCAAGGACCCAGGATGTGCCCCACAACCCAAATTGCACTCACAAGACTTACCCAGAACTTATCCCAGAAGCCAGATCGCACGTACAGGACTTGCCCCAGCATCCAGATTGCATTTACATGACTTACCCCAGCAGCCACATTGCACAAAAGGACTTACCCCAGCACCTACATTGCACTCAAGGACTTACCCCAGCACACACACTCCACTCAAGGACTTACCACCACTTCTGCTTTACACTAGAGGACTTACCCCAGCACCCAGAATGTGCCCAGAACTCACCCCATCACCCACATTGCACTCAGAACTTACCCCAGTGCCCACATTGCACTCAGGACTTACTCCTGCACCCACGCTGCACACGTTTGTGGAGTATGGATGTCGGGAGGTCATGTGACTCTGACGCGCGTGGTGCAAGGCACCCTAAAAGGATGTCTGTGCACTTGGGCAGCACACAGACATCGGCTGCCTGCGTCGTCAGCAGGGGCTGGTATTGCCAACCCCTCGGTACACCTCTGCCTGTCACATGTATCTGTTAAAAATTTGGGTAGCAGGTAAAGGTACCCTTAAATGCCCACTAAAACTAATTCCTAAGTTTAAAACTGTATATATATATATATATATATATATATATATATATATATATATATAGATAGATAGATAGATAGATATATATAGATATAAATATATGTGTGTGCATACAGATTTGGCTAGAAAAAAAAACACCTCTAAAACACTACAAACACATCATGACACCACTGCTGTCACAAAACACGCTTCTAAAACCCAACATTGAAATCTAGCAATATAAACAGTTTATTATTAAAGTCTACTTTTGACCACTTCCATTTGTATCACCCAAGCTAAATTCCCAACCAGACCACTCTTCCATATAAATAGTAAGATAACTTCAATTAATTAATGATTACATCTGACATTATATCCTCCCTTTTAAATTCCTGAGAGTGTCTAGACTGCTATAACCACTTACAATTTTTACATACCGTATTTGCTCGAATATAAGACGACCCTGATTATAAGACGACCCCCCAAACTTTTGGATATTCCTTTAGGAAAAAAACTAAAAGCCTGAATATAAGACTACCCTATAGGAAAAAAGGTTAACTTGTATATATTCAAATGTAAATAGCTTTTTAATATTTAATAAAAATTATGATATTAAACAAATGCATTTCTTGTTTTATTTCCTTTTATGTGCCAATGCTGCCTCCCCCCCCCCCCCCCGCATTGTTTCTCTCTCTCCCTCAGTGTTATCTCCCGCCCCCCAAACTTTTCTCTCTCCCCCCTTCCCTTGTGTTTCTCTTTCTTTCCCCCCTCCCCTCCCTCCCCTTGTCTTTCTCTGCCCCCCTCCCTGCCCCTCACCTTGTATCTCTCCCTGCTAGTGGGGGCAGCTGGGGGGTGTCTGCACGAAACGCCGGCCGGTCCGTCATAATAGACGGCAGTGTCGGGCAGCATGGAGGATGTCTGCACTATCGTGCAGACATCCCCCGGCTGCCCAGATATCCCTGGTGCCTAGTGGAGGCAGCCGGGGGATGTCTGCACGATACGCGCGGACATCCCCCGCTGCTGCCCAGCACTTCCGCCGGTACTTTTATGATGAAGCCGGAAGGACTTCATCATAGAAGTCCTGGAGCACTTGCCGAGCAGCAGGGGAGGATGTCTGCGCGCATTGCGGAGACATCCACCTGCTGTTAGTGAGGGGGATCCAGGTCCCCTGTAGCTCTGCGGGGGACCTGGATCCATGTCTTATAGTCTGACCTCGAGTTGGGGTCAGATTATAAGATGACCTCGAATATAAGACGAGGGGTGTTTTTCAGAGCATTTGCTCTGAAAAAAACTTTGTTGTATATTCGAGCAAATACCGTATTTCTTGATTGCTTTTAGAACTTAAGCTCAATAGAGCAGGGCCTGATTTTATTACCTGCTATGTGTAGGTTTTGTTTACTGATTATACTGTACTGTGGAATATGACGATGCTTCATAAATAGATGCTAACAATAGCACAAATATAGAATATACCGTAGTATAAAGATCTATGTGAAGCAAAGGCCAGATATAGCAACTTATTCCTGTAATATACCTGTAGTTGATTCTTGTAACACACTCTCCTGTGTCTGAGGTACATCTGTCAACTCTCACCTGCTTCTATTTTACAGAAATTACACTTTTGCTTACAATTATATTTTTGCTTTTAAATGCATAGGAGTATTACCTGAAAAGGGGGGACATATGATTAGACGATGAAAGTTTTTTGGCTTCCAAAGATCACAGGTCCTCTTGTATGTATGGACAGACATATTGGGTTAACAAACAATATATTTGTGCAGACACAAGGAGAATCACACATAAAAAAAGAAATATGCACAATGTTTTTATTCATCAAACAGTTATGAATTGACTACAGTTACCTGAAAGCTAAATTATGCCTGAGAAGAATAGGCATTGTAACCCATCCACAGTTGATACCTAAAGAGCTGATGGGGAATATAGTGACTAAGTGTTTAGTGAGGTGGAACAGGATAAAAACAGGCTTCTTTGCATTCCCTGTCACTTTTAGAATTAGTGTAATTACTAGTAGAGTTACTCCATGGGGAGTGTTGCTGTGCAACCTGCAGTGTTGACAAATGTCTCTACCTCACTATTACAGGAAGTTTTATTTTACATTTACCAAGGCCTATCACACTGAGCACATACAATCACAACCTTTTCCTCAGTATTTTTTATGTATTGATTGCCATCTCATACATGAATAAAAGACTCACTCTTTCCTTAATTGTTCTTTGATATCTGCCAACATGGCTGCCAAACATGATGCACACACATCTGTCTACCTCAAGATGGTGACTTTGGTATACCAGAATGTATAACATGCAGGAAGTTTGCTAAACATTATGAAATGTGATATCACATCTTGAAGTAGGACAGATGCATGCAAAATCTACATTGTCAGCCATATTTGTAGTTTACACTAATATGCCTTTAGGGTGGTGGTATTGCAGCAAAAAATTGAGCCTAAATGAAAAAAGATACATTTTCTAGCAATTTGGCTAAAACAAGGTATTCTTTTTTTATTCTCTACAAAGTAATATTGCATCATTTTACACAAACAACTAATTTTATTTAAAAAAAAAAGACCCCTCTTTATTCCACAGGTCGAAAAAAGAGAGCAAGATCTTTAGTCATGCAGAGTTCAATGAATGGTTGACTCAATGTATTATCAAAGAGTGCTTGCTGATTTAGCATTAATTAATAGATACAAGGATAGTATCGAATTAGCCGTAGAAGTATAGAAAACACATTGATTGAAAATGATACCTTTTGGTTGCTAACTGAGAATTTAATTTCAAGTACAAATTTCTAGAGATAAACGGCCTTAACTGATCAATAGTCTAAATTTAAGTAAATTGTAATTCTTGGATATTATTTTCTTGACATTTGTATTAATAAGACCAAATTATTACAGTTCAACAAGTGTATTGCTCTATAACAATTTACAACATAGACTTAAAAAAATAGATAACAAAAACATGGTAGTGTCCCTTTAAGGGCTCAATACTAGGTAGAATGAGCCTAGGCACTTGTTATTTTACATTAATAGTCCATGTGCTAATCTTTCAATGTTTCTTAATACTGCTGGACTGGGGGTTGGGAGCACTGTTAATATGCTCTGCTCAAGGATAACCAAAGCCTAACTATGCTCCTAGCACTTTGGATGAAACCATGCCAACCATGCAAGATGTAAACTTGTGAGTATAAATGAGTATTATGTATAAATGACCTATAAAATATGCATATAAAAGATTTGATATTGCTGTCTATATTTGCCATTTATATATAGTCCACAGCAGAAATGTGGTGAGAAAGAGGTTAAAACATTTCTTAGCCTGGGTAAATCGGCTTCTGGCAAAGGCTCACGCTGTATAGTGACATGGATTACTCTGCTACTTACCTGGGATAGAGAGGGGACATGACATCAATTAATCCAAGCTGTTTGTGTCCTGGCTAATTTTATGCAGTCCTCTGCAGAGATTCTCTCAGAGGACAAACAAGTACAGAGGGATACAAACTTTTTCTGTTGCTTAATTCATTCCAGCTTCTCTTTGCCTGGGGTTAAAATCTGCCCTAAATACCCCTGAATATGAAGGATACATTTTACATAACCTTTTACTTGGATTTTGAAACCTAATATATCTCTCTATATTTGTGGCTACTAATTGTATTGTAACAGACATCATACATTCTATGCAGTTTACTCTAAAATAAGATTTTTGTGATGTAGTAATATCTGGGAACTTTTAGCATTTGACCCTGAGTTTCAGGGATGTAACTCCAATCTCAGGCTGTAGGGGTGAATTCTCAAGGTCAGACAATCTGGAGCTAACACAGTCATATAACACACACTATTTTGTCATGATAGTGCTTTTCTGACTAATATTGTTGTAGTTAAAATCCCTGTGAAAATACAGGACACTCGATAAAAAGGGCACTCCAACCTCAACCTAGAGTGCAAAGTATAAATCATGCTTAAATTCATGCTCCACATCTGTTGAATACTGGTAAATAGGGAAAAGTAGGGGAAAACAACATTTTCCTTCTGTCATTACTCTATCATGCCTTTCTTCAAAATAATGAGGGAAGCCCAGGGCCAATAATATGCCACAATTAATATGCCCAATAATATGCCACAATTAATAAGCCCAATAATATGCCACAATTAATAAGCCCAATAATATGCCACAATTAATAAGCCCAATAATATGCCACAATTAATATGCCCAATAATATGCCACAATTAATATGCCCAATAATATGCCACAATTAATAAGCCCAATAATATGCCACAATTAATAAGCCCAATAATATGCCACAATTAATAAGCCCAATAATATGCCACAATTAATAAGCCCAATAATATGCCACAATTAATATGCCCAATAATATGCCACAATTAATATGCCCAATAATATGCCACAATTAATAAGCCCAATAATATGCCACAATTAATAAGCCCAATAATATGCCACAATTAATAAGCCCAATAATATGCCACAATTAATAAGCCCAATAATATGCCACAATTAATAAGCCCAATAATATGCCACAATTAATAAGCCCAATAATATGCCACAATTAATAAGCCCAATAATATGCCACAATTAATAAGCCCAATAATATGCCACAATTAATAAGCCCAATAATATGCCACAATTAATAAGCCCAATAATATGCCACAATTAGTATGCCCAATAATATGCCACAATTAATAAGTCCAATAATATGCCACAATTAATAAGCCCAATAATATGCCACAATTAATAAGCCCAATAATATGCCACAATTAATAAGCCCAATAATATGCCACAATTAGTATGCCCAATAATATGCCACAATTAATAAGCCCAATAATATGCCACAATTAATAAGCCCAATAATATGCCACAATTAATAAGCCCAATAATATGCCACAATTAATAAGCCCAATAATATGCCACAATTAATAAGCCCAATAATATGCCACAATTAATAAGCCCAATAATATGCCACAATTAATATGCCCAATAATATGCCACTATTGATATCCCCACTAATATGCCACAATTAGTATGCCCAATAACATGCCACTTTTGATATGCCCGTTAATATGCCCAATTATATGCCACAATTAATATGCCCACTAATATGCCACTGTTGATATGCCCACTAATATGACACAAATAATACGCCACTATTGGTATGCCCATTAATATGACACAAATAATATGCCAATTAATATGCCCAACAATATGCCACTATTGATATGCCCACTAATCTGCCCAATTATATGCCGAGGAAGCAAGGGTTAAATAATATGTCCTGCTGGTCTAGAGTAAACCCGGGTGTATCTTTACGTAGGTTTACTCTCTTGTGTCTCTCACAGATGAGACAGATCAGTTCCAGGCTCGCCCTGCTCCGTCTGATCAAGGTCTGCAGAATGTGGGATGTCTCTCGCTACTAGCGCCGAGAGGGACCCTTGTTTTTGCATGTTAAGGTCCCCCTTGCTGATCCCATCCAAAAACGACCAGACGGGGGAAACAGCTGCCAGTCAGAGGATAAACTGGCATGTACTATCAGAAGTACATGCCCATTTATCCTCACACTAGGGACAACTAACCTTTCACTTGTGCTTCTAATATAGAAGCACAAGTGAGAAGTAAAGTTTTGTGTCCCTTTCAGACTGTATTATTCGGTCCTCTTGCGTGACTTGTTTTCCTTGTGGTTACCCACCACTGTTCTTTTTAAGTCTTCAATTTGCTACATTTTTTCAAGTTTTATATTGCAGTGGGTCGTTAAATGTTTCTTTTCTACATACTTATGTGGATTTGTTTCTTCTCTACAGGAAGACCAAATGGTCTGATATTTAAATGCATTGATTGAGCATTTTTATTATGCTCCTGATATAGTAAGTGCTTTTTTGGCAGAAGATTAAAGAATATATAAGTTTATATACAGAGAGCACTATTTTCTTTGTATGTGTTTGTCTTTTATGTATACGTGATCAACGATTACATGATTCCTTTTGAAGATTTGATGAAGTGCTACTGTTTTCTCCACTGAGTATACTTGGGATAATTTATGTTCAATTATCACTGACTGAATTCTTTAGCGCTTCAGTCACTTTTCTATTTTCATTTTACTTCAAGGTTGTGGTTTGGGTTGCTGCTCCATAATAATAAAGTAGCTTGAGCAGCTTTATTATTATTGTATATTTTATTTCCTTATCCCAAGTAGCACTACATTTTTTTCTATGGGCTAAAACAATGCCAAATAACAAATGTAGAGGTATGGGCCTTCTTTTGGGGTGGGTGGGTCTCTAAAGTAATTCTCTCTCTCTCTCGCTCTCTGTGTACTTTACACTATAATTGACAAAGAGATAAAGCTTTTCTTTCCCCTAAACTGTCGCACCCAATATTCACATTTTTGTATATTATGGAGCTTCTACCATTTGTGAAAAATCAGAAAATGTTCTCACATTTAATAGTTTCAAAATAACATACATACAAAGTACATACAAAGTAAATCTCTCGGAGTTACCTGAATCAAACAAAAATGTTTTAATTTAAATATATTTTATGATAAAAAAAATTTAAATGTAACTTTTTATTACACATCGTTTTCTGTATAATAAACAAAAAGGAATACATGTAGTTATTGCGTTGCAGAACACAAATGTGCAGAAAAAAGGGGAAAAAAAGATTTAAAAAAAAAGAAAATGCACACATATAAAAGACATTTTCTTATTTTTTTGTTTAAATTTTGTTTATTGAAAATTTTTTCATAGATCACATATAGACAGTGTGCATGGTACGCATGTTTCTTAGCAACAGAATACATTAACCAGTGTGATAATGGACCTCCTAATATAACAGATCTGTGTCCATACTGTGCTCATGAATGATCTACATACATAAAATAATGTTATAAGTTATAAGAAACAAGAAACATTAGTGTTCAAAAACATTGATCGTGCCTTCAGCAACAGTGGGATTTGGCCCTCTCGATGAACCTTTCCCATATAGGGCCTTGTGTATCTGATAAAAATATTAACTGGAGAGGTTCAATAACCTTATAAAAATGACAAATGACAAAAATAAAAGACATTTTCAATCACAACAGTAAATAAGAAAGAGTTGTGGAGCCAGTGCACTCAGAGCAAAAATCGTATATAACATCATAAGTGCAGAGAAAAAAGTTTGAAGAAAGAAAAGAAGAAACAGAGAAAGAGATTGGGAGGAGAGGGGTAGGGGCTGGGTGGGCATCATGAGTGAGGGGATATTTATAAGATAGGGTAGGGGATCCTTTATGTCGGGCATTCCTCAGAGGGAGTTACGTGGATTGCTAAAGAAGTTGCTGGGTATCTGGGGGCAAAAAGAGCCTTAGCTATGGGTCCAAATCTAATGGAATTGGACCAGTGGGTTACAGTGGGTACAGAGGACTTCCAGTTTTGGGCGATAGAGAGACGGGTGGCGGAGCACACTCGGAAGATTAAATGATTCGTATTTTTGTCAGTGTCGGATGATTGGGGCTTTCTGCAAAGCAATGCTGTCCAAGGTTCTGGTTGGATAGTGGATTGGAGAGCTTGACTCAGTTTAGAGAAAATGTATTCCCAGATTGGCTGTATCAAAGAGCATTGCCACCACATGTGGAGCAGTGTCCCATCCGAGTTGCAGCTGGGGAAACAAATTAGAGATGTGGTTGAGAACATTTGGTGGAGACGGGTAGGGGGCAGATGCCATCCCGTGATTGTCTTCATACAGCTTTCTTGAATCAATGTGCAAGTAACTTTCCAAGCGTTAGTATAGATTGCTGTCCACTCTACTGGGTCCAAAATGGTACCTAGGTCTGCTTCCCACTTCTGTTCATGGGGAAGAGAGTTTGGAAACTTTGCATAGATAATGTGTTGCTATAGGCGAGATATAGCCCCCTTGAGTCTCGGTGGACGTTGGTACAATCTATCGAAAATTGCTGTCTACAGCGGTGTACAGAACCAAGAAAGACTGTAGATAATGCTTGAGTTGTAAGTAACGGTAGATTTCTGCTTGGGGGAGACCATGTGAGTCCGTCAAGCTGAGTTGGGTGCGAATGCTTTCATGGGTCAGTAAGTCGTCTACTTTGGTGAGGTTTTTTTCTTTTCCACCATTGGAAAGCGGCAGTACGGATACCAGGGGGGAAATCTGGATTTTTAAAGAATGGCATCATTCTAGTGCCTTTTCTGGAAAAATTATCAATTATGATTTTATTTGTGATGTCTACATCAGGTGAGCAGTATGATCATCTAATTCACTCTAGTCAGATATATGAAAAATTATTGTGGAAAATATTACAAAGATTTAAAACAACACTGCAAACAGAAAATTACTAATATGCAAAATGGACAGAATTTAGGAATTGGTTTAATTGCATATATGAAAATTTCATATATAGAAGTATGGGAAGGGACTGAATTGCACATAGGGATCCAGATGTTGAGCTACCAGAGTAACCCCCGATGTGCCTCTGAATATGTTCGCAATGTGGATATCATAGCCAATTCCATGCAAAAAACAAGGGTGTACCCAGCGCTGTATTCAAAACTCTCAGCAGCACTTCGGTAGTGTGTCCCTAAACCACACAAGATACAATATAGACAAATACATACAACATAAAAGTGCGCTTAAGAGCAAACTGTGAAAGTAATGCACCTTATGTGAATATATATATACAAGTGAATCTCTTCTCAGAGATATGTGGATTCCTTATCCAAAAAACAGGGAGATTCTTTTGATCCCCCTCGAGGGGATACACTTACAGACTACCAGAGATTAAATGGCACTTCAAATGGATCCTGATGCAGTCAGACTTCAGAGATATTGGTCTCAGAGAAATGTGACAACAGACATCCAGCTCATGAGGAGCGAAACGCGTAGTGATCTGGACTCTACCTGCTTTTTTACTATACATGTACTTTTGTTTTTTATATTTAAAGTATTATTGTGCTATTTGCTTGTGCCTGCTGTAAAGAACAACGTCAAAATGGTCGTGTGGTGCCCACCCTATGTGACATAAAGATCCCCCATGTAAGCAGCTACTATTTTTTATTAAACTTGTATTACTTTCTTACTAACTGGATGTCTGTTGTCACATTTCTCTGAGACCAATACCTTTGAAGTCTGACTGCATCAGGATCCATTTGAAGTGCCATTTAATCTCTGGAAGTCTGTAAGTGTATCCCCTCGAGAGGTATCAAAAGAATCTCCCTGTTTTTTGGATAAGGAATCCACATATCTCTGAGAAGAGATTCACTTATATATATATATATATTCACATACGGTGCATTACTTTCACAGTTTGCTCTTAAGCGCACTTTTATGTTGTATGTATTTGTCTATAGCCAATTCCATGCTGAAATCTCTTGACACCAAAATCAGCTGACAATACATCAAAAGTGGTAGCCTCTGTCTTCCCCATTGCTTTTTATTTTCATTTTGAGGCCATTTTGGGAGGACCTAAGCTATTACAAATATATCCAAACTCATCCCTTACAAGTCAATAGGAGGACTTTGGCTATAACTGAAATAGCCCAAATCCTTCTGAAATGGCCCAATGTGTAATAAAATAAGAAACAAAAAAAAAAAAATTATACATTCATAAAAATAAAGTAATTGAACATAAAATAATATAAAAAAAAGTATAACAATTTTAAAATGCTTATATTAATGTAAATACACTACTATAATATATAACATTAATATAGTATAATTGTATATAAATATTTTTGTGTTTAAAATATGTTTACTTTAATTCTTTTACACTTTTCTATTCAATTCTCCAACTAAAATCTGGACAAATTTTGCCTATATTACCTGAATTTGGAGCATGTCCGGCAGTGATTAGAGCATACTGGGTAGTCAAAAATGTATGCTTTCATTGCGAAAATGTCACAATACGAACTTCCAATGCTTCGGTTTACGAAATGTCCAAATGGGCGATTTGGACACAAATTCAGGAATATTGAGTGGCTGCATTTCAAAGATTTGTGAAATTCGGCTAAAGTTCCCGACCCAACTCCAATACTGAACTAATCGGTGAATACAGAGTCGACCCTTACAAATATGCAAATGTCCATCTTTTTTTCCATTTGTATAAAAGCCATACATGTAACTTTATGTACATTACACAGATGCAGATGCAAACAAGATCATGTTAATGGTTGGAAAGATTATCTTTATTTATACATAACTCCAAATTATGTTTTTGTTTCTTGATCTAAACCTTAAACATGTTCTGATCTCTTGTATGCTAAAACAGGTCAATATCACTTTTCATTATTTATTCACTATTATTACTTAAATTCAGCTCTGTATCTCTTGGTTTATTATTACTTTTGGGTTGTGAGTGGAACACCACAATGATCTGCATCTGTATACGATATGCTAATCACGTACAATATGAGCAATATGAGGAAAATAGGGACTCC
This sequence comes from Pelodytes ibericus, assembly GCA_036172795.1. Classification (NCBI taxonomy): domain Eukaryota; kingdom Metazoa; phylum Chordata; class Amphibia; order Anura; family Pelodytidae; genus Pelodytes; species Pelodytes ibericus. The sequence goes on from CM069858.1 coordinate 139,611,198, forward strand.
CAATGTGCAGTGTCAGGGGTATGTCATTAATATGTCAAGTGTTGAGCAAGTGCAATTTGTGTGTACAACTGTATGATCACAGTTTTGACAGTTCAGTCTGTAGGTGGAGCTAAAGCTGCAGCCCTCTGTTTTGCATGCTCAATCATACATAAAAAGATCATCAATGTACCATTATCAATCACATAAATTTTTGGATGATAAATGAAAACAGGTGCGCTGGAGAAGAGCAGTTTGTCCTGTCAGCTTGGCACAAGCATGCAGCTGTTAATGACATCAAGGGAAAATAATAATTGGTGTCTCTGCAGGTTACTTTGTTGTGACGTTAAAGGCAGGGTTTATGGAAATAACTGGTAAACAGCCCTATACAAATGGACTCTACATTCTCTGCTCAGCTTTCCCCAGCTCAGAGAATTGCATTTAGTAACAACTATTATACAACATTGCATAACTATGAGGTACTGCAATAGTGCCCTAAAAAACTCTTATTGTAACTGATCTTTAAAAGAAATTGTATCTGTAACTATTTGCAGGCAAGCGATTTACCATCAGCTCTATATTGGGCTCAGTGTAATATAATAAATGTATATAGTTATGTGAGATAAGTTGCACATTTCCATATATGTATCTACTTTTCAGAGTTCCATAAATTTTCACTATTCACAGTGCTGTATAACTCTATTAAAAATAAATAATCTTGCCACCTTCAAAGGTTACAACCTTTGTTTAGGACAGGGTAAGGCAACATGTGGTCCAATAGATGTTGCAGGCTACATTTCCCATACTCCTCTGCCAGTCTCTTAGCTGTAAGAGCACAATGGGAGATGCAGTTCATCACCAGCTGGAGGGTGAATAGTCAAGGTATTTTTCTGTGGCATTTCCTAGTTGCAAGATATCACAAACCTCAGTTAATTTTCAGGTTATTATGTAGGATACCACAAAAGTGGAATGTTTACTCTCACTGGTATCTGACAGTACATAGTACAATATAGGACAACACCTAGATTACCAGCTACATAGAAAGACATGGAGTCTCTTCACTAAAATGTGGTTAATTGACAGCTGAGTTGCAAATAGACTGAAATAGCTGAATTAGAAAAATAAGTGGGAGAATTTTTCCTGCTGTGTTTTATGTATATTTGTATTCAACTTGTTTTTTTTTTTTAAATGACTACCACACCATTCATACATGAATTCCATAAAAAAAAAAAAAGAGATTATATATTATAAATAAGCCATACTTACTCCTCTTATTTTGCTTTTTGTTAAATCTGCAATCCCAGTCATATGACCTTTTTCTCCATTGTAGTTCAGCCATATTTTCAGAAACATTTTATACTGTTAGAACTGTTGCAGCAGACTATAAAAAGATAACAATCAAGTGACGTAAAAATAAATAAGTTTTGTGTATGTGTGAAAACAACAAATAACAAACCACCAGCCATAAATAAGCTCCAGATTTATTCTGCGTGCAACTTTCAGTCTGTTATGAATAAAATGTTCAGACTACTGATTATATGTTTCATTAAACTTTAAAATTAGCTTTTGCTTTTGTAAGTGAAGCAACAGTTATTTTTGCAGTGTACCGAGAATGACGGATAACATCATGCCACTAACAGGACACCTGATGCTTCCCTGCACTTCTCACAGCTGTCACCCAGGGCTTAAGGCATAAGAACAACACAGCAGCCAATCAGGATCTCCTCAATCTATTTCATATAAACAATGATTGCATACCAGGGGGCAGAGTGGGAAGGGGGCATGTCACACAGCTATTTCAGGGGGCAGAGCGGGAAGGGGGCATGTCACACAGTTATTTCAGGGGGGAGAGCGGGAAGGGGGCATGTCACACAGCGTGACCACATTAGATTGAACTTCAGGATTCCCGGTAAAATTACTCGGTGTCTTAAAGTACAACGGTAGCAAAAAATGTATTTATGTTTCATTGAAAGATTGTATCAAGTGTAGATGATTTATCTATATATTCTTTAACAAAAGAATACAAATTAAGTGCCTTATTAAGCCTTCTTTATTCGATTTTTCTCTCAGGGGCAGACATGTTGTTTAGAATCTTGGGTCAGATCTTTACTCACCTTGGTTCAGTTGAATAAAGATCTGACCCATCTGACCAAAGATTCTAAATAAAATGTCTACTTCCTAGTAGAGCAATATGGAGTAAAGATGGCTCAACAACGTACTTTATTTGTATTCTTTCATGAACCCCTTTGTGAAGCTAGGACATGCTATGCTGTCCTAATTTTAGTGTACCTAAAAGATGCTAGGATGGTATAGAACATCCAGTGTTAAACAGCTCATAGCGGCTCCCCGGGATGAGCTGTGCTCGGATCCCGCTGCAGGGACTTGCAGTGGGATCCTACCTTCGAGTGGCCTCAGTCTGAAAGGGAAAATGTAGCCAATGCTCAAAGCAAGCACCGGCTACATTTACCTAACTGCACTGTGCCCGAACTTCCGGGTTTGGGCATGCCTACGTGATGTCTGGAAGTATCTCAATCTTTTGGCAGGGACCCACAGGGTCTATTAATACCCTGATCGGGTCTCTGCCATAGTGTTCCTGGCTACCGATCACCTCGTGATTGATGGCCAAGAACAAAATGTGACATTTTGGTGCTTGTGTCGTCTGGGACGCAAGCACCATGCGCCACAAAGGGGTTAAAACATTTATATACATAATATAATTAAACAGAACTTAATTTTTTGCTACAGTTGTCCTTTAACCTCAATTCTACGCTTAGACTATGTATGTCTAATAGACTGTACAAATGCAGCAGACAAAGCTGGGCAGACCTGAATGTGATGGTGTAGAACCTCGAAGAATGGGATTGTCCTGGCAAATCCGGGACTGTGGTCAACTATGAGAATGTCTCTCTCTGTAGGGTTAGTAACTCTTGGCAACCAAATTCCCATCTCCGCTTTATTATAAAGCATACAGATTGGAAGCGTGTTACTTTTATTTCACTGTAACAGAAGGTTATTTTAACATTTAATGCCATTATAACAGTTCAATATAACAGTTCAATCTTTAAGTGCGCCACAAAAAGATCTTAATCTTAATCTTGTTGTACACTTTTTTCTTAACTGTGTGTCATCGTTGGTATGAAATATAGAATATTTTTCCAGGGTTAGTTAAGCTGTTTTTTTGAAAGCAGATATGAGGTGGATTTGCCATTACCTGTGACATTTTATAATAACTTACACAAATAAATTCAAATATATGTGTATTGAAGAATGTTTGATTGCTTCTCCTGCAGCCCCGCAATACACATTTTCCTTGTCCTTACTACTAGTGAAAAGCGCAAATAGGTATATTTTTTAACAAAAAAGTAACCTATTGCTTCTGCCAAAGTGCCAACCCAGGCGTACGTTTGAGTGCATATCAAAGAGTTTAAAACAGCACCATTGCGTTAAAAGGGAATATTTTCATGACTCTACTCAAAATGCAAAAACAATGGATTAGAAAACCAAAGTTTTTTAGCATTTGCATAATCCTATAATGCATTCATTTTTTGAAAGTATATAGTCTAGAGAAGCGGTGGCGAACCTATGGCACACATGCCACAACTGGCACACAGAGCCCTCAGTTGTGGCACGTGGCCAGGTTCAGCTCTATTTTACACTGATGCCTGCTCCTCTCAGACGGACAGACTAGCAGTGAGAGCTGAACCTGGCTGTGTGTGAGTATGAGTATAAGTGTGTGTGTGTGTGTGTGTGTGTGTGTATGAGTATAAGTGTGTGAGCATGAGTATAAGAGAGTATGAGTATAAGTGTGTGTGTGTGTGAGTATGAGTATATGTGTGTGTATGTATGAGTATAAGTGTGTGAGTATGAGTATAAGTATAAGAGTATAAGTGTTTTTGTATGTGTGAGTATGATTATAAGTGTTTTTGTGTGTGTGAGTATGAGTTTAAGTGTTTTTGTGTGTGTGATTATGAGTTTAAGTGGTTTTGTGTGTGTGAGTATGAGTTTAAGTGGTTTTGTGTGTGTGAATATGAGTATAAGTGTTTTTGTGTGTGTGAGTATGAGTATAAGTGTGTGTGTGTGTGTATACGGTGTTGGTACTTTGAGATCTGCAAGTCTGAAAAAAATTGGACACTCTGGCTCAAAAATGTTCACCATCACTGGTCTAGAGTATTGCAATTTTTTTCGTACATAAAATTATATAGTGAGAAATGTTTTCTATATTACATTAATAGACTGCACTTCAGAGAGGATTGCAGCATTCATATATATCGCTCCGAAACGTTGTGTACATGCTGTTTGTCCACTAAGATGGAACAGACTAGCTGTTTGGGAATAACAATGGTGCAGATAAGCTGTTATGTGACAAAAATGCCACAGAAATGCTGTTTGGGTACAAAGATGACAGTGGCAAGCTGTTTGTGGACAAATATAGCACAGACAAGTTGTTTGTGGTGTCCTCCATGCTGCCTGTTCCGCTCCCCCACGGTGTGTGCAAAGAGGTCACATGTCTGACATCAGAGCCCCAGGTCACTTGACCTGTCGGAACTTCCCTGTCACAACTGCACGGGGAGCCGAACAGGCAGCATGGAGGTTTCTCTCGATCTCCCCAGCCATCGTCTCTGCCAGCAAGCAATGTGTTTTTTTTCTTAAAGGGGCGGCTTTTTAAAAAAAAAAATCCTTTTTTTTTGCACTTTGTGCCACACCTTAAAGGCATACAAGGCAAGTGCCACCCTGTCATATTTTTTGCATGTCTTCAGTGACTAAAACGGAACAATAACTAAATAAAAACTATGATAAAAATCCACTGCAATATCACTCAAGTGGCAAAAACATGACAAAAAAGGTTATGGAGGGATTATTGCATTTACCTATTTGGACTTCTGGTTCTGGTTCCGCTGGATGTCTCCTAAAGCCCAGTCCCCTGATTCCATTCGTTGCTGGATTAGCTGAGACAAAGGCTCCCTGTGTCTGTCTTCAGCCTGAAAGAACGCTCTACAAACAGCAGAGGAAGAGGATAGTCCTCCATCTGATTCTCCTGGTACTGTCTTGTGAGTGTTTCCCCTCCCATCTCCCTAGCAAGTTAACTTAACACTGTATAACAGCCTTCACAGACCTGCTCCTTCCCTCGCTGCTGGATATTTAGTAGATTAAACTCTACTGGAGATTTAGTGGACCAAAACTAAAATAATTCAGATGACTAAATTAAAATGGCATTTTAGTGAAAAGACTATGACTAAAAATAAATAAAATTTGCCATCAAAATTAGCACTGATTGTTAGTAATATACATTTGTGCGTGCAGTCATGAGTGTCCGCAGGATTTTTGACACGAGGGGAAAAATAACTCCTTCATTAAATTACTTCTCACCCCTCCCGATCACTTGCCTTTGTTGGTCTGGGAGTGAAGTTCTGTAGTGAGAGGCAAAAGTTAGTTTCTACATACCATATTTGCTTGAATATAAGACGACCGTGATTATAAGACGACCCCCCAAACTTTGGATATTCCTTTAGGATATTCCTGCGCATTGCGCAGACATCCCCCGGCTGTTAGCGAGGGGTATCCAGGTGCCCTGCAGCTCTGCGGGGGACCTGGATCCCAGTCTTATAATCTGACCTCGATTTGAGGTCAGATTATAAGACGTCCTCGAATATAAGACGAGAGGTCTTTTTCAGAGCATTTGCTCTGAAAAAAACCTTGTCTTATATTCGAGCAAATACGGTATTAAGATAAAAAAGGCTGGAAAAAAGGATAAGCAGACCAAAAGACCACTGGACTGAAGGACATAAAATATACCAGACCTATGACTTAATCTACCTATCACCAGACCAGTCAAAAATACAAAGTGTATATGGAAATATATAATTTAATAGGCATCATAAAATGTTAAAGATGTTCAGAGCATCTAGCAGCACCAGAAAAATAACCTTATCAACACACACCCTGAGATACTCCACTTATCACTTTTCATTATTTGTCCAATTTGAGAAACTCCCATTTTCCACCACTCAGGTTAGGTATAGAAAATGGTTCCAATTTCAAAATACTAACAAAATAGCAGGCTGACTGGCTAATAACTTAGAAAATTATGGAAGTATCTATCCTGCATTTAGGACAGGGCTTCCATATTGGTCATTTTTTCCTGAACACATGTAACTTTTACTTGCTGTCCAAGACAAATTGTCCATTCTGGCAACAGTTATCCAGAGCCACCTTGCTTCTTCTTTCAGATATCTATGAGGTAATTCTTGTAATAACATTGCTTATGATAGTAATATGGGATGCCCAATTACATTTTTAATCCAATTTTTTTATACAAAACTTTGAAAGTAACATTATCACACAGATAAATAACTGTTTATATCTATGTCAGATAACAAGTTTCACACTACATACCACTTAAGCTACTTCTCAGTGATATTATATTGTGCATTTTATGTGCTTCCAGCTAAAGATGGCACAAATATCCAAAAGGGATGTTATATCTTTTGTCAAGGCAATAATACTTACACTTTTAACACTGGTTTCCTTTAATTGGATCTTAAAGCATCATGTGACATATAAACATGTTAGAATCCACAAAGGATTGTGCAGGTCTTTCCTTGGACAGGAGTGGGTCCTGTCATATTCCTGCTATGCAGTATATTACATGATGCTTATGTAATGTAGCCTGGACATCACTGAAGATCGCAGCCTAATACCATTACGCTTTGTTAAGCTGCTTTGAGCAGGGCCTTCTACATCTGTTCATGCTATGCATGTGTACTTTATCCATACACTTTGTAGCATATTTTATCTCTTTAAGTCCATGTGAAATAATGACCTAAGTGCTTATTCTTTAATTGCTTTCATACAGAGTGCTTTGAAAATGTGGCCCTCAAGCTGTTTTGGTATATACATTATGTTGTTCTCAAGTAATAAGGAAAGAATAAAGGGAAACTGCTTAACAACAAAGGGGGATATGTATAAAAGCAGGTCATGTGAAAATAATGCCAAATAAGGGTGCTATTGATATGTGCTTCAAAGTCCCGACTGCACTTAGTACTAGCACACCCCATGTATAAAAAAAACTTTGAATACACTGTTGCTGTGAATATTGGCTAAAATCTTAATCCAGGTTTGTTTGTATGTACAAATGATAATGGATTGGCAATTGATACCAATATTTCCAAATGTGTCTTTTGCAATTGGCAGATATTGTGTTTCTGTAGTCTGTATAGGAACAGCCATTGTATTTGTTTACAGAAAATTGTGGTCAACAAAATAATTTTCTCCTTTTTCAGTTAATGAAAAAATTGTAAAGCTTCTTCTGGTGGTAGAGCAGGTCCACATAAAAATCCTAACGTGTCAACACTTCTCAGTATGTATTCCAGTATATCACTTATAGCACACTTACAGGAAAAGCACCATGTAAGAGGCATAGATCTAATAAAAATACCTATAGGAAATCCCCTTGAACCGGAGGTAAAAGTTGAGCATTTTCTTTAAAGGGGCACTACCATTTACATAAGATGTAACTAGATTACCTGTGCATTTTTTTGTTTTTTTGTTATCTATGTTTGAATTAATTGCATTTAAAATTAAAAATAAAATTAGGTGTCTGTCTCCAGCATCCATCTTGAGAATTTTACCCATGATGCAAAATCTTCCAGCAAGTCTCACTTTACAACTGTGGCCACAGCCTGCATGATGATGTCATAAGATACACCTATGCTCTCTTACTGGCTCCTGTGTATCACTAGCAGGACTAGTTGGCTTTGTACAAGTCTCACTTGTTTAGTAAAATATTTCATAAAATAAACTCACATAACAAAAGCAAAAGGCATATCTGAAATCAATGCAAAATAAGTAAAAAAACAAACAAACACATTTTCATTTTTTGGTGGGAATGTCCCTTCAAGAAGCTGCTCACTTATATTACGAACACTATTCGGTAAAGTGCATTATTGTGTTAGAGATTTAGATACAATGCTTCATCTTAACTAAATTGCACAGTTTAACTTCAAAGAAGTGATTTGCTTATACACATATTCCCAAAATCGGAAGCCTCTTGGGAAGAGAAAAAAAATCACAAATTCATGTCCAAACTCAATCCGAGGAATTGTTTTATAAAAAGGCTAATTTCTCAGGGGAAAATTTTTTATCTGATTTGGACTAACTGGCTCGCTATTCAACTGGGAAACCACTGATAACAATATTTTGAACATCATTTAAACATATTTAATAACCCTTTGTGCAAGCAAATTAGATATACTAGGGACAATTGTAAGAAACGCCTGATAGTTTGTTGGGTTTTTCGAATTTTGAATATGGAAATTAAGTGAATTAATATTTGAGGGATATATCATGTAAGAACCTAGTTTAAATAAGAAACCTATTGGTTACTGGTGGGGGGGCTTTTAGAAAGAAATATCTAAAAAGTTACTTGATGTTACTTTTATTATATTTATTGGGATAAAGTGTTATTGCATATTAATAGGAACAATCAAGATAACAGAGGAGGAAATCACACTACTGAGCAGCTTTCCTATGTTACAGATATTCTCTACTGTGTATGAACTTCTGTACTCTTTCAATGCAACACACAAATATAAACTTCGCTGAGTTGTCTTTGTCTTTTAAGGTAATAATTAGAAGAGAGTCACCCAGGTTACTACTTTTTATTCATTGGTTGAAGTCTTGGCTGTGGTGTTTTCACTTGGGAATATGCTTATCCAGGGTCGAGCCTAGGGTCACTGACTCCTGGGTTTATCAATTTTTTGGGGCTCCCACAGTTAGGTGTGGCTATGTGAACATCTCCCCTTCTCAAAATTAAATATATATACAGTGGTGGGATTCAGCTGGTTAGCACCGGTACATGCGAACTTGTTACTAAAATTTTACAGGTTCGCTGAACCGGTGCAAGCCAGAGATCTTTTAAATAAAAAAAAATCGGCAAGTCATTTCCGGCGGCTCTATTTCGAAGAACTGTGGAGAAGACGGGTGACGAGCATCATAAAAGTAAGTACTAGGAAAGGGGGGGGGGGGGGGGGATTGTAAGACATTAACGATTAAATTACCAGGGGCATATTAACAAGCAAACTATCATGGGCATATTAAATATCTAATTATCAAGGGCATATTAAGTAATTATCAGGGGCATATTAATCATCTAATTATCAGGGGCATATTAAGCAGCACATTATCAGGGGCATATTAATTATCAGGGGCATATTAATCATATAATAATCAGGGGCAAAATAATCATCTAATTATCAGGGGCATATTAACCCCTTCATGACCAGACTGTTTTTGGAATGTTGTGCGTTAGTGACCGAGGCTGTTTTAACGCTTCTGAGGTGTTTGTGTTTAGCTTTCATTTTCTTCTTTGTCAGTTGCTGTACCCACACATATTATATATTGTTTTTTTCAGGACAAGAAGGGCTTTCTTTTCATGACATTATTTTGTTCATATCATTTATTGTATTGTGTAAAAAATAGTAAAACATGGTTAAAATTAAAAAAAAAATAAACACTTTTCCTGACTTTTCTTTGTAAATTCTTTTACTAAGCTTTAAAAGCTTATGAAAAAACGTGCTAAATAGATTCGACTATAGGTCCTGAGTTCAGAAATACTCAATGTTTTATGTTTTTTTGCATGTTTTAGGCTAATAAATACAAGTAGCATTTAGCTGTTTCAAAACCATTAATTAGCGTTAGTGACACTGTAACACCGATATCTGATATGAATCACTGAATAACCCCCCACATGTACACATTTTTAAAAAGACATCCCAGGGCATTCAACTTGGGGTAATTTGACACTTTTCACGCTGTCATTTTACCACCAATCTTTGACAAGTTTTGGCGTAGTAATTTTGTGTGTGTTTTATTTCCACACACTTTGAAACTTAGGTATGAATTTAAAGGGACTGTTCTATTTTATTGCCAAACAAAATCCCAATATATGTTTAGCAACTTCCCCTGAGTATAGCGGTACCCCACATGTATAGGTTTGCTAGGTTTATGTGGCAGGTACAGGGCAAAATTTAGGATATGGTTATTGCAGCTTTAAAACGTGTATTTATTATGTAATACTTGTGACTACATTGCCTAACATGCTCATCCAGCCAAAAGCTACTGTAGCAGAATAGGAAATGTAGTCTATAGTAGGAAGCACTGTTTTTTTCTATCCTTGCTATCCTGCGGCTGCATGGATCAAATATCCAGCTGCTGCGGGCCCCTATCTACTGCTGGGGGCCAATGCAAAGCACTGGCCCCACTAGCAGTCTTTTTTTTTTTTAAATAAAATATCCCTAGAGGACCACAGACAGACATAACAAGTCATTGGTCCTCTACGGAATAACTTCTTATTTGTATACAATTTATTATTATTATTTTTAATTTTTTTATTTATTTAATTTTTTATTTTTTTTACATTTTTTTTATTTTTATTTAACTCTAACCTTAACCCTTTGGTTAGGGTTAGTACAAACCCTAATTCTAACTCTAGGATTAGGGTTTTGATGAACTCTAACCCTAACCCAAGAGTTAGGATTAGCACAATAGGAAAAAAAAAATTAAATAAAAAAATCCTTTGGGGGGCTGGTTGTTACTGGGGGGGGGGACCAGGGGGAGACTTCACACACTATATTTAGTCTCTCTCTGCCCCACGATCACCGTGGAGCAGGGAGAGACTATAGCTGTCAAAGCAGGCACCTGCTTTGACAGCTATTAACATCCGGGCACTGTGATTGGCTGTCACAGTGCCCGGATGTTTCCGAGGGGTCCTCAACCGACATGGCTGAAGTGTCTCGGTATCAAAACACTTAGCCATGTCGTTGGTAGCGCGATCGCGGTATGCCAGCGTGCATACCGCGATCAGACCTGCATGACGGTCCTGGACCGTCATCGGTCACGAAGGAAGTTTTTCCCCATGACGGTCCAGGACCGTCATCGGTCGCGAAGGGGTTAAGGAGCATTATCAGTGGCATATTAAGCAGCAAATTATCAGTGGCATATTAAGGAGCTAATTATCAGTGGCATATTAATGGATAAACTATCCAGAGGGGGGCAGATTTTTTTTCAGTAAGGGGCCCTGAAATTTCTGATGGCCCTGCGTAGACCAGTGGCGGACTAAGGGGGAGGTCCGCTCCAGGTGCCACTTGTTATAGGGGTCCTACTGGCTGGGGTGCCCAGGGTCTAATAAACCAGTGCTGTGTCACAGGTAATTTTTTGACTTTTTAATTTCAAAACTTCTATTCAGAATAGGAGAAATGAAATGGCCAAAATGCGGCATTCATTCCCAAATCTGATAGTGGCATATTGTGTAGCCGAAAACCTATGGATTTTATGGCAAAATTATCCCGAACGGAAGGCCTCCAAAGATTCGATTTACGAATGGCATATTGTGTAGCCGCATTTTGGGGATCCCTTTGATTCGGTTATAATGCTCAATCCAAATCCATTTTGGAATGGATCGGTGCATATTTTGTAGACCATAGTGTGTTTTGTTTTTGGGTATAAGTTTGGAGCTACCCAACAAAACATGTAGGGCGACACAAAGCAACTCCCTTCACCTTTATTTTATGCCGATGGTGGTACCCATCACAATTCCCTGTAGATTCTATATCACTACTTTCTGAAGCTTGGCGACTATTGGTTCCAGAATATCCACTGCCCCTATTCCATCTTGGCGGAGGGGTGCCAGTCCATGTCTTCTACCATGAACAATACTAGAGGAGAGACAAGTCACAATGGGCCGATATATTTAAAGGGATTCTCAACCTGCATTTGTATTCTACTTTGTACTTCTATTTTTTTGTAACTGGAAACTATACAGATTGGTGTATGTCTTCTGGGTCACTTAGCATTATGTATGACAGATATGATGCCCCTGTATATGCCACTTGATTAAATTTATTTGGCTTTCAATTGAATTTTTGGAGGAGTTAAAGAACCAGGGGTGTGGCAAGTTCAATGGATAGTATTAATTAAATGCATATGATAACTACTAAAGAAATCGTATTTATGTATCACCATGGATAAAACAGGGAATCCTTGTGTTCTATTTATTGCAATTTCTTGCCAGAAATTAGCATTACAAAATAAGTATTTCAGGTCATGTGCAGTGCACAGGATCTCACAGTGCTCTGATCCAATTACACAGTATTATGCTTTTTCAGTGTTCCTTATGCCCGGAAGAAGATTAATGGTTTGTGCTCATTTATCAATTTTCTTGCACTGTACAGACATCAAACAGCATTTAAAATCACTATTACTCTGCTTGAGATGTCCAATCCGAGGGCCTTCTGAGAGTTACAGAAATGCTGTGTGTAGCATCTTCATCAATGTGCCTTTTAGTTCTGTACTGACTCCACATGACTGCTCTGGTTCATTTAGAAGTACTAGCCTATGTCTGGCATCTTATTATTATATTTAAAATCTAGATCAGAGGAAAAAGTGTTGATGACATGAATAATTTTAATAATATTAATTAGTAGATTGTAAACTTGTGTTAGTCTGTCTCTGTCTTACTTTGCTTATAACTCCCATTTAAGCTCTATACCCAGCTGTAAATTATTGGCACTATACAAATAAATGTTACAGAAATGTAATCTGTAATCTTATGTTTGGTAGCATTCAGAGTATTCCCTGCTTTCCACTTTATATTAAGTCATGTTGGTGCCAGCTAGTTTAGTCCCAGTCAAATGTATTGTTACCAGGTTCCAAAATGTATGTAAATATGTAATGTCATATAAATCGGAATATAGCTTCTCCACATGTTTAAAAAGTAGGATCAATGATCAGCATTGTATGTATGGTTGCATTTATTTTTGATTTATAACAATTGTGAAGAATAGCAGGTAAATCCCAGATGGCACAGGTGGCACTTACCCAGCACATCGCTTTCGTGGTCCCAATCTTTCCATTCTGTCTGACTTGTGGGCCACATGGTTCCTTTACTTTATTACTTTGGTCCCTTTCATCGTGTAGCATTTTTGTCGTTATTCTGTGACCTTCTGTTTCTTAGTTTCTTCCAGCGTACCTGTTTTGAGTAGGAACACAACGTGTAGTGAGGATCTTCATGCACAGTAAAATCATAGCTGCGAGATGAATGCCCCCTGTCCTATATCTGGATTGTGTGAGCCATGCAGCCACCTCCTTATGTTCAGTGGATTGCATTTGTTCCATGTACATGTTGGACACCACTGTTTTAGAGGAAACTGGGTCTGAACTCATGATGTGCCATTCCTCAGTGAACTTTTTCAATTACATTTTTCTTGTTCCAATAATAACACTACAGTAGGGCATACAAGATATTTTGATTTGATCAAGTCACATCACTATAATTTCGTTCTTTCTAATTTAGTATACTCATAGTCATACCATATGTAAAGGCAAAATATAAACACAGGCAAATACAAAGCAAATACAAGAAATAAAAACAGGATATACTCTCCAGGGATGCCTTCAGCCCTTGTATGCTGGAATGGAATGAGAGATGATATTCACAGATAGGGTGTCCACCTTTTCTTCAGAAAAATACTGGCCTTGCACCTGTCTCCATAGACTTAACATTGGCCGGATGCCAATTTTTTTACCGGCCTGCCGGTAAAATACCGGCCAGGTGGCAACCCTATTCACAGACAAAAAACAGGACCCAGATTCAAAGATCCACACGAATCTAGTATAGGTCTCAAAAGACACAGGGATAATCGAGAACATGGGGGGAATATCATAGCATACAACTGTGCAGACAGTGTACAAAAGATGATTTAATGTTTAAATGACACTCACAAATATAGTGTGCAAAAAGAGACCGGCTCAGTTTGCAATAAATAAAGCGTTTAAAATAATGGTGCTTTACCAACACAGGATCCCAGAAGACCATACAAGATAGATGTAGATGGTAGTAGGTATTTCTGCTGTTACTTCCCAGGTCACACTGTGCAGGGGGTCCCATGTGGTGGGATCCAGCAGCAAATATTGACAATCAAATCAGGAGGAGATTTACAGCCCTACGCGTTTCTTTGAAGAGATTTCAAATTCCTCTTGGGACTTATGGACAGAAAAAAATAGTTTTTGGGGAGTATATCCCGGTTTTGTTTCTTATATCTGCTTTGTATGATACCATATTTATCCTTATAAAGCAGAATTTAATATCATTTGTTGTTTTTTTAATTGTCCATACCGTTTGTTTACATTCGTAAAAAAAAATTCCGCCCTAACCAAAATTTATTTTTTGCCGCCCCTTGCAAATGCAGCCACACATGTAATGTCACATGCACATGTACACACACACAGCTACAAGTACATAAAAAGTGTCATACAGTCACATTTACACACTCACAGTCATAGATACACAAACACACATACTCACAGTCACACATACAAACATATATACACACAAATGAAGAGAAAACACTACTGAATCTGACACTCACTATGGGTACCCTAGCAGTCCGCTACTGACCTCTTAAAAAAAGAGGTTCCGAGGGATACTGCCCAATACTGCTGCCCTTTCAAGTGATGTGTGTTACAAATGAACAATATTGTGTTATCCTACAACAAGGATTCCACTGCCATACATTAAAAGGTACAATAGATTAATAAAAACATAAAAGGTGAAATCAGTGATTCTCTCCATTGTCCCCTTCCTCCAATGTCCCCAGTTAAAATGGGTCTTGGTTGACACTAATGTGTCTCCTCATCAAGCATCATGCTCTGTAAGAACCTTCTCCACTAATTTATTGGGGCAGGAAATTAAAATAAAGAACATTTCTTACATCACAAGGCATGATCTCAATATTTCTCCTCTATCCAGTCAAGGGTCCAAATAATCACGTGTTTGTGTTTGCAGGCATAAGGCCTCTGATTTAAGCACAGCTAATGCAGTAAACCAAAATGAATTTATCTATGGGTGCAGGTCATGCTTATTGTTGCCTGTTGACAATCAGCCATTGTGACCATTGAAAAGGGCAATTACTGTCATGTGAATGTAGGATGACTGACTCTATATGAAACAAGACTTCTTTATGAAATTCCCATCTAAGCGATATTTAATTTCGATTGGCAAATAGATTTATATGCACTTTTCCCCCAGTATGTGACATTGGAACGGCATGTTTGGAAGAGTCAGGCAGATTAAACAAACACTGTCATCATGCAGCTCACATAGTTTATCTCAGTAACATGGTTAGACATGAAAATTATTTTTATCACAGTGTTTTCCCATTGAACTGACATTGAAGGTCAAATCTGCTTTGCATTGTGGTTTCTGACATGTTCTCTGTATACACTAAAGCTGTGTGTTATGTTGTTTGGCGCATTAACACAGATATTGAGAAATACCCTGCACCAGATTGGCTTCACTAGAATTCACTAGCCATAAATGTTTCCCCCTGCTGGGCCTGACCCTTGAGAGAGCACAATGTGCAAATCACCTGGCATGTTGTCTAGTGCAGCATATTATGCAAATCATCTGGCATGTTAGATATTAATATTTGTTGTGATCACCAATGAATTACACAAAGAGCAAGGAATAAGAAGTGACTGACCAGGATCTAGTACAATTTGCACTAGAATTGTTCACAAGACAACATGATACATAGGTAATTCCCTTATGATTTCAAGCATTGTCTGGGAGAAATGTACGTCCTGATGTCCCTTTAAAACATGGTTCTTTTGAATCTTAGTTCAGTGATACTCTGTAAAATCTAAATGTCACACTGGCTTCCTTTCGTAACCTCCTTTATAAAAGGGATCACAACCCAAATGAAGACAATTTTCTTTACACATAGTGCTAGAAAAAGAATGTGCTTATTGCTGTAGATTCTGGTCTTTGGGAGTAATCTGCTCCCAAAAAATCATTTTCCATATGATTACTTCTCCATTATGAGTAGCCCTGGTCCTTCCATGTACCATAGTTATTTGGCACAATCCTGAGGAAGGAACCTAACCAATTGGTCTTGAAAGCTTGCAACACAACTGTAAGCACTATTTTTAAGGGCGTATGGAGCAAACAAAGGTTGCAAACATCCAATTTAAGTGTTTTGTGAGGCGTTTCTACATGTTTCATTGTGAACAATGTGCTGCATACCATTTTAGCACTCAGCAGGTTAAAGATGTTCAAAGAATACCATGTACTTCCTAAATTTTATTTTCACCATCCATTCATTAGTATTCTTCTAGGCTGAGCCTAACTCATTTTTAAGGTCATTACAATGTTTAAATGCCGGTTGCTGTGGCTCTTTGAATGTAGCAATCATACAATCGAAGAGCTTCAAGGCCAGCTTGACCTGTTGGTGGAATCTCATGCTGAATAACTAAAGGCACGTAGCTTCCTGCGATAAGGTGCAAGGACAAGCAACAGGAGTATGGAGATAGGGACATCTGAACAACAAACACCTACTGAAAATGTTGTGAGAGTTTTACAATTCATCCAAAACATAACAGCAGATGTGCCCATTAAGCCATAATAACACCAATTGTATTAACAAAGAAATATGCACCAAACAGTGGAATTTGGAAATAGGTACTGGATATTTTCAATGCTGCTTTTTTTTCTATGTCTTACTGATAGAATAAAAATAAAAAAAAAAGCAATGGAAAGCTAGTGAGTTAGCGGGGAAAACTCCAGGTTTGTATAGCTTAATTGTTGAGCTGAAATGTTCATCTCACGTCAGCTTCATATTAAGGGCCTTTGTTAAATGCTTTGATTTTTTTTACCCTAAGGATTCTGTTATACTAATTAGGGTTTTTTTTTGTGTTAAAGAAACTGCAATTATATTTCTTGTGTGTCATTTTTTTTATAGTACAAGTTTCACATATTTCCTTTTTATCAGTTCCTTTTTTATGTCTTATCTATAATATTTAAAAAAAAAAATGTTTTAATCAGTATTCTCCTGGATAGTAAAAACGGTTACTGATTCTAAACTTTAACATACTATATTTATCTTTTTTGTACAATAAAATATATTTAGAGATAACAGTTAAAGGCTTTTCCCCCGTGTGATGTCAGTTTTTCCCTGATAAATAATGAAACCGGAAGAAGCTACTTAATTAAATGTGACTTTCTACAATACATAAACAGACTTTGATCTAGAACGCATTTGTTCTGTTTGGCCTGCTTTTATGAGTACATTAAATGTAATATCTTTTTGAACATTGGAAAGCATAAATAAACTCCACATCAAGGCACACACTCAATAGGGTGAGAACCTAACCTCACCTACCATATAGTGGGCACACAAAGCAGTGTATACTGCTACCAAAACCAAATGAATGTGTTGGAGGAGGTATATTTAAGCCTCCTCCTAGTTAACCCATGGATAGAGAAATGGATTCCAGATATTTGTCCTTTTATTTTTTGAATTTTACACATATAGTCATTAATAGGGAGTTCTAGTCCTTTGCATTATCAGCCGGTTTAATCAATTATTCCAGTGATGCGGTAATCCTGATTTGGAATTTTGTCCGGTACCAGCAATTCTTGACACACAACCTTCAGACTGATCTTTGCAATTGTATTCATGTTGTTTTATTAAAAAAATTTAAAATCTATGTTGAAATCTGCAATTTAAACTAATAAGTAATATGCTCTTGTTTCAAATTAAAATGAAGTATAAATAATCTGCCAAATATATTGTACTAGGAAGCTATTCCACTTGGTCTGCTCAATATAGCAGTCGTAGAGTTGCATGTTAAAATGCCTGACTGAACTGAAGCAGAGTAATAATGCAAAGAAGTAAAAGTGCTCCCAAACAAAGCATGTTATTTCCGTGTCTATGCATATATTCACTGCTGCTGGCTTTACAAAAAAAAAAACCTATCCTTTTATTCTCTTAGGCTATATAGAATTGAATATATTTCTATGGGTTCATCACCATTTAATTAAAGGTTTCAGTCTACTTTTTAAAAGTAAGGCAGTCCACTTAGGCCAATAATGTACTAAGCCTTACAATATCTTTAATGTGTTTGATCTTAGTGACTGCACATTTATAATTAGAAAAAAAATCATGTGATTCATTTTATGAACTCTAGATTCTTAGTATGAAAAACTAAACATCATTTACAATTCTGGTTTGGTAAGAAATGTGACTTGTACTGTTCGGTATGGAAATCTTTAAGATGGTTTAATGCCTTGATTATTGTGCATGTTACACTCCACCCCAGGGCTGGCCTTAGGTGTTCAGGTGCCCTGTGCGGGCCAACCCCACAGTATTCCCCTTCCTCCAACAGTCACAAGAAGTGGTAAGGTATAGCCACCAGATGCATTCCCTTTTTTTTTTTATTTCCTTCCTCTGCTGCCTTCACTCCATTTCTCCTCCCTCCTTTCATTATTGCCCCAGTATCACTTAGCATTGCACCCACAGCTAGGGCCGTTGCAAAGATTTTTGCCACCCTAGGCAATACACCCTGTCTGTCTCTCTTCCCCCCACCTCCACTGTCTGTCTCTCCATAAATTATGCCTCGGGAACCGCAATAAATATGCCACATACAGGACCCCCACAAATTATGCCACATACAGGAGCCCATTAACTATGCCACACACAGGAGCCCCTTAATTATGCCTCACACAGGAGCCCCATAATTATGCCTCACACAAGAGTCCCGGACTGAACCCACGGGACTTGCCACAGAACCCAGCTTGCAATCACTTGTCTTTCCAGAGCTTGCACCCACTGGTCTTGCTAGAGCAAGTAGATTGTACCTACAGATCTTGCCAAAGCACCCACATTACACACACAAGACCTGCAAAAGCACCCAGAATGTAACCACAGTACTTGCTCTGGCACACAGATTATATCCACAATACTTGCCCAGCACACAGATTGCACATATGATTTGCTCCAGCACCCGATTGCACACCAAGGACATGCCCCAGCACCCAAATTGCACACACGGGACATGCCCCAATCAGCACAGCTAACACAGTGAGAAGGCTGGTGAGGGGAGATCTTTTTATTTTCCCATGGGGTTCAAATGTACGGTGAGTGTTCTTAAAGTGCAAATTCCAAAAAAAAATCATTTTCCCGGGTTCCTCTTCTTCTAATCTGAAGCAAGAGTTTCTGTTTACAAAAAATGTTATGGAGAAACATATTAATGCATTAGCTTTGTCGTTTGTATAGGGAGTTCATTTTTGATGAACCTTTTCTATCATATTAAATGTTCTCCAATTTCCTTTCATGGCACTATGCCATTAAAAAGCAGCAACATCAGATTTGATGCCTCAATCCAACTGCATGCATGTACAAGTCTGTATTATAGAGGAAAGCGATAATGCAAATGCAATGTGCTTATTATTTCAGTGTATAAAAACACGGAGCCTGCACCTGAGATTTGTTTGTGTTAGTTTAGTGTATACAAATTATTTGTAAATCAAATGTTTTGTATATTCATAATGGGAAAAAAAAGAGTGATTTTGAGATTCTTACAAAAAAAAAAAAAAACTGTTAACACAATTGAGAATAAAGGCAATATGTAATAGCATCAAAATTACTTATTCTGCCTTCTATCCAGTAATATTGGATACTTCAAAATGTTACTGAGATTTTTAGGTAAGAAATGTAGCTCCAGTACACAGCCAAAAGAGAAAATATACAAAATAGCACAGAGACAGCACTCCTGATAAAATACAACAGACTGTTAAAATAGTTGAAAAAATATGTATTTATTGTGAGTATTAATATTAAATAGCATAAAAATAAACAAAACAATATCTACAAAATATACAGAACAACTCCACTATTAAAATCGCAGAAACATTTAATAAAAAATGATGTATACATATTAACAAATTTAAATATGCAATGTTTGAGCAATAAATGCTAATATAATATAGTGCCTATTCCTAAAAAAAGCCCTAGGCAGAGATTGAGATTTATTTGTATATACATTCGTTAAAAATTATTTAACCCTCTGGGGACTAAGGTGCTATTATAACAAACACTTCAACCTATTTTGATCACTCCAGAGATTTTAAGAGGTTAATAATTTTACAATTTAAAAATTGCCTTGCAATATGGATTTTAATAGAACATTAGAAATGTAATTCACAGTAGAATCTCTGTGACGACAGCTGGAATGTACAATGGCGATATAATGCAGATTAACTCCTTAAGGCCCTTCTGTGCTGTAAGCACAGCCTAATTTTTTTTTACCTATACTGGCATGAAATATCCTGCTTAGTTGACATCTGCTGCTTTATAACACTGCTGGAATAGGTCTTAAAGCCCCACATACCTGCAGGAGGTAAGGGACAGCAGTGAGTGCCCAGGACATCTCTCCACGTTGCCACAGGCAGCAATAAAGTGTTTAACTCAGTATAGATCATTGAGTTAAAAACCAGTAATAAATGACAACTCACATCATTGAATAGAACGTATTATCTTGCTAAAAGCATGTAAGGTGTGTGCTTCTTTCTGGAGGATGTGTTGAAAATGCTCCTTGAGGCGACTAATGCAGTTACACAGTTGGCATTTCTTGTGCACTAAACAGCTCCAGGACTTGTAGTCTAAATTTCTTCTGCAACCCTGAACTAAAGAGAAACCTTTACAACAGCATGCTTTCTACCTATCAATACAGAATAGAAGGAAAAATCTGTTTATCATTCCGTCCCCTACCATACGGCTCTTTTCCAAGAATATTGTCCGAATTTGGATCTTTTCGGTAATCTGAATGGCCTTTTAAATGAGCACAAAATTTAAAACAAAGTTTTTCTCCTGATTTAGGCATTTGCTTGCAATTCTGCTAACATCAGACTGCCAAACAATGAAGCCTCCACAGAACACATTTCCACTACTTCAGAGTTCTGTGACGGTGCGCTTTACACCAGGGCTTGACAAGTTTAATTTTTAGGAGCCAGAAAAAAAAATCTAGTAGCCAGACAACTGCACATCCAACCAGGCATGTACACACATAGAAAGTTACACAGTCCCAATTTATTT
This sequence comes from Pelodytes ibericus, assembly GCA_036172795.1. Taxonomy (NCBI): domain Eukaryota; kingdom Metazoa; phylum Chordata; class Amphibia; order Anura; family Pelodytidae; genus Pelodytes; species Pelodytes ibericus. The sequence continues at coordinate 139,632,101 of CM069858.1, forward strand.
TTCCAGTGTCATGAACTTGTAAGAATGCTTACCGCGTTCAGAATGATTTACCGTGCCACCGCAATGCACGTGACAGAAGCTGCAAAGTATGCAAACTGACTCGCTGCAAAGGTGGCATCCTATTAAAGTGCCACCCTTTAATTAGCCCAGCTCTTCAGAACAACCCATTGTTTTCACAAATCAAGATTTGTAAATGCAGACTGCATGGCTAGATGCTTTATTAATTATGGCAATGGTTTGATTTAAACACCTGAATTCAATATCAAGTGGTGTGACCAAAACTTTTGTCCATATTGTGTATGTATTAAATGCTTCCACTATATATGTACACGTGTCCATCGGTCTATCATCCCATGAAGCAGCCTAGCTATGAGCCCCACGGTGTGGTTGGAGATATAGGAGAGAGGCGTGGTCATGCACGGCTTGCAGCAAAAGCCGAAACTGCGCACTTAACGAAAAGCAACTAGCCGAGTATCAGGTTGGTCCATCCAGCTGCGTTTTACACACACGCTGGAATATTGCTATCGTGCGGTACATCTTACTGCTGAGAGATTATTGATTGCAGCGTGGTGAAAGCTATATTCCTTCACGCATCCCGGCTGCAGCAGGTCATTGCCTTATTTCAGGGAGAGCGAATAGTCGCGAGTCTCCCGTGAGGCTATTTTAAGTTTTGTACACGGAGAAGTCTGAAAGAGGCGATTACTTCTTGCTCGCGTTAATTTGCGTACTCTGTAAAGGGCACAGATTGCGTGAGCCCGTGCCCGGATACATAACTATTTCTTTGCACACGTGTTGCTCCTGTTTGCTTCCGCTTCCCACGTGGCTCTAGACAGGAGGTAGTCGCGGCGCACGCGCACCACAGCACTGTTTAATTGAAGGGAGTGGGCAGGATTTACCGCTGCTTGCACCTGGCAGCAGCACGGACAAACATACGGGAGCTTCAGCGGGCGGGACAGCGAGGGGGCGTGTTTTAGCAGCGCATGCCACGCCCTCTTAGTGTGACGGTTTATGGACTGCCATCAACCTCGGCCGTTATCTCAGCGGTTTCGTGTGGGCTCGGAGCTGTCTGACGCTGAGACAGGGACTGACTGGCACTGGTGCATTCAACCGCCTCCCGTCCGCTACTGAATCCAGACCCGGGAGGGACCGTTTTGCAGAGTAGTGTGTGTATCAGGAGGGCTTTGAGACTGCATGCAGCCAGTCCGCAGGGTAATCTGTGTAGAGGCCATTCTATCTCAGAGATGGAGGGGTGGCAGACTGACTGTCCTGTTTGATATAGAACCCCCTCCTAAATCTCACAGCCTGGCTGTCCTGTTGGGGGGAGGGATGGCAGACAGCAGTAGGGCCATCTCTCCGTTTTAATTGCTTTTAATATAATCGATTTCAAATTTTATGTAATTAGATATTATACCTATAAACAGTGAGGTGAACTATTGTATTGTTTTTGATCTAGTCTAGTAGAACAAAGGCCTGGCAGCACATGTCTGAGCCATCCTACTGACAGCAGGCTCTGGATGCGTTTAGGCAGCTCTGTTCACTGCCAAAGCAGATGTTTATATGGCTCGTCATGCAAGTAAAAATTATTTGTATAAAGATGCAGCTATAGTAACTAGAGGACATGACATCTATCAGTTGTGCTTCTGAGCAAAATAGTAAATTTTTGGGTTACTTGGTGTTTCAGTGTTATTTATTTAAATTGGTAGGAAAAAATGCAAAATTTCTATGCAGATGAATCTTGACAACTATAGATACATCTAACTATCTTTTGCACCTTTTTACTCATTCATCTAAAATCAAAATTGGAGTAAGCTGTACTGTTTAAAAAAAGGAAGCACTATAAATTGTTTACATTTTTATTTGTGTTTAAAGTTGCTAATGTAACTCAACTCACCTTGATGCATCATCATAATATTAATGGTCTAATTTGATTTATTGAGAAAAATATTTTTGAAGTGTTTTTTTTTTTGTCCATAACTCTGCAGCTTACATAGTACATTTGATTACCACAATCTCTTCTGCTGTGTAAGTTAACCTTTTGTGATATAAATATTTGCAAAGGAACCAATACTTCCCCTTAGTGGTATATTGCTCTTTCCCTGTTAGATCTGTAGTAATTTATTTAGTTTGTGTTTTAAACAGATCTTTTACTATAATGTAGCAATTGTCTGTAAAGATGAGTCATTGATAAAAGCCATAAAAAATCTCTAATGAATGAAAAACAGTTCAGATATTCTGTTTTCCAGGGACTGCAAAGGCATTGCCTTCTGCTTTAACAATTGCTTGCCTTACATTTAATTAATGAATGGTGCTATCTTTCTTCTTAGTCTGTTCTGTATACAGCTCATCCAACCCATTATAGGGCAACTTGTGTGTTGTTAATCAACATGCTGTATAGAATAGTAGATATATGGAAGGATACCACATTTAGCAAAAAGACCTTTAGAGCAGGGCTTGGGAAATCCTGGAAGCCATGGGTCCTAAAGTCCCTACCACTAGCTCGTAATTGTTATCACTAGTTTTACATCTGGGGAAAAATAACTGGGCTGGCTCCTGGATTGGTCTGTCTGAGTCCTAAAGCATACAGAAATTAAAACCCTGCTTTATAGGCTCCTTTGATAATCTGAGGTTACAGATGGTCTAGTCAGACAAGTAGAAATTGGGAGATATTTTTTTTTTAATAACTAATTTCTGTATTGCAGCTATAAAATCTTCCAATGTGTGTGTATAGCTATAAAGTATTTGTTTTGATAGGAAATCCCCCTTTTCTTTTTTTTTTCTTTTTTAACTTGTTGCTAAAACAGATTTCAGAGCCTTTTATAGAGAAATAAGTACCAGTATATAGTTTGAAAGGGTCAACCTGCATTGTCAATGTCTGACCAGCAGAAACTGGTATTGATGACCTTTATTGGAGTAACAAAGCAACCCCAGGATTTGCACACTGAACAGTAGTAGTTATTTGGCAAAGAAGAAAACTATCTTCTTTGTACACAGATACTTTGGCCATAATGTGTATGCTTTTATTGTTATCCAAACATAATCAATAATTACAGTTTCTTTTGTCTTTCTGCAGCATGGCAGATTATCTGATTAGTGGAGGCACTGGATACGTACCAGAGGATGGACTCACCGCTCAGCAACTGTTTGCTATTTCAGATGGTCTCACTTACAAGTAAGTGGTTTCTATATAGTTCATATCAATGAAAAACAGTGTTTCTCTCTCTGTCCTGTAACCAGGGAGAAAGTTCCATGATGGTATTGTACTTTCCATTCAGTGTAATCATTTTTAGTACACCACTAAAAGTAGCAATGTTGCCTTCCAGATTAATGTGCTGCCAAGCAGGACCTTTGTCAAACACTTATTTCCTACAAGACACCCACTTTGTGCTGTGGAAGGAAGAGAAGGCAGGGAAAGGAGAGATTAGAGAAAGGAAGCAGCTGGGGAGGATCATCATAGCAGGAAGGGGGCAGAGTTAGATTCAGCTGCCTGTCAGCGTTTCACATCCAGTAGTGATGTCACAGTCCACCTTTACTATGATGACGAGGCGCTGTATTATCACTGCAGGAGCAATGACGTCTACATTGCAGCTTCCTCTGGTTTCCAGGACACGCTTTCAGTCATGAATAGCGACCTGGTACCTATTATTTGGCAAACCCTGATATACGCTACAGTTCAAAAGTGGGCTGTACAGACAGACACACACACACCTATACTTATAGATCTATTTATCACACACACGTCCAAAAGTGAAGCACTCACCTGAAATAGCATTAATTATAAGGGGATGCTGCTGCGGACCTAATAAGTCTTTTATTTAGGCTAAAGGTTGACAAGGTTCGAAATAATGATTTTGGTTCTTTAAATCACCATTACCGTTATCAGCTGGATAGTGCTTCCCTTTTGAATGTGTATAAGATGTATAGATCTGTATGTAAAGTTGTTGCATTATCTGTTCATTAAAATAAATAGTGAAGCTCATTCTAGTGAGGTTTTCATTCATTCCCCCTCATTTTAGAAAACAGGCATGTATGAGGAAAGTAATGCATATGTGTACCCCAATACATATAGATCTGTACAGATGTGTGCGTGTATATTTACTTTCCTCACACATGCCTTTTTTTCTAAAATGAAGGGGAATGAATCAAAACCTCACTAGAATGACCTTCACTATTTCTTTAAAAGCTGAATCAAAATTTCTTCAATTGTCCTAAGTGTTTCATTTAATCCCAGTTGAGGTCTCCCCAACGATGAGGCTTTTATAGTCTTTACTACCATCATTCAAGCGCTATTTCTGTCTGGTTTGTTAGTAATGATTAAACAGGTGAATGGAGCTGTTGCCCTACAGCACTCCAGCTGCTGTGGGCTGCAATGTGATTCGGCTCAACCAACTCCATGGCAGCTTGAGTGATGAAGATGAAATATCTGGACTAGTGACCTTACATCCTCATATAGTTTGCAAAGTAAAGTGAAAATAATTTATTTTTAAAAAAAAGTGCTAGAAGGGCTGCATGATTTGTTTGTGGGGGGGGTTTTGTTTATTTTGTGAACGTGGTGGACCCTCACAAAATTTTTTCTATTTCCTTTGAGTGAATCCCATCCTGTAGTTTTGTAGAAGTTACATAGATTTGCATACATTTTAGACCAATCAATATCTGCCCTGTTATATGGTAGTAGAAATGTTTTTTTTTTTTTTTTTTTTTATAAATGCAAGTTCTATGAAAGCTGATATTTTAGGCTTTTTTCGTTTTGTACTAGTCTTGTGAATAATGTTTCCAAACTTGCCTAATGCAGGAATACTGTTTCTTATACAAGCGTAGGTAGAGCTCCACAAACCAAACTAGTTAAGTGGAGAATTAGGTATGGATCTGCACCAATAGGAAAGGGAGGAGAGTGGAGTGAAAAGAGGGGGGGCAGTGGTACTGCTGATTAAACACGAGAAAGCAGTAATGGAGACAACTTGTGTGAGTGCTTTAACTATAACTTTATACAAATTTAAAAAAACACTGTCATTTTGTTACATGACAAAGCAAGCTCACAACAGCCAGTGCTGCTAAAAAAAAAAAAAACCCACAGATCCTTTTTCTTAGACAAACATTCATCTGACGTTCTCAAAAAAAGCCTAGCCTTTTTTTTTCTCTCAAACACACTGCTGCTTGAAAAAGGTGGTTTCCTGCATTTCATATAAAACCCTGCAAGGACATCATTACTTTCAGTTTGCAGAGAAGCCTCTATAATACTAGCCAGAATCCAGATGGCTACATTTGGACTGAGCTGGTTGTCTCTATAATTTTTTTTTTAAATTGTATTTTTAGTGTATTTACTATTTGTTAAACGGCTAAATATCTTTTATATTATATGTTAAAATATTTAAACTTTACTGTACTATAAACAAAAAAATTGCAGCGAGAACAAGACTATTATTAAGGGATTATTAAGACTGAGTCACCCCAAAGAACTGACTACCCTTATGCAGATATAGACACAGTCTGTTGTATTCTTAGCTCTACTTTTTATATGCTAAGTAAAAAATAACTCCTTCGAATGAAGGAATCAAGTGAAGGTGGTTTGACTCACAAACATAGTTGTTAAGGTGCATGTTGCGTCCCTGTGATATGCTGATTAATTCAAGTGCCCTACCACAGCACATAGCATGCATCACACTGGTGGAACAAAAGCGAGATGAATTACATAAGAATACACTAACTTTGGGATGTTGTTGAGTCTCATGGCACTATAGCAAAAATGTTTATTATTTGCGAGTGGGGCTCTCTACCATGTACCAGTCTGTTCTAGTTTGTCTAATTTGGAATGTAGTTCCCTACTATGCTCTGTACCTAGCGCTACGTAAATTGTTGGCGCTATATAAATAAATGTTAATGTAATATTAAGCCACAGAAGACACTTTGTTTTTAAAACGTACATTTCTTTTATTTTATGTAGTTACATGCAATTTTGTTAATACCATGTAGATGTCATATTTTTATTTCTTTATTCACAGTACAGATAACCGCCGCATAGCGTCTGTTCAGATATCTATTCTGTCCCGTTTCCTTCATAAACGCTGGGTGCGCATTGTCACATAACACTGTTCGTTAACAGTTGTAGGGCGGTCATTTAACGTCTGATTTGTTTAATGTCCTGTGTAACAGAACGTATTGTGGACATTAAGCGATGGATATCTGTAAAAGCCATGTTTAGGTTGACTGTTTCTGTTTTCTTGACACATTGCTGGCCAACTTTTTTATTTAATTTTTAAAGGTGTTGTTGCCTCATGTAAAAGGAAGTTAAAGAAACTGATGCCGTATTTTATTGTTTCCTAGCGCTCAATGTCCCATAAAAGGTATAGAAAGTTCCTAAGGTTTCTTAGGTTTTTTGGGTTAATGGCAGGACTCTTCTATCTGTGATATCATTGCAAGGAGAACTTTTAGAAACCCATGCTACTGCGCGAGAAACTGCAAAACTTAATTGACAATGCTTTCACAATGTTGGCTAATGAGAGGATTTGCTTTGACCCTGTGCAATCTGCTTAAAATCATCTAAATGGATATTTACACACACCCCTTTTTATACTTGTGCGATGATGGTGAGGTGTAATATGCCAGAAGAATGCATGTGAAAGGCACGCTCAGATTACAACTCCTCTCCAGCACATTATATCATATCACTAGCATGATATTAGGGGCACACCATAAAGTGGTGTGCTTTGGTTTTGTGCTGCCTTAGAGCTGATTAAACTTGTGCACCCGTAATTAAATTTGCCCCACCCCCTTCCTGTCAATGCAGCACCTCTTTTCTGTTAAAATAAATCAAGAAATGTCTATTTTTGAACTTTTTAACTGCAATTGTTTTAGTCAACAAAATCTCCAGCAGTGAGGGACGGAACAGGTCTGTGAAGGCTGTGTATTAAGTTAACTTGAGAGATGGGAGGGGAAACACTCGCGTGACAGTACCAGGTGAATCAGATGGAGGAGTATCCGCTTCTTCTGCGGTTCCAGGGGGCAGACAGACACAGAGAGCCTATATCTCAGCCAATCCAGCTGTAGATGGCATCAGGGGACTGGGCTTTGGCAGAGATCCATGAGAACCAGAAGTCCAAACAGGTAAATGTGATCATCCCTCCCTAATATTTGAGTGACTTTTTCGTCAGTTGACCGAAATTGCAGTGGTTTTTAGTCCTAATTTTAGTCCCTTTTTTTTTAACTTGGCTTTTATTTAGTTATTATTTTAGTCACTGAAAACAAGCATATGACGATACTGCTTAGTCAACTAAATTAACACTGCTTCACGGTTGACACATTTCGCACACTGTTATTGATCCTCAGCAACCTAAACAAACTCAATACGTTCACATAAATAGAAAAATACTTAATTAAAAAAAATTAATTGGCTGAAAGTCAGCTGTGTGAGTTGGGCAAGGGTTGAAAAATGAACACTTAAACTTTTAGTGTATTTGCAGTTTTATAAATTCGTAAGATATTTAACTCCTCCTACAGCAAGTCTCTCTTCAGTCTTTTTGTAATAAAGGACAATAATTAAATTCATGCTTATTAAAAATATACACAGTACAGTGACCTAAGCTTTACACTACCTTTTGGGCTACTCAAGTATCCTTTCTACTGTGAGCTGATGCCCTTTTGGTATTTTGTGAGAATTTTGCCCAAATGTGTTTATTGTGTTTATTAATGTACTTATACTTTATTTGCTGCAAGGTCTGTTTGATGCTATTGAATTCATTTTGTGTACAGCATTGTAATGTGAAACTATGAAGATTTATTGTGGACTTTGCATATCCTTGCATTTTTTTTCTCTATAGATCTAATCTCTACCCTATATCCATGTAAACAGCCTTTGGTAGTATTTTACAATCTGGGTCATTGTAGTGAAACCAGTAAGCTGATATCGTAACACGGTGCCGTCCTTGTTATTTAGTCTCTTACATTGTTGCGACTAGGTGCAGTTATTTGTAACTGTAGTAGTGAGTAGTTTTGTCTATAACTTTTTTTTTTTTTTTAATTGAACTAGTTAATTCAGCCAGAGATTACAATGCATGGTAGTGCATATTGTCAATTTTCTTTTATTGGTTGGAAAAAAGTCAGTTCCAATTTTGTACCTGTTTTAAGCAGATTGCACAAACACTACTGGAACAGAATGAGTTTATCAGCCAGTGTAAAATATTTTGTAAAATATTACAGCTCTTACTGTTGACGTAAATTTGTTTAAAATTATTTTAAAATTCTTAATTCCAAATATTCGCTTGTCGAATTTTTTTTTTTTTTTTACAGTTTATTTTGACGCATTTTTCCATAGAAGCACATTTTGCACCAACCAAGGTTTTTGACATTTTTCCAAATGTTTAAAATATTAAACTGGTGCTAATATTGTTAAACTGACATGTTAAGTTATATGATAGGCGAGGGCCTGCTTCAGTGGTCTGTATTCTATTTGTAAACCGTTTGTTTACATTTTGGGATACGTTTCTAAATATTTGGTAATCCCTGTGGCAATACAATTATAACTCCCAGTATATTTTATTAAGGTTATAGTGTTCTCAAATTAGTGTATCATGAAACTGCAGTGAAGCACAACTTTCTAAATCTGGCACTCTGTGTATTTAAGCACCTACTGTGGAGTATAAGGTTCCACTCCCCAAAGTACTTTTTATCTGTGAGAAATGAGTTTATGTAATGTACTGTGTGATGTTGGTGTTTACTGTTGTGGTGTAAGGGAGCTCTTTCCCAATGACCACTAACTAGCTCCCCAGACAAAAATAGTAAATGTTACCACCCAAAACAGGTAATGGGCTGCGAGCAACCTGAACACATTTGCAAAATTACACTAGTAACTCCGTAGCGGGTATATCCAAAGAAGTCCAATCCAAGGTGTCCTAAAATACTCCAAACTTTTTTTTTTTTTTGTGTGTCCGTGGACCATTTAAATCTGCTAAAAATCACCTTTTAGCAGATGACAAGCATAAGGGAGATATTGGGGAAAAAACACACACGCTAGCATGGTTTGAGCTTCTTTGGGTTTAGCCACTATTGAGTTGCTAGTGCAATTTTGCAAATGTGTGTGTTTAACAAACAAGTTGATTTGATACTGATGCATGGAAGCACCGTTACCTAGTTTTACTCATTGACTGATTCAAGGTAGATTAAAACAAAAGGAACCTCAGTGGATCCAGCTCGTGCAGAAGTACTAATTGGCAAAAAAAAGGGAGAAAAACCTGGTGATATTTAAGTATAAATAAGTATTGATATCTGTGCTAGTAAATCACAGGGTGTCAGTCTGGGTTGAAAAAAAATAAGCCTTCAGGAGCTAATTTAATTTCCATATACCCCACTTAACATTCAATGGATGCAAAATTGTCAGGGAACTACATTTCCCATGAGCACTGGCTCCACATTTACATCACCGAAGCAAAGGAGCTTCGCCGAATACCAGGAAGGTGAGTATCTGTTATCTGAATTGACCCGGGGGGGGGGGGATTCTGGGTCATTTCGCTTTTTGGATCTTCAAATAAGGTATACTTGACCTGTATTTAAAAATTCAGTGTGTTTGTCAGACCGCAACCCACCATTAACATTTTCATGCTAATTCACGTTTTCTCCCATAGACACCAGCACATAGTTTTCTCTCAAGATTTGCATTAAATATTATAGCCTTTAATTTAGTTCAATTCAAAATAACTGCCCTGAGAGACGCATTAAAAAATGAAGCATATCATAAAAGCTTCTATTAAACTGATAGTACAACATTTTTTATAAATTGGATCTCCACACTGTTACTCTGTATATGTTTTATTATGATTTCTAAGTGGACTCATTAGTAAGATATGTATATAAAATTGTGTTGCTGATTGCAACTTAGAATAGGTATTTTTTCCAACTGCTACTTTGGCCTCAAGTTTGAAATTCCCTTCTCAATTCCCTGCAATTGTCTTTCATGGGTAAAGCCCCTAAGTAATGACAGTGGAGGTATGAAATCTGAATATGGAAGATGGGTAAAAATCTAAGGATGGGGGAATAGAGCTAGGGATGGCATGCAGAAACTTTGGGGAGGAGAATGATGTTCGAGAGTAATAATTGCTGGGAATATGAGAGGGAAGGGGGGAGGAAGGTAAGTAGAAATAAAAAGAGGGGTGCAAAGATCTTTGATACATAGACAAAGGTGCATTTTGGTGCCCTTCTCCTCTGACCCGCCACACATCCCACACCACCAATCCTCCATACATTTTATATATAAAGTATAGTGTGGAAAATAAATAAATCTAAATATTCAACTTGCATGCTTTAAATTTCACACACAGACACCCTTGCATTCACACAGACACCCTTGCATTCACACAGACACCCTTGCATTCACACAGACACCCTTGCATTCACACAGACACCCTTGCATTCACACAGACACCCTTGCATTCACACAGACACCCTTGCATTCACACAGACACCCTTGCATTCACACAGACACCCTTGCATTCACACAGACACCCTTGCATTCACACAGACACGCACCCTTACACAGACACAGTGACACCCTTACAGTCACACAGACACCCTTCCACAGACAACCTAAGGCACACTTACCACTTACACTTGTTTCTTTCCTAACCAAAAAAAAAAACTTTGCTGTTTGTTCTCCTCCCTGCTCTTCTACCTTCTTTTGCAGTCACATCAGGCACTCTGACAGTGTTACAACGTGAGGAGGCGGAGCATGCACCCCTCATGCTGCGCTCACTCCCCAAGTGTCAGGTGTGATTAGGCTTTCTGGTAACAATTTCAATAAAATGCCACCTGGGGAAATTGCCCCACATTGTAGGGCCGGCTCTGCGACAAGCAGTGCCAGAGCCGGCACAGAGCGCTGCACGGGGGATTTTGATTTTTCCGCCCCCCTCATTGTGGTGCCCTAAGGCAGACGCTTGTGCTGCTTTATGGTAGCGCCGGCCCTGGGTGGAAGTAAAGTTAGGAAACTATTTATCTAAACTCTTTTACTGGACTACAGTTCACATACTTCTCAGCCAGCCATTTTGCTGTCTGAATGGCATGCAGACTTCTAGGGGAAGTAGAGTTGGAAAGGTGGTGTTTTTATTAACATACCTTCCCCGTGCGTCTGTCTTCCTACTATTTTACCGACCTATCTATGATATGAAAGCTTCATCCCTAGTGTCCGGGGATATTTGCAGGAGCATGAATTTGTGAATTCACCATTATTCTGTGCAGCCTCCTTGCCGATTTGTTCACTACTGATGCAGGGTGCTGGGGTATGATAATACAGCACTGAGCCCACTGATAGAGCTTCACAAGAAAACTTTTATTTGGCATAGCTTTGTGCCACCTCCTAGTTACTGACCGGATGATTTTGTTGGCCTGGCCCTAATTACTGGGGCATAGAAATATTTCCTGTGCCATAACCTGCATGCCACTTGATGGAGGGCAACTGTAGGCAAAATTGTTACTTTGTGCTTAGCTGACCATGCTTCAGAACCCAAGATTTTTTTCTGCAGTTGGCCGCACAAAAAAATACATGTGCGTGTTGGGCCACAATAATTTCTCTAATTTACTTTAGTAGTGAAAAATATAGTGAATATCTTATTGGCCATTGCTGAGAGGTTTGCTCATCAGTAATGCAAAAGCAGTTCAACACAAGTTTAAATTGACTGTGTTATAAGAAAATTGTTTATAGGGCTAATGAGAATGTGGGTAGTTGTCAGGTGCGCTGTATCCTGCTGCCAATGGATTTAGTCTGCAGAAAAAAATGATTAGGAAAAGCAATATGCTACTTCTTGCCCTGTAACTTGCAAAAAAAAAAAACCCTTAAAAACATAGGATATTTCTAAACTCTGGACAAATATTAGAATCTTTTATCAGTTTTTCTTTTCCATTGGCTATTGTAGATGTGTAAAAGATTTTACAGTTAAAAGCTATTCCATCATATTTTTATTTGTTTTTTATAAAAAAAAAAAGAACAAAGTTTCAACTCACATTGGTGTGGAGCTAGTCCATTTGTTTTCTTATATGGTGTATCTGAGCCCTTTCTATGCTGAGAAAACCACTATATATAATTTAGTGCAAATACAAATCAAATTACAGGATTAAAACAGCCATTATCACAAACTGCACAACATGGTGGTCAAACAGTCTTGTCATGAAGGGGTTAATTAGACTACATAAAGTACCTTCTTGAGTCCTCTTTGGCTCCATAGAGCTCTAGCAGGGTGCAGACTTTCATTCAAACAGTTGTCTTTTACACACTGTAGATTAAAGGCAATCACCTGAACCTTGTTTATTCTGTGAATGTAGAGAATAAAAAACGATGTATACATTGTTAGCAGAAATGGATGAAATTTTACAAATTAAATATATATTTTTTAAATGTGCTACTTGTGCCTCTAGTTTGGTACCTCACTTCTATATCAAGGTGATGTCATAAACAGGAGACCAACATGTTTCATTTTGTTTTTTTTTTCTTAGCAGAATATCTTGACATGCAAGCGAGCTAGTTTCAATGAGATAAAGTCCCAAGTTGATGCCAACTTTTTAAAAAAAAAAAACCATTTTCTTTTAATTTATGCATTATCTTCTAGTTTTGCGAACACCATATATCATTTTTAAGATTTATTTTCTATTCTCTATATAAACAATGTATAGTCCCTTGGTGTGTGTTTGTGTGTGCGTGCTTGTGCCTTTTTATAATGTGGATCTACGTCTTTGACTCCTTTTTAGTGGAAAGAGGAAGGAACAGTTGTAACCGTGCTAATTCTCCTCCCATATTCCAGATACAAATAAATAAGTATAAGTCTCTCACGGCTTTCCTGCATGTTTGGCTGATAATGGAGCAGGACGATAGATCACGCAATGAGGTTTCTTCACCACCTTTGTTACTAAAGAACCCAGAATGGCAAGTTCTCCCTTTATATTTTCTACCATCACATTGTCCTAATGTGTATTGTTTGCCTGTGCCATCGTAAGAGAGTTGAAAGCTATGAAAAGCATATATAACAAGTGTATATGTTTTATTTGTGTAATAAATCAGAATATAACAGCAGCTGTCAAATAGAACTGTTTCTCGTTGCAGTCTTATACTTGACATTGTGAAATGAGAGAAGAGCAAAAAAGGACATTTTAAGTTGCATTCTCATATCTCGATTTTAAAATTCTGACTGGGTTATTTCAAAGGTATAATAAACCCATTCTCACTTTTAACCTATTATCCTATTCTCGAATTGTCTTCTAACACCGCAACTGAAATGGAGTATTCCATGGTGGACGATAAATACAGTGAGGCAGAAGTCCTAGGAGCCAGGGAATCCTGACTTTTAGAATCCCTTACTGGTGACTCTGATACTTTTTATGATTTTTACATAGAACTCTGGTGTCGCAATGTTCCTGGCTTCTACAATCTATACATATTTGTGAATTGTAGTACTAATAAAATTATTTCTTTTAATTGCCCTTAGTTTCCCAGACACATTGTGTTTTTATGTTGTTGATTTTGTATGCATGTTTGTTAATTTAATAAGGTACACAAAGTTCAAATGTAAAATGCAATGTACTTGGCATATTGCAGTTTTTTTCATTAGTTTTACGCTGAAAATCTAAGTTTACAAGAACCTCTAAATTCAATGAGTGAGAGAATACACAGGCTTGCCTCCCTTTGCAGCAGTTTTCATACTTTCCTCTACAAAAGTGCTCTCATTAGCTATTGGTGTAGATTGAATCTCTATTGAAATCTGCTATTTCAAGTTTTTGGATTTGGGTTCAGCCGGTTGTGTGAGTTGGAAAAATAATGTGGTTACAGGTCTGTATCTTTCTCGTTTGTTGCCCTACTAAATGTTAAATGTGTTCAAAATACATAATAATTATAATAGATTTTTCAAACCTTTCCCTGTCATTTATGTAAATGTTTGTTTGTTTTATTTAGGTGAAAATATTATGGGTTTGTCTAGGTTGTTAACCCGTCACACCTACAGAGTGATCATGAGCTAGGGACACAGTGGCAGAGACCCAATCACGGTCATTACACACCCTGTGGGGAGACTTGCCCAAACTTCTGGGCACGATCTGGATAAATGTAACCAGCATTCACTTTGAGGTTACATTTAGCCTGTCGGCTGAGGCCACCCAAAGGGGCCACATGTGACAGGTGGGATGCTCCGCAGCAGGATCCACAGCACAGCCCATCACAGGAGGCTGAAACGAGCTGTTATGTAAGAATGTTCTGCTCCATTCCCACAAGCTTTTAAGCCCAGTAATTTAGGACGACATAGAACGCCCTGCAGACGGAAATGGGTTTAGCCACAGTGATTAAATGCTAATGTCATACATGCATTCAGCTAGGTGATATATTATCTCTCTGTATATACTTCCCAAGCTATCTATCTCTGTCATTATGTCTCTTAACAGAAAGTGTGTCTCTTTCCTGCCATGTAACATTATTGCCGTTCAAACACTACTTTTAATTATCCAAAATTAGCACATATTTATATTTAACATACTTGAACATCCCCCAAATATAACTGTAATGTCTTGCACATGACCTTTAAAAAGTTGATGAACAAGATGCATACCTACACACTTCTTCCCTTTTTTTTTTTTTTTTTGGTTGTTAAATAATAACTTCCTCGCTGACTCTGGTAATGCAAATGTTACTTACAAATGCAAGCCAATTGGTTGTGAGCTTTTGTGTATGCACTATATGGTTTTATGTTGTTGTTGTTGTTGTTGTGTTTTTTTTATGCTCTACTAAATAAGTGGTTCTCAACTGTTCATGTCCCACATTTTGTCCTTGGTCATGAAGTCATGACCCATAAAATAATTATGTTTCCAAAACATTACTATTAATTCCAAACAATTTTGTACAGTATTCCACAATTGATATGTGCACTGTTCAAGACATGAAACAAACAAAAAACTGGGATGAGTACATTACACACTCACTGCCGTGTATCTGTCACTTCCAGTCCAAACTTCACTTGACCCATCAGGTGAATTTTGAAATTGAATGCCAAAAGTAAACAGCATAACTTGTCACTCCACGCAAGTTCACAACCCACTTTTGGGTCGGGACTACCAGTTGAGAAACATTGCTTGAAATTCTATCTCAGAGGAGCAAAGATATGACAAAGCTTGAAGCTTATCGCTTTGAATCACACACCACACTTTTAAGAAAAGCGGTCTATAGCACTTCATAAATCTATTTCTGACTAAAAATTTGATTCATTCTGGTAAATGTAGGTTTGCATGTATTTTTGTGTGTTTCTGTAGCAACAGTTTTGGATACCACCAACCACTGAGACGAAACAAAGAGCACCACTTGGTCAAATTAAAACCTATCTGTGTGAAATTCATTCTGACCCAAACATCTGAAAATAGGGTAGTGTAGACCTGCTGCCAACTCTGTATCTATAATCTGATAATCCGACTCCCACAATGCAATAAATGGTGGGATGATGACTTTCAGCCATACATTTGTTGGTGATTTGACCAGCACAATTTTTAGAGGTAATTATTTTTGCTTTGTAAAATAATCCACACACTTTATAATCGAAGGGTTCACGTTGAAGTGTTTATTGGCTGATTTGTCTGTTATGATTTTCTTCAAAAGTATTGGTAATGTACGAATACGGTTTGTAAACATTGTATTAAAATACTAGACTTGTAGAACTCTACCTAGGTATCAGTTACTGTAGTTTAAGGGGAAAGTTTTACGACAACTGTCGTAAAAAAAAAAAAAAAGGAAGTTATGTTTAATTGAAAGACTGTTTTGTGTGTGTGTATATATTATATATTTTAAATTGTATTACATTAACATTTATTTATATAGTGTCAAACATGTATGTAGTCCTAGGTACAGAGCATAGATGGGGCCTGCAAACAGACATGAGGTAGAGAGCCCTGCTCGCAAGCTTACAATCTAGAGATGCTTTAATGAAAGAATACAAATAATTTACCTTACTGAGCGCCCTATAGCACCGTAGAGGCGGACATAATTATTTACAATCTTGGGTCAGATGAAGTATGTCTGGCCTCTTCTGGCACTGTACAAGCAGAGAGGACTCAATAAGGTACTTTATTTGTATTCGACCATTAAAGCATTTCTATTCAGAATGCCTTCACTTGATGCAATCGTTCACTTAAAACTTAATTATTTTGCAATTTTACAGTTGTTCTTTAAGTTTAAATGATCCCTTTTGTTTTCTCGCCTTGTGACACAGAGTAGCCATTTAACTATTTGTTTCACTGGGAGATAAAAAAAAATTATTTAGTTTTTCCTTTTTTTTTTTATTTTATTTTGATGATCAGTGGAAAGCCAGCATGGATTTCTTGTTTGAGGACAGCACTGAACTTGCATTTCTTGTTATTGGTTAGTATAGTAAAGTGATCTAATGATTAGGAAGTCAGAGGGGAAAAAAAGGGGTGTGTCTGTGACACACAATGGAGAGGGACTAAACTGCTTGGTTTTAGATTATCCGCTTGGTTTGCAATATATAAAAAAGGAAATTACATTTATTTAAGTGAAAATACATGGTCTGTAACAAGAACACCACTTCTTTATTTGTTTCAGCAGTTAGTACACTCATTTATTTATTGCGCAGGGCTTTGTACAGAGATTATACTCGATTAGGTAGTTAAATCTATCTTTAAGCCATGGATAGTAGAATCTGTTGCTGACGACATTGGGTCCATTTCTTTTGTAACTTATTTTTTGTAATCTGTAGGGGAGTCTGGCAATCCTGATCCAGAAATGTAAAATGAGGACATTCTCTGAGTATCTTTGTTTGACTGTACATAACTTCTTTTTTTTTTTTTTTTTTTTTTTTTTATACAGTGACTTTTTGATTCTTCCAGGATTTATTGACTTTACAGCTGATGAAGTGGTGAGTTGCTTGCTTTTTTGTTTCTATTTTAAATTGGTTTGCCGAAGCATTTTCCTAATCTTCAATTCCTTATTATTTTAAGTCCAAAAGACCATTGTTGTATAAGTTCAACAGGCTGAGAACTGTAGAGGAATCTCCTAGTTGCTGTTCTGCTGTGTTGTAATTTATACACCAGTGAGCCAAATTTCCAGTGCAATTTATTATGTGTTTTTTGTTTCCTTTTTTCCAATAAAGGAAAGCTATACTGCTCTTACAAAATTTACCATAGGATTTAACTTTCTTGTTTTCAATATTTGTTTGACATTTCAGCACTGACTCTCCATTACTAAATGTACATTCAAACAAATTGGTGTAAATTTTGAAACTTGGCATATAAATATCTACAGGCTTGTACGGTTTTTGCCATGGCACAGACGGGCACATAATGTTACTATTCAAAGGTAATTTTGGCGAAGGCAGCTGTGAACACCCTGGATGAGCCCCCACATGGATAGAAATTGAAAAAAAATTACAAATTCTTTAAAAACAAACATTACATGAAATGATAAAATTGATATTTTGAAATGCATTTGCCCACTGTAGTGTTCATCAAAGGTAGATGAAATCAGTCTGAATTGAACATATTTTCTATATTGTAAAAAAAAAACAACAATGAAAACTAGATAAGACATTAATAATTTTAAAACCTGGTGGGGTTTTTTTTTCCTTTACAAACCTTCATAATCATATAAACCGCTAATTTGAAAAGGTTTAAATACTATAATAAATATTCATTAGTCAATAAAAATATTTTACACATGCACACTGAATGCTACATATAGTAACAGGTTGTCGGTGGTCCAAGAGAGAAATAGTCTACCTCCTTTTTATTGCTCGTAATCTGAGCAAAGTGTAATAATTTGTTTTAGCCAAATACACCTTGTTAACTCTTGCAAAATGTATTTCCATCTTACATTGCCAGATTATTTGCTTTATATCCATACTTCAATTGGTTTGATAGACTTCCAGTTTCTGGCAAACATGCCACCAAGATGATTTTATAAATTGTTTTAATGTAAATTTAGATGCAATAACACTATCATGGCATAGTTTTATCTTAATATCACAAAAATGTGCAAACCTTTTTAAATATAAATATTAAGTACCCTTTTAGTCTTAAATCATTAACTGCTTCTATGGTATATTGTATTCAGGTCTTATCCTTTCAATTCTACATTTATATCAGTTGTCACGGTTATATAAAGCCTTTGACATACTATAAACAGTGTGGCATATAAAATAAATAGATACATAAGTGTTTTGTTTTTTTTATTTAAAGGAATTATTCTTAAAACAATAAACATATCTCTTTCAATTAAAAAAGATGAAGTTTAAGTTGAAACCATTTTATTTCACTGCTTTTTATCATTTGTTTCAGGATCTGACTTCTGCTTTGACTCGCAAAATCACACTGAAGACTCCTTTGATTTCCTCGCCCATGGACACTGTAACTGAATCTGATATGGCAATTGCAATGGCAGTAGGTAGCAGAATTCAAATGCTTCTCATTGACCTGCAAACAAATCCAAACTAAATGGAAAACCATGCTTGTGTAGCTTCTTACAACCGTTTGTCACTTGCTCTGTTGCCAATTTGACCAGCACGAAAAACTTACGAAAATTAACCCTGGAAATACAGCGCAGTCAGTTAGACAACTATATATCAGAGGCATATCCTGCCAGTGAGTGAGAGGTGTGCGCCGAACTGGCAGCACACCAACACGAAATAGAGCTAAGAAGCCGATGGCCACAACAAATTCGGAATCAGTCACTCACTCTGTTGGCAATTCCACCAGTATAAAAAGTTATTTTTGTGTAAGTGTGCTGCCAGTTCGGCACACGCCTATCGGTCACGGGCAAGATACACCATAATGTAATTTATGGCTTCCTCGGAAACCTTCAATACTTTTGCATTGTTTGACTTCTAAGCATTAGGTTTTCCACCGGTGCCACATAAACTTATTGTAGAAACATAGAATGTGTTTGCAGATAAGAACCATTTAGCCCATCTAGTCTGCCCAATTTTTTAAAATACTTTTATTAGACCCTGCCGTTATCTTATATCTAGGATAGCCTTGTGCCTATCCCACGCATGCTTAAACTCATTCACTCTGTTTACATTTACCACTACCGCTGGAAGGCTATATTCCATACATCCACTACCCTCTCAGTAAAGTATACTTCCTGATATTACTTTTAAATTGTTGCCCCTCTAATTTAAGACTATGTCCTCTGGTTGTGGTAGTTTTTCTTCTTTTAAATATACTCTCTTCCTTTACTGTGTTGATTCCCTTTATGTATTTAAATGTTTCTATCATATCCCCCCTGTTACAACTTTCCTCCAAGCTATACATGTTAAGATGCTTTAACCTTTGCTGGTAAGTTTTATCCTTCAACCCATGAACCAGTTTAGTAGCCCTTCTCTGAACTCTCTCCAAAGTATCAATATCCTTCTGGAGATATGGTCTCCAGTACTGCGTACAATACTCCAAGTGAGGTCTCACCAGTGCTCTGTACAATGGCATGAGCACTTCCCTCATCCTACTGCTAATACCTCTCCCTATGCAACCAAGCATTCTGCTAGCATTTCCTGCTGCTCGTTAAATAATATTTTAGTGCCTATTCTCAAAGAATATCCATGGAATATAACTTGATAAATTACCAGTTTGTTCTCCGTAATATTTTCCAGAATTTCAAAAATTAAGGCCAATGTAAAAGAGTTGGAAAAATTCTCCCATTCAACTGAAGCCAAATTCCCTTCAATTCTACAACTCTACTCTGCCGGGGATCCCGGCATAGCAGACTTGCTTGTCGTTTTTATATTACCTCTCAGTTTCCTGATCATTTTGGATATATCATCTCTGGATCCTTTTTTGCTAGTTCTTTATTTTTGCCTCTGTATGGTCAGGTGGGGTCTGTTTT
Source organism: Pelodytes ibericus (assembly GCA_036172795.1). Classification (NCBI taxonomy): domain Eukaryota; kingdom Metazoa; phylum Chordata; class Amphibia; order Anura; family Pelodytidae; genus Pelodytes; species Pelodytes ibericus. The sequence goes on from CM069858.1 coordinate 139,651,935, forward strand.
CTCAGTCAGTTTGTGGGTAAAGGTACTACATTTCCTCTGTACTGTTGATGTGTAATAACCTGACCCATTTCATTGTTACAGCTGATGGGAGGTATTGGAATTATTCATCACAATTGTACTCCCGAGTTCCAAGCCAATGAAGTCCGTAAAGTGAAGGTAAGTGTCAATGCATTAATAAGAGCAGTCCTATACTGACATTTTGGACATATTTACTTTGAAGCTACCCTCTACACTTTTATTACAATTTCCATAGAAGATATATCATAACATATTAGTTGTCATCAGTACTAATGTAAAAATAAGATGTAGGCCAGTTTTTCCTCCTCATGTAATGTTTTCAACTAACAATTATGTGTACTTTAAGGGTTTTTCATCCCGACTCTTAATGACTCTAGCCATGATTTTTCCAGCTACATGTCTTGCATGATATAGTTGAGAGATTTCTAAACACCCTAAATTGCCACATTTTCTGGAACCAAACACTGAAGGATTAACCAAAATAAGCACCAAGAGCAGAAAACATCATGCCTGTCTGTCTTTTATATTATATCTAATTGCAGCCAGGCAGTCTATGTAACCATGGAAAACATATAGAACTAAACAAAGTAGAATATTTATCTATCTCTCTTTCTTTCAAATTTGTAGAAATTTGAGCAAGGATTCATCACTGACCCGGTTGTCATGAGCCCCAACCACACTGTCGGAGATGTGTTTGAAGCCAAAACTCGCCATGGTTTTTCTGGAATCCCAGTCACAGAAACCGGGAAAATGGGGAGCAAGCTGGTGGGGATCGTCACCTCACGAGACATTGACTTTCTGACAGAAAAGGATTATACTACCTATTTGAGTGAGGTATGTAATCTGTTACATTGTTTTTGCTTTGTGTGTAATTTTAGGCTAAACTAGATATAAGGAGTCCATGGGATCTTGCTCCATTACAAACCATGGGAGGCTGTTATCATAGGGGACTACAGATGCATGGTAATAATGTATTACTGGTCATCCACGTTCATTTCTTTACACATGTACTTGTGAAATTATAAAAATCTTCCTCCTTTTAAAAATGAAGCAATTATTTTACTTCAATAGAAGGCCCCCAATATTGTTTTAGACGGTTTTTACTGATGTGGTTAAACTTACATTTACAAGTAAAATATAATTTATACTAAACAACATTAAGGAAACATTGTCTCTTTCAGTTAGCCACTTAAATATCATTTGTACCTGCTGAAATACTCAGGAGCATCAGTCAAAATGCAATGTTTGTATTTCTATGTAGTCAGTATGTTGCCCTTTTTTTTTTTTTTTTTTTTCTTCCAGGTAATGACCAAACGAGAAGACTTGGTTGTCGCTCCAGCTGGCGTCACACTGAAAGAAGCTAATGAAATCTTACAGCGTAGTAAGAAAGGTATGTTTGTAAATTGAACAATTTCAGGTCTTTACTCCCATTAAAAATCAGTGTGTGATGATTAGACACTTTGCTTGGCACTGCTTAGCAAGCAGTGTTCACAGTAATTGTCACATGACAAAACAAGACATGTCATATTTGTTTATAGTAGTCATTCCGGCACACTTGGGATGCAAGCTGATTATCTTGGGTGCCAGGGACGAGGATTGTCCATTAATTACGGTATGCAGTACTCATTTTGAGGCGTGATGGCAGACTTGTTGCCGGAGTTTTATGTACCTTTTTTAGTTTTGTAAGCAAGGAACCCATGTATCGGAGTAGGGTCCATCACACAGTGGTAGTGATTGTGGCAGCAAGCCCTCTTGCTTTGGGATGTTAACATTAAATGGGGCAGCTGTTGATATATGCATTTAGCTTCTCACAATAATCTTAAATGGCTAAAACAATGACTATATTTCTAAAGGAATAGAATAATATAACAAAATATAAGAAAAGCTACTCATGTTGATTTTAGTGTGATTTCTATAACCTGCAGGGACGTTTTTACCTTCACAACAGTAGGTTTTGAACTACATGTGGTGCAATATGGTGAACGATTTAACTCTATCCAGCAAGCATATGGCAGGAGTTACATAAGCCCCCACTGTATCTGGACTAGTGTCATTGTACTGGTGCTAGAACCTTAACAAAAATCATGTCATGGAGTAGCTAGTATAAGAGTGCAGGGAGGTAAGTTTGACTTATTGTGATACAGAGTCTTACTATGGTCTTTTGGCGTTGCTTAATGACTGAAGGTGGGCAGATTCCGGCAAACAACAAAAAGACTGATGTCTTCCCAGTGGATGAGGAAAGGGTGTATATACCAAGAAATATGTCAGGAAAGTATAAACACGGTAAGGTGTTTAGCCGTGTCCAAGGGAAAGCATTGCTTTAGGATGGCTGTTCCTTTCAGCTTCTTGGAATCCATGAGGTAAAGCTCGATCTGCCATCTTCGCTATCTGCTACTGAAGGGCAATCTTTTACTGCCCTTCCCTGCATTGGTAACCATGTGTGTCTTGTTTCTAATTGTATCATGACTACATAATTGTTTAAAGGAGGAGCCATGTTTGTCTAGGCTGCAGTGTGATATCTGTATGTCATTTTTACTGGGCAATTGGCTTTACTAATAACTGAAAAGCTTACAACTCATGGCTATGCTGACGTCTGACAAACAGAGGAGCTTTTATGGCTTGAGATTTTTAATCAACTAAAACTGGCTATGATAGAGCAGATGACTCTCTATAGGTGTGGCACAACATAGGATGAAGCTTCATGCAGGTTTTGAACTAAAAAGTGATCACAAAGTTTTTTGGATCTTGAATAAATGGTTTGTAGATAATCAACCCGCCATTCCCTTTACCTGAAAGACATTAATCATGGTATTTCTCCTCTGCAGGAAAACTACCCATTGTTAATGACAGTGATGAACTGGTTGCCATCATTGCCAGAACAGACTTAAAAAAGAATCGGGACTACCCCCTGGCCTCCAAAGATTGCAGGAAGCAGTTGTTGTGTGGTGCAGCTATTGGTACCAGAGAAGATGACAAATACAGACTGGATCTGCTAATGCAAGCTGGTGTTGATGTGGTTGTGCTGGTATGTATAGCTAGTAAATTAGTGTGTTTCTGCTGTGTATACAGTTGTTCTGGAGCAGTAGGTCAAACATGAAAATTAACTTACATCTGAAATTAATAGAACTGTACATTCCGGTTGTTATTCCCCATAATCTTCCCTATTTATCATTTGGTAAAGGCACACTTGGTACTTGCACCAATGCCTAAACTTTTTCTTTACCAATTCCTATTTTGACAGGACTCCTCTCAGGGAAATTCTGTCTATCAGATCAACATGATCCATTATATTAAGCAGAAATACCCTGAATTGCAGGTGGCTGGTGGAAATGGTGAGTTCATGTGAATATACATATGGACCTGTTGTGCAATCATGTACACATTGCTAATTTGCTGTTGGTTTTTCAGTGGTGACTGCAGCACAAGCAAAGAATTTGATTGATGCTGGTGTGGACGCACTCCGTGTAGGCATGGGATGTGGATCTATTTGCATCACACAAGAAGGTGAGTGGTACATACATTATACTTCAAGTTCCTTAAAAAGAAATGTCTATTGTATATGAACTTTTTTTTTTTTTTTTTTTACATAGGTTGATTTTTGGGTTTTACCTTGTTATTGTAATTTGCTTATTTTCAAAAAAATATAATGTAAAACTTACATATTTTCAAACCTCTGTATGCATGATGTGTTTGTTATTAGTGTTTGAAAATTCTCTGTTTTTTGTATTTTTCAGTCCTGTCACCAGTTTCATGCTCGAACAGTGATGGCTATCCTTGGCACAGCAGGTGTTTAGTCATAAGCATTATGGGATAGGTAGTCCCCAAGCATCTGCACTGCCAATTTTAGCTATCACTAGTGTGTTGCATTTCCTGAATATTTGTCATCTGCATTTGTTTAATTATGTAATTTCACTTTCAGTAATGGCCTGTGGCAGGCCTCAAGGAACTGCAGTGTACAAGGTTGCAGAGTATGCCCGCAGGTTCGGTGTTCCAGTCATAGCAGATGGGGGCATTCAGACTGTGGGTCACGTGGTAAAAGCATTGGCTCTTGGAGCCTCAACAGGTAATTCAAAGTCCTGCTAATAAATAAAAGGGGAATCAATATAAAAATAGTTTTTATTAGAGATACCAAAGTAATATAAAACGGTGTCACATATCATAGTATTAACACAAATAAATACATATCAAAAAACAACATGAGAAGCAAATACTATAAGACATAAACACTCACTTAACCATCATTGACCAATATCATGTGACAATACACATCAACATAAACACACAGAAAAAAAAAAAAAAAAGATTACCAACAAAATGCAATAACAGATGCAAGAAGGCTGAGCACAGCTCTTGACAAAGGCTATTTGCTGAAACTTCCAGGGTTCCACTCCTTACCTCAGCCTCACTCCTTGTGCTCAGCCTTCTTGCATCTTTTATTGCATTTTGTTGGTAAAGTTTTTCCTCTGTTTATTTTGATGTGTATTGTCACATGATATTGGTCATTGATGGTTAAGTGAGCGTTTGATTATCTTATAGTATTTGCTTCTCATGTTGTTTTTTTTTTATATGTATTTATTTGTATTAATACATTTATATGTGACATTTACTTTTGAATCTCTAATAAAAACTATTTTTATATTGAGTCTCCTATTTACTTATGTTTACTTGGGTCCTTTTTGGACAGGACCCTATAGGCTGGAGTCATACTTGTTAGTTGCATTTTTATCTAGTATATTGTTTTGGGGTTTTTTTTTTGTTAATATTAATTCAAAATCATGCTTAATTCAAAGCAAAGATCTCATTTGGCACAGTGATTCATGATCACATAACTATGGAGACTCGTATGAATGAACATTTTGCAAACAAATTGTTTCCTTCAATGGTGAAAAACTTAATATGTTTGCTTGGTATCACAAACCTTAAAAAAAAAAACGTTTGTTTTCTTAGGCCTAATTGTTTTTCGGAGTATTAGGCCTCTCAAAATGTGTTGGAGTGGGGGGAATTATTCTGGCTTCATGTTTATATCTGTGTCAGTTCTATATGCTCTATGTCCTCCTTACCCCCCACCAATTTGGTATCTGTAAATCCAACCACATTCTGCTTCAGTATCCACTCTTTGATATGGAAATTAAGCACAGATCTCTTTACTTAGGCTGATAAATGGGCAACTTTTGTCAGAAAGATGAAATGGTCCCATGGTTTGAATGGCTACATGTATCCTTTAATTTCTTTTTTTTCTTTTTTTTCCTTTTAGTAATGATGGGCTCCTTGTTGGCTGCTACCACGGAGGCCCCAGGTGAATATTTCTTCTCTGATGGTGTAAGGCTCAAGAAGTACAGAGGGATGGGTTCACTGGATGCCATGGAGAAGAACACTAGTAGCCAGAAAAGATATTTCAGGTCTGTTAATATTTGTTGTGGAAATACTGCTCTACGTGGACAAGTATTCTCGGCTGAATTGCCTACTAGCTGTATTAAAGTATTGCCTCTTCACCAAATGTTTAGTTAATAAAGTGTCTGTGTTTAATCTGTCTTTCTGACAGTCTTAAAGTGAAATGATATCTGATGCTCCCTCTGACTTCTTCTCTTATACTGCAGTGAGGGTGACAAGGTGAAAGTAGCCCAAGGAGTGTCTGGCTCCATCCAGGATAAGGGATCCATCCATAAGTTTGCACCATACCTCATTGCAGGCATTCAGCATGGCTGTCAAGATATAGGAGCCAAAAGTCTGTCAATACTACGGTAAGCAACTCACAGCCTGATTTATGTACATGGTGCTTCAGCAAAAAAAAATAATTGAAAGATTTTAATAGAGTGTAGGCATTTAAATCTGACCTAAAATTCATTTATTTTTTTAATGGGTCCCTTTTATCAAATCTCAGAATAAATCTGCTTAACATTTGCGGGTTTAAAATAATTTGAGTAAATAGATTTTGTAAAGTACCGTATTTGCTCGAATATAAGGCAACCCCCCCCCCCCTTAGATACTTATTTAGGAAAAAAAGTCTGAATATAAGACTACCTTAAAAAAAAAAGTTTTACTTGTAAACATGTGAACTGTTTTTCATACTTAATAAAATTATAATAGAAAAAAAAATGCATTTCTTGTTTTTATTTGCCAATCTGCCCCCAAGGCATAGCCAATGCATCCCCCCACACATAGCTAATGCATCCCCCACAGAACCATCTGCCCCCACCCACACTTACCAAAAGCATTCCCCACACAGCCAATACTGCCCCCCTAGACTTAGCCAATGCATTCCCTCACAGCCATCTGCCCCAAGAATTTGCCTATGCCTCCCCACCCAGCCATCTGCCCCCTCCCACCCCTACCAATGCTGCTGCTTGTGCCCACCCTCCACCAATGCTGCTGCTGCCCCCTCCCTCCCCAGACTTGCTTCTACTATCCTTGGTGGCTAGAGGGGGCAGCCCTTGGATGTCTTTGCGATGCACACAGACATCCTCCAATGCTGTCTGACACTTCTGTCTTCTATGACGGACCACCAGAAGGTCAGGTGACCTCCCGGCTTCCGTCATAGAAGTCACAATGGAAGTGCCGGGCAGCACATATCGTGCAGACATCCAGCGGCTGCATGCAAGCAGCATCCAGGTCCCCTGCAGCTCTGTTTAGCTGTAATTGTCTTCTTTCTCACATACTGCACACGCACAAATTATATATTGACCCCATCTAAATAGTTTCTAAATTTTTACCCTAATCTAACCCTAGATTTTTAGCTAATAAAGTTTTTTTATTTTTTTCTTCTTTTTTTTTTTTTACATTGCAATGTTGCTGACTGCCTCTAGTGGCAGAAGTTACAAAAATGTCACTTCCGATGCTCTACCCACAAGAGGGCATCAGCCATATAATGCTGCTCTTCAATATGGCGCCTGCGAATCGCTCCATGGAGCCCTAGGCACCGGATTCTGGGGTTTGCATCACTGGACTAGGTCTGTCCAATGTCTGCAAGGGGTTAAAAGTACAGATTAAATAATAATTTGCACATATTTTAGAAAACCTTTAGTAGCTTATTTGTGTCCATGTCTCACACTTTTTGTAGTAAAAATAAATGCAGAGCTGTCCAAATAACACATTTAAAAATCATTGATCAGGGATCGCTTTCAAAATGAAGTGCATGTTTCTATGTTCATAAAATAGGTGCAGACTAGGAAGGATTTACAGTGGTATATTAATATAGCAACGGAGTTTGAAATACTCTGACTGCTTATGGTGTTAAAAAATAAATAAAATAAAAAAAGATAAAGCTGTAACTGTACAATAGTGTTCTGGTACACACAAAAACAGCAAAAGTTGAAGTGGCTGATGCAGCAACTTGGAGTAAGTTATATATGTTTTTGAATAAAAAAAAAGACTCTAAGGAGGAACCATGACTGTTCCTCCTCAGGTTTGAGCTTGGATACATTATATTTGGTGAAATGAAGAACCTCTAATTCCATGTTTACAGGGGCTGCCTTATCAAATAGAAAATGTGGGCATCTGCACTACCCTCTTCCCCAGATATTTTGCAGATATTTAAATGCTGTTTCAGAGTGATGATCTGAGTTTTAGTTCAAGCACAATCTTCTCTTCTTTTTTTTTTTTTCCCTTTCTTTTTTGATCACATTATTAACCTTCTTTGACATTTCATACTGTGACCATGTTTATCTTCTGCAGTTCCATGATGTATTCAGGTGAACTCAAGCTGGAGAAGAGGACTACGTCTGCACAGGTTGAAGGTGGAGTCCATGGTCTTCATTCGTAAGTTCATGCCTGTTACATATTAATCATTAATAAAAGTCTATTAAAGCTCACTCTTCACATTTTTTTTTCCTGTTAACCATTTGTGCTACTGAGTACTTTTCTCCAAAGCTAGTTTGGTGAAATTTGAAATGGGATTTTTAATTTCCCTTGAAATCTTTAGCTTTCCTAACTTTACACAGCTCTTTTTAGCCAGATCTCTATTATGACAAGCAGCCATGTTGGCCACATCAAGAGGTGTGTGTGTGTGTGTCCGTGTGTGTGTGTCCGTGTGTCCGTCCCCACTTCCCGTCAGTCAGGAACGTAGCAGTTTAGGTTTAAAAAAGACTATCAAGTTCATTCTGTTTTATTAGATAACAACAACTTTCAGCCTTCACCATAAGCTTGTAAATGGCACTCTGCATTAAAATGTAGACAACCCTGTTCTAGATCTTGCAAAAGGCTCCTGTGGTAACTTAAATTTCTAATATTATATGCTAATATGCAATCATTTTTACAGTGTTGTGCACACACGTGGTTACTTTGTGATGGTAACACACAAGCTGCTTTTGCCCTTTGTTGTGAATTTAGAAGAATCCCACTCCCCCCCCTCCCCATACAACACATCTCTAGAAGGGGTATAATTACATATAATAAAAAATAAAACAATGTAATAAAAAAATATATATTTTAGTTCCAGCTACTGTTTTGTTTTCGGTTTCCTTTTGAAACCAAACAAACCTGACATTACAGATAAAAACTACCGTGCTTTGCAGTTGGTTGTAGAGAGCCCAACAATAGACCTGGTTTGTCGATTGTGTGTTTGTGTGCTGAGTGGAGAACATACATGCTGGAGAACATGTATGCTCACCACAATGAAAACGGGGATCTCATTAAATGCACATATTTCATTTGTGTCTGTAAATATATGTTAAATTACATGGCCTAACTGAAGGAGACCTTTTGTAATGTGTTCTTGGGGAGTATATATATATATTAATATACATACATTTAGCTGAAAAATATATGAATCTTGTCAAGTATACATCAAAGTATGACCTAGTGTATTTTAAAAATCTTGTTCTTTGTGCTGTAGCATTTGCACGGCACTATTTAACGAGCGGTTATGGCATAAACTGAACGAGTGCAAATACAAGAATTGACACTGTGAGTGTGTGTTGGCTGGAAAACATTAGGGCCCTTCCTCAAGAGACTGAATTGAATCCAGGTCAAAATAATGATCCCATATTGATTTTAACCTGTATAGTTGCTGAGGATTTTCTCAACCTCTACATAATTTGTGTTAAATATCTATGGCATTGATGGATTAAACGACCAAAACAAACAACTTAAAGTTACTAATTCTTTTGAATGGTGCTCCAATGCAAAAATATTTCACCGTAGAATATGTATACGCAAGTAGTTTGATGGAGAAAGTAGCTGGTCATGTTTCACATAGCCAATGCAGGTAAGGAAAGGAGCAGTCTCTGCTGCCAGAGCACCGGTCACTGTGATGTAGTTAGTCCCACCTTAGGTTCTCTTTTAGGTAATTGTGGTAGTTTTTCTAACTCCATTTCCCCTGTGCTTTAAGGACCCAAAATATAGCCAGCCAATGAAAACACATGGATGAAAGCGGCTGACTTGTGCATATAAAAGGATCACGCCAGTCTTAAGCAAATTTGGACAAACAAATTAATATTAATTGTGAATCTTTAAAATATGCATTTATTGCATTTTTTTTTTTTTTTTTTAGTGTTTGCTAAACTTAACTATTGCAGACTTTCTCCTTGATATTGGACTTCCCACTGGGAAATGGGAGTCCTCAGCATCTCCTGAGAGCCAATTATAGACACCTCATTGCGATGCATGAGAATGTCCTCTACATACATGCACAGTGTGAGTGATGTCAAAATGGAAAGAAAAAAAAAAAACAGGGAGTTGGTTACCAGCAACTGAATGAAGTTGTTCAGCTGAGGCTCTTGCAGTGTTTTCCTTTACAGTAGATGGCTAGAGCAGGCAACTTTTGAAATATATTCACATGTATTTCCTGCATTTGCATGCCAAAACACCTGTACTATGTAAAGCTTAAATACAACTAAGTTAATTTGATGCCTTGAGTTACACTTTACTGTCCCAATGAATAAAGGGAGCACTTCATTAGAGTACACCGCCGACTAAGGCATGATTGGGTCTTTTTTTCTGTTAGTGTTCCATTTCTTCCAGAATTTTTAAATGCCAAGTTTTTCACAATATTGAGCTGGTCGATGGACATCTTAATCATCGTAAAAATAGTCCGTAAGCATTGAATAAAGGGAAGGTAAAAAATGATCTTGTATTTTATTTTGTATCCCAATGCTCCCTTATAAAAAATGATTAGAATGTCCTGCCAGTTATCCAAAGCTCTTCTCGATCTGTGATGCCCCTGCCACATGTCATCCTATGCTAGTGCACGAGACAACAAGCTTTATACACAATGCTTTCCCAATAATGTCGATGAGAAGGTTTGTGCTGATGAATCTGTGTAAACGGCCTCTCACATTATGCCATATCATAAGCATGATCTCAGTGGCACACCATACCATATGTTATACCTCAGTGCAAGCACCTAGAATGCAGATATCCTCACAAGCATGCAGGGCCGTCTTTAATAGTGATTGGACCCTGGGCAAGCATTTGCTTGGGCCCCCTGGACCCTGCCCCCTCCCCTGCATGCAATCCCGCCATCCATCGCAGTGTTACCCCCCCCCCCCCCACACACACACATATGCCATAATTGTTGTGCCATTCAGATGCCAGGAATATTGTGCCAGCCGGATGCCCAGGAATATTGTGCCAGCCGGATGCCCAGGAATATAGTGCCAGCCGGATGCCCAGTAATATTGTGCCAGCCGGATGCCTGTAATATTGTGCCAGTCGGATGCATAAATTTGTAGCAATGCCACCACAGTCAGATTCGAGGTCTGTTGGCATGTATACAATGTATTTGTAATGTATCAGGGTAGATGATGATTGCACAATAGGGAAGTGAGCTCAGATATTCATTCTAAATGGCATCAGTGTCCATAGGAGTGCATATCCTTGTGTATTGGAGAGGAAATGGTTTAGCTGTCCTTGGGGTCAGGGCATACAGGCCCACAGAGGAAGTGACAAAATATGCAATCCCGGTAGAAAATTAAAGAAGGGAACAGTTCTGAAAACTAAAGAAAAACTGAAAGTTGAAGTTGTTGGTGGTTTTTTTTTGTTTTGTTTTTTTAAACAAGATTAAGGTAAGGTATCAAGCGCTACACACTGATATAAGTACATAAACCTGTGCAAAATAAAGGTATGTGGTACACAACCTTTAAAGGAAAAGGATGGTTTAATCATGGCTTCGTAGTGTTGCCCATCATTGAGATTTTTTGCCAGTAATGCAATATATGCATGTACGTGTTTTGGTATGGGAAGAGTAACGCATCTAAATCCAAAACAATACTTTAATGTTTTCTTTTTCTTTTGCCCATGCATCCATCCTAGCTATACATTTCTGCCATGTAAGTAACCCAGAGAATTTCTGTCTTCTCATCTGGAAGGTCTCGTGCCTTACACAATGAAATAAAATCAATTATAAATATTTACACAAGTGAAACTGTATTAGTGGTACTTTAAGCAGTGAATGTAGAGTAACATTAATATATCTTAATCTTAATCTTGCTCGAAAAGTGAATAATTAAACATGGGGTAAATTTTATATTTGAAATGGATTCAATGATAAATCACCAAAGAGTCTACCAGATATTTCAAAGGTTTGTTTTTTCCATTAACTGTAACTACTGTACTACTGTAACAGTTTGATAATTTGGCTAATTTTGTAAATGATTTGGAGGTTTAATTACCTAGATTATATAACCCTTTTTGGTGACTAGGCCTTCCCTTAGATTCACATTCAGACTCTATTGCATATGTAATAACTTATGATATACTTCAATATGCATATTTTTACATTTAGAATGTCTTAGAGGGAGTAATACTAAAATTGTCAAACTTTTTCCATTTTGCCCTGTTTTGGTTTTAGTAACAATCCTGTAAAGGATATCATTTGTTACATAGGGTACAAACCAAGCAATTGATGTTTCCTTGATTTTTCAGAAGGGCCGTAATCTGACAGACATGCCCACTTATTGGTCTGTCCATCTGACAGATAAGCCTTTGATAAGACCTCTATTGGTTTGTCAGAATGTCAGTCTGGAGAAAGTAATTCTCAGAGTGATTCATTTCTAACCTACTATATCGGTTCTCTCTTATAAACAAGATAGGATAGAAAGGCAATTCTGTGGCAAAACAGAGGCAGTGTTTTAAAATGTTGACATTGACATTGACAATGTGCCATTGTAAAATCACCCATTGATATTTGTGTATTCTGGACAAACAATCTTTAACTGCATTATTTATCAAGAGGCACAAAGTGCTATAAAATCAGGCACCAATAGCTGAGAGAGGTGTAAAAGTCAATTTTTTATAAAAGTTTTAAATCTCTGCTATTAATCAATGTTTTGTTCAAATCCATTATATTTAGGAGACAACTATAATTGTAATAATAGCCAAAGAACAACATTCATAAAGGTCTGTGTAAAATAATCAATCATTTCATATGCCAGCAGTAACATATTATGGGCACTCTATTACATCAGTTTTTTTTATTTATTTTTTTTGGTCTGTTGCTTCGGAGCTATATGTATGTGTGTCTGTGTTTTGTGATTTCCACTTTAATCAGGAATATTTTCAGTCAATTTAAATTTTTGTTTGAGGATAACCTCTCCATATCAGACACACTACTGTGCCCAGAAGGCTAGTTCCTTTTTCTTCATACATACCTCCGAAGAAGCCTTTATTAGTGTTGAATGAGCTTTTGTACAGTGTTTTTATTGATCATTTTATGTATTTTTATTTTATAATGTGTTTTATTAAATTTAATGTACTTTTCTGTCTGATGTGTGGTCCCACCTTTTTTCATACTTTCGATTACTCCTTCCTTGTGCATGAATCATATCTACACCCTATTCTTCATTACATAATCCTGAAGTATCGCCTATTCACAAGTCAGATAATTCTGTTTAATTACAAATATTTATTCAACTTTATATTATTCTTGTTGATTTTATCCTGTAAATATAAATGTGTGAAATTCCTTGACGTGATAAAGTTTCCAATAAGGAAATAAATTGAAACTAAGTTAATAGAATCACAGATCCAAGTTGGATCTTTTCAATTCTGCCGATTTTTTGTTTTACAGCTTACATATCTGTTCAATGTTTAGTTGCTAAACCCCTATCAATATTTATAATAGTTGGATGTGGTCTGGACACTAACCTCACCTTTTCATTTACTTGAATTTTCTTTTTTAGTTTGTACTTCTATTTAGATATGGGTTTTTGTAAATGCAATGCCTCGTTTTAAAAAGCCATGGTTCCTTCATGATCTTTACCACTATTTTTCCTCTTTCTAGTTACGAGAAGCGGCTTTACTGAAACTGGGAGGCGCACTCATCGTCAATCCACTCCCAACATTCCCACTTTGGTCCCAAACAAACACATGTGATACATTGAAGACTGCCTCCTCTATCCCTTCCAGATTTTTGCCTACACCCTTTCTCAGATGATGCAGGAAATTCAACTTGACGATGTTTACTGACTCCCCGAGTGGCGAGTATTTGCACTATGAACACCTTTCCATTGGAGGTTTAAAAGACTCTAAAGGATTTAAACATTGTAACTACTGCCATGCAAATCTATTATAGGTCATTATGATGAATCAACTGCTACAGAAGACTTTTTATGATCTACAACTCCTATATTCTCGTTCCTTCTGTCCATGACTACAGACCGGTGTTGGTATACCAATTCCTTTTGTTGCCACAAAACCCTGAATAATAAAACGACTGAAGTAATGGAACCGAATGATCAACATTCCTAACCTTGTGAGATATAGTTACCCGGTATACTGCTGTCATTTCCATCCCACGAAATGCCTCGAGAAAGCTTTAAGCAAATTCAATTTGTATAATGTCGGTACGTTCTGAGTAAAGAACTTCCAAATAAATTTAACTCATTGTACCTTCAGTAGTTAGGGTAAATAGATTTTGATTCCTTTAATTTAATACATTGACCACTAAAAGCACTTTACTAAGTGCAATGTTAATCATGAAACAGATTATCTGAATTGATTTTTTTTTTTATTTCTTTTTTTATTATTGTTTCCCTTTGGATCTTTTCATTATATCAAAATTCCCTCAAAACAACAAAGCTATGACATTTAAATGAGTGGAACTGACTCCTTTTGTTGAATCTGGGATTAGCACATGGTACATGTATAATGTGATCAGTCACGTTGCTAGCCAGTGAATGGGAGAGTGCAGAAGTAGGACAAGTGTAAGTGCTATTGTTTTCAGTTGCAGCACCTCATAAAGGTGGACAAATCCGTATTTTAACTTATCCAATTCATGAACCCAGTGATGAATGGTCTTTATTGTGAAATACTTTATTTTATTTTCAAAAACTTTGGTACTAGGTTAGCTTTTTCATCATAATGCATTTAATACATTCTTATTTAGCATGAGATGTATTGTGTTCCAACAATAGGGTTTTTTTTGGTGGGATGTGTTTTTTGTTGTTGTTTGTTTGTTTTCTTTTTAAGCTTTCTGCATTGTTCTTTGTTCCATAGCGGTCATTGTTCTATGTAGTGCTTTTAGTAAAATGTAATATTCCATTTACATATTATTATTTAGTAGGAATTATATTGCCAGACTTATTTTTTTTTTTTTTTGTTTAATTGCATGGATCCACTTAAAGATGCTGAGGATGCTTGCAAAGGCCCGGTCTTTTCTTCAAGTAAATTTGGGACAGAAGCAGCTGGTCTAAATGTCATTAATGTTTAATAGCTTAAATTAATTTATTCTTTTTATTTTTTTTCCATTTGGCTACAAGATTTTTTTTTTGTTCCCTTTCTCAAATCTCTCTCTAGAATCACTTTTATCTAGAGAGAAAATAAAATCTCTTAACTACATTAAGAACGGTCAGTGATGCATCCCCACACCAGCCTGTGCACATAGTTTCAAATGTTACAAAACATTTTCTCATTTGACAAAAGTAGTGGTTTCTGGGGGGGTTTTCTTTTGTTTTTTGTTTTTCTTTTAGCAAACATGCAGGAATCACTGGCACATTAGGAAAAAAGATGTAATTTGAAATTAATAATTTCTAAACCGCTTTGAAAATGTGAATTTACTTTAGATTAACCATGTAATTGGGGAGGGATGCTACTCGAGCAATATCTCATTTACCAAGTTATAAGCTACTGCAGACTTTATTCTCATAATATTTATTTACAGTTTACTCATTTAAAAAGCCTTGAGTTGTGACAAATACATTACATAAGTATGTATAATTGATTGTTCTTGCCAGGAATTCAACCTACCAGCAGCCTAATATAAATTTAAAGTCGGTTTACAAAACCCAACCTATAAAATGTGATCTCTTTGAAATATGGAACTTGCAGTGATTTCTGTAGTAAGTCTGTTACACATCACAAGTGTCAGGGATTTTTTTGGACAGTAAAAAATAAGTCCCCCTAAAATCAAAGCAATTGACCCTTTAATTTTCTTGTCTGCAACATTAAACGTCTTTCTGTGATTGCCCGGATAAGCCTTGATTTATAGTATTTTTTTCATTGACATCTGTCTGATTTAGCTGTGGTAGTAAAATGTAAACCAGCACATTTAATAAAATGCTGTATGAACACAGCCTTGTAACATGCTTCTCTATTGAATTATGTTTTGATTTATGACATGTCATGTCCTGTTATTGGGTAAAAATCTAACAGTTTTACTTCCTCTGTACAATTATTAAATGTAATCTGTTTTGGGGGGAATGTATTTTCTTTTAATTTTTTTTAGACCTTTTACTTGTGCAAAAACATTGATGTATGATATAACTTTCAATTTTATGACTGCTTAATTTGGAATATTTTACTGAATGGAGTTTTACTCTCAGTAGTAAAATAAAATAAAAAAAAGGGGGTTTTGCTAAATTAAACGGTCAGGCCATGTTATTATTTTACATACACCAAATTCACCTTTGTCTCATAATGAAAAAAAATGTAAAATTGTAAGATTTGTGAATCAGAAGATGTATTTTGTGTACTGTAGAAAATGTAAAATACAAGAGAATAGTTTGTAAGCGTACCTTACATATTGATGTGCTTTGTGGTTGTATAGCCTGTAAAAAAAAAAAAAAAAAAATTGTGAAGCGCAAACTTGTTATATAATGAAGTATTTGATGTAGTATATTATAATAGACATGACCGTAAATGTCCATTAATCCTTCAGCTTTTATTAACCTCTTTACTGATCATTTCTTTACAGAGCTACCAAAAAATGAGGAGGCTGTTAAATTTAGTTGTCACAAAACAAGTGACTTAACGTTGTTTACTTCCATATGCTTTTACTCTTTGAATTACAAATCTTTAGTTCTTGCTTTGTAATGGCAATGTAGGTAATCTGTGAGATACGGAGTTAGTCTATTCATCCTGAACCACTGCAGTCCTTCTTTTTTCTTTTCTTTTTTTTTTTTTCTTTTTAATGTATACGTTCCTCCAATATCCCGATTACCAATTTTTCTCATCCTTTAAACAGCAATATATTCTCAGGTCCTCACTGCCAATATGTAGACAATCTCTTCATCTTTTGAAATTGGTCTGTCAGTGGTATCCTACCTTAGTTCCCTTTTAAGCCATTTAAAAATCTGCCTATTGTTCTATTCCTCCCTATAATATGATAATATGCATTCTTGGCAATGGCACTAACTTCTCTGACTTTTTTTTTTTAAACTGGATTCTCACCATTGTTGTTACATAATTTTTTTTTTTTTTTTTATATATATATATATATATATATATATATATATATATCATGTGTGCTTTTTATTTTTTGCGCTTTTGTTTTTGTCTTTCTAGGGCCACCTTGCCAATTCTCCAACTGTTATAGATTTTGTAATTCACATGCCAAGGTTGTGAAGTTTCTGGATAATTTTTTTTATATATATAATGAATTGACCTCTCTTACAATGTTATTTTTTCTGTTACTCTCCCTTAATGACATGTTCTTTTATCAGTGCATGAATGCTGAATAAGTATTCCAGTGGTTATGTAGCTCACCACTTGCTGTTTTGTAGTCTGCTTTCGGAAACAGCTGGAGTTTACAATATTCGAATAGGGTCTTAAAATGTGGAGTTTAGGAAGCTTCTTAAAATCAGTGTTAAATATCTTCGCTATTATCTCTCCATTTCAGGTTTACCTGTATACATACTGTCTTGTGCTATGTACATCGGCATCAAACTAGTATTTAACCACATACAACTGGGTCCAACGTTTTGTGAAAGTATGTTAAAGAATTAAATAAAAGTACTTCAGACCATCTTCTGGAATTCACATTTTGTACTATTTAGTCTCCACTTAGATATGTAAAATACATACAGTAAAAAAAATGTGTGTGTGTGTTCAAGCTATGCCTCATAGAGTTTCTTGGAATGTTTTGTGTACTGGTACAAGCTATATACTTTTTTTTTTTTTTTTTTTTTTTTTTAATTGTTTTCTTTTGATGCCATATTATCCTTTATGTACTTTTTTATTTTTTAAATTGGCCTCACCCCTTGTTTACATTAATGTGTCTTTCACTATTACTATATCACTCCCTCTTTCATTTTCCATTCAAGTCTTTCCACCCTTACATTTTGAGCCCTATTGACTCTTGTCTATCAATACCCACAAAGTCACTGATAACAGTCTGGTCTGTATTTTCTTTTGCCTACTACACAGTATACTGAATATGTAAACTGACCTCACCCTCACACGTTTTATGTATAATAAGTATATAGTATATTCATATATGGGTGCATGAAACGTGCCAACACCCTAGAAATCATGACCAGTGCATTTAACTCAACCTCCTGACTTACTTTTTTTTTTTTTGTCACTTTTATGCATAACCTACCTTGTGGTGTAGAATGCATATTGTTATTGAAAACACAGAAAATGGGAATTGGGATATTTGAGGCTATTAATAAAAAAAATGCTGCACCCACTCATATATAGTGTGGTTTTAGGAGTAGAATCGGATTATCTTTATTTTAGCTTTCTATACATTAAGCTCATGTTTTGGTCATTACTGATCTTTGCAGGGAAGGAGATTGGCACTCACGAGATAATGAGTATAGGCAAAAGCGAGATGGTTTAATCGATGAAATATCCAAAGTGCAAAAATAATCACAGTGAGTGAGAAAACAAAAAAGGTAAGTATAAGCTTGATGCATTTTTTTTTTATTTTATTTTTTTTATTTTTTGCTACCTCCTTCCCTGCACAGAATCATTGGTGCCTTTTGCTGGTGTGAGACCCACATCAGAGATAGGCTATTGGGGATTATTTACCTTTGCTCACTTGGGCAGCCCGGATCATTTTGCTTTTTTCTCCCATTACTGATCTTTATTTAAGACTTTTTTTTTTTTTTTTTTTTTTACATTTTAAATACACTAATAAGATCACATGGTAACAAACGTGAATATCCTAATCACTAGGTGCCATGGTAGTGTATAACTATAGCAACAAAATATTGTTTTCGGATTAAGTGGAATTATAGCTGTGTTATAGGGAATGGCAGGTGAATGATGGTTGTGTGTGTGTGTGTGTGTGTGTGTGTATGATATAATGGAAGAAAATAAAGTGTTTTTCAGACAAGAGCCTGAGATATAAACATACATATATTTAATAAATAAATGCCAGGACCAGAACAGCTCTGTCCAAATGGATTTATTATCCTGCAGGCAAAGTTTCAGCTCCAATAGTCCTTTTCTTCAAGCCTCCCATCTCTTCTTTTTTTGAAGAAAACTCCTCAGTTGGAGTCGAAACATTGCCTGCAGAATAATAAATGCACTTTGACTTTAAGTGTAATTATAGCTGTGTGCTAGGGAATTACAGGTGAATGCCCATGGTCTATAATGGGATAAAATAAAGTGTTTTTCAGACAAAACCCCAAGACATAACATATATACACATACTCCAAGTACAGTCACAGGTTCTAAGTGTCACATTAAGTGTAATTATAATGTTGTTCTTCTAGGGGATAATCTCTGTGAATTCCCATAGGACAGTGATGGTGAATATTTTGGAAGTCTGTGCCAAGTCTTTTACAGAAAGCCATGAAGAAGCTCTCAAAGTGCCGTCTCATTTCAGGCATTTTTATGGCCTTCACTTTAGCCATCCTGCTCATTTCTCTTGCACGCTTGTGTCAAAGGTAAAATGGTTCACTAGAATGCCTTCTGTCACCTAATGTTAGTCTTAGATAATAATTAAGAGTTGAGCCTGGATGTTGGGCCGAACTTCGGAAACAAAAGTCCAGGTTCGGGCTCAAACTTGACCCCGAACCCCATTGAAGTCAATGAAGACCTGAACTTTTGGCCACTAACATGCCTCTAAAAAAAAGTCCTGGAAAGGGCTAGAGGGCTGCAAAGGGAAGTAAAATGTGGGTAAGAGTAGGACAAGTGCCCTGCAAACAAATATGGATAGGGAAATAACTTCAAATAACATAAAATACATACAAATTAAAAATACAGCTGAGCCATAAAATAGCACTAGATGGAATCTGATTTTAGTTTTGGAAGAATATAAATCTAAACCTAAAGCATGGCTGCCAGGAGGATCAACAGAATTATCCATTTGAGAGAGGGTTGGAGTGCAGGGTATTCTCTTTCAGTTTATACCTATGACCCACAGGTTGAGGAGGCAATGACCGTGGCGGTGTAGGTGGAAGCGGCGTTGGAGGAGGAGGTAGCCAGAGTATTGGACTGTTCTATTTGACTCTCAGATATGATGTGCACCGCAAGACGCAAATGTACTATTTACCACCCAAAACTATTAGAATTTTTCAAAGTGCGCTGTAAGCACAGTATTTGACGGTTCTATTTGACTCGCAGATGTAATACATGTAATGCTATTTCGGTTTATAGAATAGCAATAGCATTACATGTATTCCATAAACTGAAAGTCTATAAACCGAATTTCTTTCGGTTTATAGACTTTCGGTTTATGGTATACTTGTAATGCTATTGGCTTTCTATAAACCGAAATAGAGTCCCCATTCATAAGAAATTCTTATGAATGGGGACTCTATTTCGGTTTATAGAAAGCCAATAGCATTACATACAATGTAATCGCCGAACTCCAACACGAGTGGAATGTCCGTGTTTGGGTCCGGGGTCCAAAAACGTAATATTCGGTACGAACCCGAACAGTGCGGTTCGGGTTCGCTCAACACTAATAATAATCTTTAGTGGATCCTCCATAAATGATGGTGATGCCGTAAACATATTCAGAGTGCCACAGGTGTGCCCTCAGTACCATAGGATATAATAGGAGGGGAAATATACCTGTATTTCCTGACAAAACTGCAACATATTGTATAAATGTTTGGCACAAATACTCCCCTAGTACAATCACAGGTTCTGGTTAAGTGGAATTATAGCAGTTTTCAAGTTAATAACAAAATTTGGTGAATGCCCTTAGGATATAATGTGATAAAAATAAAACATGTTTTTCAGACAAAATCCTGAGACATATCAGCAGTCCCTACTCCATGATTGTGAAACATGTTTTGTTGGACTGCTCTTCATACCACAATCTGTGGATTTTTGCCCTCATACTCTTTCCTGGGCAGCTGCTTGTTATTTTAAGCAAGATTTTTTTTATTTGTTTATAAAATGTATTTCCAAAGCTGCTTGATGTATCTTTGCTGCAAGAGGATTTGGGTACTACTGGTCATCCTTTTATCTATTTAGCTATGAGGATCTCTACCTTCAATGAGAAGAGAATGATCAAGATTAATTGTATTGATGCCCTTTGACCTTGAGGTCTATGTGAGTGCCTGCTAAAATATTCATAACTTACTACACTAAATTGTGTTCTCTGTTTCTTTTATATATTTTCCCTGTTGAAGTCAAAATCCTTTCAACATATATTCAGGATAATATTTATTTTGCTTCTTGTATGTGATGTGTGGTTTTGCACAGACGCACTTGTCATTCTCTTACACTTACAGAAGAGCAATACACCTAAAAGCACTCTGTTATTATATTTAAACAGAACTGAGCCACACTACAAGTACTTCCACAAATGCTGTAGTAGATGGGTAAATGGGACAGGGTGTAGATTTTTTTTATTTTTTATACATAGAATATCCATCCTCACTTATGTCTGTGAAATTAATACAACTTTTATTGGTATATTGCTTAAAACACTTTCATTTATTAAAGGAAGGCAGATATTTTAAAATAGATACTGTGGTACTTGGCAACAGCCACTAGATGGCACACAGTGCATACAATCATGAAGTAGAAGATGCATTATGAAGCACACATCTACAAATACCAAACAAGTGAAAAGGCCTGCTTTTCCTATAGAATCAGGCGTTTACCGCGCTACTAACACTGCAAGGGATTCTGGATAGGCATATGCAAATCTGGTCAATAATGTTCAATTTTTTCCTCTTAATCCCTTTTAAACATGGACCCCTTGGAGCATATGTATACACAAGGCAGGCAAGAAACATAGCTCAGGACATAGGTGCAGTAGCCAGATCTCTACTCATGGAGAGCTGTAAATGCGCGATTCTGTTGGTAATGCTCAGTTGGTAAAGCATACACTAGAACAATCTGGGTCATTTAACCCCTTCTTGATGCTAGGGCGTACTATGCCGTCCTGATTTTACAGTGCCTAAAAGACGCTAGGACTGCATAGTATGTCCAGCGCTAAACAGCTCATCACAGCTCCCCGCAATGAGCTGTGCTCGGATCCCGCTGCAGGGACTTGCAGCAGGATTCCACCTGTCAGATGAGGCCACTTTGAGTGAGCAGTGTTTGCTGATGACGCAAAATTAAATAGAGTAATACAGACTGAACTAGATGTATCTTCACTGCAAGAGGATTTGGGTAATTGGGCAGATAAATGGCAAATGAGATTCA
Source organism: Pelodytes ibericus (assembly GCA_036172795.1). NCBI lineage: Eukaryota > Metazoa > Chordata > Amphibia > Anura > Pelodytidae > Pelodytes > Pelodytes ibericus. The sequence goes on from CM069858.1 coordinate 139,673,724, forward strand.
ATTTAGACAAGTGTATAATTATGCATTTTGGGTACAATAATAAAAATGAAACATGGTTTAAATGGTGTTTCCTTGGGAAAATCTACTAATGAAAAAGCAGTCTGGATACTGTTTTAATGAGCTGCAGCATAGCGGTCTATGCATGTTAGTATAGGCATTAATATTTATTTAGTCCTTGTTGATCAAAGGAGAAATCTGATTGCCATTTGGAGTCAAGAAGGATTTTTTCCCCCCACTGAAAGCAGAATTCAAAATTGCTGAAAGGGGTTTTTATTTGCCTTCTTTTGGATCAACAGCAGTAAACATGTAATAGGAAAAGGGTTTTAACAAGTACAGTATGTCCAAAAAGATTTCTGTTTCTTGTGTTAACATTACCTCTGATGTTAGAGGCAAATTTAACTTCTCAATGCCACAAAATTATAACATGTAAGGACTACCATTACGAAAACCCCATACATGTCTGGCGATAGTTGTATCTTTCTCACTCAAAACAACCCCCACATGTTCAAGAACTCTTCTTCCAACATATATGGTCCCTCATTTTCATTCTGCTAGATGTATAAATGTGATACTTTGGCCTTACATGATTCCAGCCATGTTGCTTTCTTTTGTGAGATGTCAAGGTGGCTCTATGTACTAGCATGTCATGAAGGCTGGGTCCCCTGTTAACTGTAGTTACAACTCTTTTGTGGTAAGACCTTTTTCAAATCATTATCAACTCACAAGATAGGCCAGAATTTGTTAATCATTATCTTGACCAGAGGCCATCCAGCATTAAATGTTCCAATGCATATTATCAGGACAGCGCAATCTTTTTTTGGGGTGTAAGTAGTTAGAAGATCTTCTCTGGCAGAGTTTAGAGTTCTAGTGTAATCTTTTTTTATTTTTTTTAGACCAACCCTTTGCCAGAAATCTGGATTTTAGATCATCTGCTTTTGCAGTCTTCAGTATCTGGGCAGTTCCTTTGGAGTCTAAGGTACTGCCACTATTGAGATACCTTAATCAGGAATACATGGTGGCGACTGTTCCACTGAAGTAGGTTATGCGTTGCTGTGGGTTTTCTGTACAGTGTTGTGCCTTTCAGTGTCTTTGGAGATGGTTATGTCTAACAAGTTAATCTTTGTGGGATTCATGTAAAATGTAAATCATAGGGTAAGTTAAGTCATTCTTATTTAGGGTAGTTATGAATGCTTAGAAGTCTGTAGTGGTTCCACTCCGTATGACTAGGATATTGTCTATGTATGAATTTTGTATAGTGTGGGTGAGGAGAGGAGGTTTTCTTCCCACCACCTAGATATATATTTGCAAAGGATGGTGCACAGCAGGTCCCCTTGCTGTCCCCTTTTGTTGTAGGTATATTTTTATTATTGAAGAGGAAACCGTTATGAGTATGAACCAAAGTCGTTCAAGTGCTATGTCTGTTCTATACAGTTTTTTTTTTTTTAGTTTTTTGTGTGCCGACTGTCACATTGGCCGTTTGGTAGTCAGCATTCGAGTTTACACATCATCATACTCAGCACGCAGCCACAACACAAAAATGTGCAGTTACTCAGGTAAAGAGGATATTGGGAGTTGCAATCCCGCTGGTGGGCTATGCTCATTCAAAGATGGTTCATTCCAAGGGTTTGAATATATATGTCATTCATTTGTCTAAATGTAAATCACTATAGTGGAATTTTATAAAGGAATAATGACAAAATAGAGGAACAAGCCATGTAAATGTCTCATATAGGTAAACACATATACCAAAAAGCGGTATTAACGCTTCAAGAGGCAGAAGATTGGGTAACAGGCCCAGACTCGGTGTTGGGCACACTGGAATTTGTCCAGTGGACCGTGCCATCTGCAGCCAAGGCTAATCCTCAGTAGTGGTGGACTAACATCGCCCACCGCTCCTCCCAGCTTTTTAATTTTTAAAATTTACTGTGTATAGTGGGAAACGCTCAGTGTTGCATCATTGGCACAGACTGCTTGCTCCTCACGCCGCGCTATAGTGCTGGTTGTCACATAACAGTATGCATATGTGCTGGTATGAAGCCAGTTCTGAGTGCAAATCTTGTCGCTGGGGTACATCCTGAGTGCAAATCTTGCCGCTGGGGCTAGTCCTGAAGGGCAAATTTGGCCGCTGGAGAAAGCCCTGTAATGCAAATCTGGCTGAAGGGACTTTCATTAAAGATTTAGCACTTTATATATTGCAAAATCATTGTTTCATTTATTTTTATTTTAAATTATAATTTTATTGCGTCATAGAAAATATACCTCATACACAATGTATAGATGACATCAACGTTATTATAAAAACAAAATAGTACAGATGTTACATTGAAGACAAAAAGTGCAAATTTTTCATTTTTATATGTATGTATAACCCAACTAACAACCTGGAAGAGATGGGATTGGAATAGTTGCTGTACTAGGAGCCGTTTAGGTTAGATAGAGTGGATAGGTAATTGATCTGGTTTAGGATATTACAAATCAGAGACATGCAACAACAACAAAAAGTAGTTGTAAGGACAAGGTCAGAGTAAAGGAGTTAGGGTAGCAAAAATCCTGACTATAAAACATTTAGGGATAAGATTTCACTCCTAAAAATCTGAGTATAACTGACAGACTTCCACTACATTCAGGTACAGTATTACAAATAAACTTATATTATTCATAAGATAGTCTAAAGTAGACTAACAAGAAAAACAGTTAACAAGTTCGAATTAAGTAAATCCTCTGATTCTAAAGCAATCAGGAACATTGCTTTTAGATAAAAATCAAACGCTCCATAAGAAGGAAAAGTGAGGAAAAAAACTGGTGGAAAAGGGAGAAGAGGAGCATGGGAATAAGAAAATATCAAGACGAGCGACAGCGGGGTAAGGGCTTCCCGAGAGGGGGATGCCGGCAGCTATAAGATGGAGCTGCACAAAAGAGTGGGCTGCTGAAGCCGTACTTTTGACGGTTCAGCCAAAAAACTATACGCTGATATGGGTGATATGGTGCCCCGGGGGGGGGGGGGGGGGGGGGGTATATCATATAATGCAGTTGTATAGAGAAGGTGAAATCCAGACGTCTGGGCTCTTGTTTGACATAGACAAATTACAGTCAGATATAGAACATTTACAGAATATACAGCTAGAGCAAGGGCAATCTTTATTTTAATAGAGTTCATGAAACTCTTCAAGCATCTTCCTATCCATAAACATAAACGGAAACCGCACCCTCAGATGAGGTGAGTGGTGAAATGTTAAGGGAGGCCAAAAACATAGAAAAGTGCTTCGGGTCCTTAATGACCGAGCATTTATTATCCTGCGACACTGTAAGGGAGTGTGGCAGTCCCCATTTGTACTTGATGTCCAGTTCTGTGAGATGTGCCGTGAGTGGGGTCATTGTACATCTCCAGGCCACTATAGTAGGTGGTAAATCCTCAAATATATGAATTGTTGCACCATCGATCAGTAGTTGTCCTTTCTTACGGCATGCTGCCAACAGTGTTACCTTGTCTGAGAGGCAGGGTAACCTCATGATCACATACCGTGGGCCATCGGGTGGAGCCCTCTGTGCCTTGCATACCCAAAAGCAGTCAAGAGGAACCTGGTTGAAGGTATCCGCTGTCTGGCTCAGGCTAGTAAGCAGTCGCCACAGGTAAGAGTGGAGGGCGTTGGGGGCAATTGACTCCGGGACCCCTCGGATCCTAACATTGTTATGACGGCCTTTCATCTCCAGCAGTACCAACTTATTCTGCAGGTCAGTAACCTGCACTGCAAGTTTTTTTCCAGGATGGACACTTTAACTTGGATATTTAGGATGTTGGTGCGCACCTCCTTCAGGTCTGCCCGCCATGCAGCTCTGAATTCTGCAAAGAGGATTTGGATGTCCACTTTAGTTGCATATGCGTCCTTAGGCACTTCCCTGGGCTTCATTAGGGGAAAGCTAGTCGAAGTAGGTGCATCTGATTCATCATATCGAGAGTCTGAGCTTCCACATTCAGGAAGCCTAGGCGTCCTGGACAAGAGTGTCGCAAGATCCGACTTTCGGGCCATTTGAGGAGGGTCTGTTTTTTTATTTTTATTGCCCGTGATTTTTCCCCATATATTTGACGATTTGTGAAGCAGAGTAGCCCAGCTATCTCCCAGAAAAGCGTTAAGTGGCTGTTAGAAGCAGAGAGATACGGCGCCATGCGACTGTTCACCTCTGATGCTAGCTCCGCCCCCATTGTTTAATTTATCATTTATTTACAGAATGCCAAATTATTAAACAATTACAGTTAGCGGCTGACATGTCAAATATAACAAATAAAGAAGAAACTGATATATTATATTTGTCATCATTTGATTTTTTTTTTGCTCGTTCTAAAATGCCTGGTCTTAATTGTGGTCCCAGTCTGGACCTGTTGGATACCCACTCACATTTTCTCTTAGCACCTAGGAGTAAGCATGTTAGTGAAAGTACTCCAAGCAAGAATGTTTGGGCGTTACGTATAGAAGTTGGCGCAACGTAGAAATAGTGCAAATAGTGGCAACTCTGAGGTGCCCTGCTTTGACCCAGCTGATTTGTGTATCAATTGACCACAAAAGCAGATGCAATCTTACCCTTACCTAAGACTGTTGTAGGTTGACTAGATTTAATCTTTCAAGGATTTCAAAGATTTTTCTGGTTCTGGACAAAGTGCATTTATATGCTGTAGGCAACTACAACATTTGAATGAATTTAGCTTGTGTTAGAAACTTAGACATGTGTTCTAAAGGATGTATATGATGTTAAAATTAGGAATAATAAGATTACCCTTAAGTGTGGGATCATCCTCTTGTGTAGATCAAGATTAAAAGTCACAAACTGTTTCATAAGCATCTTAACCATTATTTAATCTGGGTGCTCTTGTTTAAATAGAACAAATTAACAACACATCCATTAGCATCTTTCTTTTTCCTCCATCCACCTGTAATCTCACCACAAGCCCACAGACTGGTAGGAGGAAGGGTATAAGGCTGGAATAAATGGATTCCTATTGGATAAGTAGATAGGAGTGAGATTTAGTAACTTTCCTCTGCGAGGTTATGTAGGAGTTTGATTTCAAGGACATGAAGCATCATGATTGTGAGCTACATCATATCCTGTTTACATTTATTTGCATTTAAGATCTTAGCTAACATGTAAAAAAAAAAAAAATAAGGTAAATTGCACTATTTAGTGCTGTAACCATGTACACCTCTGTTATACAACCAATGTATATTAGATTACATAGATTTGGTACATGTAGTCTCTAAAGCAGTGATTGAGTATGTTTTTTTATGGAGTTTTTTAGGCAAGGTGCTCAAAGTGCTAAAGATTTCACCACTTTTTTTCAGGGCCATCATCAGAAATTTTGGGGCCCCTTTCAGAACAAATGGTCAGATGGCACTGACGAGCTGGGCATAAAGATAGCACTGATAAGTTGTTTGGGGCAAAGAAGGCACTGACAGGGTGTTTGAGGAAAAGATGGCACTGACAAGCTGTTTGGGTATAAAGATGGGAGTTGCAAGCTGTTTGAAGACAATGATGGAACTGACAGGCTATTTTTCCTGGTAAAACACTTTCTAAAAAATAAGTGTCAGTTTTAAGTATTACAAAAACTGTTAAATTTATACTTTAAAAATCATCTTGAAAATACATTAATCAGTGTGTTATAATAATGATGTGATAGTCTCTCTTTAAATTCAAGCTCTCCAAACTACGCTGCTGACTGAAATCTTTACATGGCATGTCATTGGTGCTGTTGTGGATGTCCAGTTTGATGAAGGTTTACCACCCATCCTAAATGCTTTGGAGGTTCAGGGAAGAGACACCAGGCTTGTACTGGAAGTTGCTCAACATTTGAGAGCACTGTCCGTACAATTGCTATGGATGGTACTGAAGGCTTGGTGAGAGGACAGAAAGTCCTTGATGCTGGTACTCCAATCCGAATTCCTGTTGGTCCTGAGACTCTAGGGAGAATCATGAATGTCACTGGTGAGCCCATTGATGAAAGAGGGCCTATTACAACAGACCCTCTTTCATTGTCCTAGTTGCCTTCACATCTCTATTGCTTACTGACATGATTCACTTCAGCTGCAATCGCTGTGTTGTAGAACTAGCAGGCCTGCAAGTAATTAAACAATTAGATATTAGAATGATACGGTTTTGCATTCAATTAAAGAAATTCTATATCACCCAGTGCAATCGAATTATTGTTAAAATTCACGTACAGTTACTGTACTAGACCATAATAAAAAACATGCAGGATACTTTCTTACATATGGCTCGTTGGTCTAGGGGTATGATTCTCGCTTTGGGTGCGAGAGGTCCCGGGTTCAAATCCCGGACGAGCCCATTTTTGCTTTACATATCTACTTATTATTATAGCTTGTATTATTGAATCCTGTATGAAGACAATGCAATTTTCACCTTCCATTCTTTAAATCAAATGAATCTAATTAATCATTTTCCAAAAACAGATGTTTTTGTTAAATCGAAAGTAACTACCGCTCGATATAAAAACAGATTCATCATACACAGATTTGTTAACAACTGATTATTATAGTGAATTTTAATAGGACACCGAAATTTCAACAGTTATTTCCTAAAGGTTAGACAAAAAATGGGCTCGTCCGGGATTTGAACCCGGGACCTCTCGCACCCAAAGCGAGAATCATACCCCTAGACCAACGAGCCATGTACAATTTGATAGCGATCAGAAGTCTGGTACCTGTCCATTCTAATGACTTTTGATTGGCTGAAGTAAGTATGAGCTAATTTATTGATTAACTATTCAAATGCTGGAGATAAAATCCTCATGCTTACTGCTGCATGCGAAATGGAATTATAGTCCATTTTGAAGGAACTAAATAAACCAATAGAACAGGGAACATACGGTAAGTGTGTTCATGTGTTGCTCCATACACGTTTATTGAAAACTCATCATCAAGAAATTTAAACTTTACTATAAAGACTGTGATACATCGGGGGAATGTATTAAAGGGACTGTATCAACTAAACATATTTTTTTTAATTGTGAATGTAGATAAACAATGATTGAAAATGACCTATACATTGTTAAAACAAAACTGCAAGCATTTGCCTAAATTAGGAGAAAATGTGTTTTAAATGTGTCTGTGCAGTGTCCAGTTTATGACATCACCTGTGGCTTGATATTCAAATGAACTTGTTTTCAGTGGGAGATATTTAATTTGCATATCAAGCCACAGGTGATGTCATAAGCAGGAGAATTTTTTGATCCTAAATTAGTCAATTAGTGCAAGTCTGCTAACACAATGTATATATCATTTTCAATCATTTTTTATTCTCTACATTTGCAGAATAATTAATATTTAGGTGATACAGACCATTTAAAAGAACATTAAACCTTGTTTAACCCTTGCTTCCTTGATGGAAGCAAGGGTTAAACAAAACATTTCCTGGGACTTATTGACTTATTGCAAAGGTGGCATCACAGTACGACGCTTCAATTCACTGAGCTTTTCAGAACAACCACTTTTTTTTTACTAATCGTCTGTCAGTGCAGTGTACATTGCTAGATGTGCTTGATTTTACACACCTGTGACCAGTAGTGTATCTTCCACAAGGCAAACAAGACACTTTGCCAGAGGGTGGCACTTTGCCAGAGGGTGTTAAACCATACTTCTGGTGTGAAACATTTTCGCTCCCTCCCCTACCGTTCAGCAAGCTTTAGCTCCTTCTACTTCCAGGTAATTGGGGTGATGGGGGCATGTAATGGACGTGGTGGGGGTATGAAATTAGGGTGATGGTGGCAAGTAATGGGGGTGATGGGGCATTTAGTGTGTGTGCAATGTGGGTGATGGGGCATGTCGTGGGTGTGCAACGTGGGTGATGCGGCATGTCGTATGTGTGCAACCTGGGTGGGGGGGGGGGGGGGTGCCCGAATTTTGTGTGCCTAGGGCAGCACAAAACCAAGATACACCACTGGCTAGCAGAGAGAGACAGTCGCCGACCAGTTGGCTGCCTGCTTCCTATGGAAGCATGGCAGCTGTCGGTCAGAGGATAGCCTGGTGTGTACTATCAAAAGTACACGCCAGTTTATTCTCACAATAGGAACAACTAAAATTTCACTTGTGTTTCTATAAGTGAAAAATAACGTTTAGTGTTCCTTTAAGGTAATTTCTGAGGCAAATATCTAAAAGGGATCTAATCAGCAATAACTTTTCATTGGTTTCCATGATGACTGAGCCACTTTTAGACCTTTATCCCACAATTGGCCTTTATATATAACCCCCATTGTAGTGAGTTTGTTCTTGAGGAATGGTGGCAATAGTACATTCAGAGATCCCTCTTCTTCCCTTCTTCCCTCTGTCTCAGAATTTGACATACATTTTAACCTTTTTTTTTTAACCTCATGGCATCAAAGGCATGGCTTCTTTTTAAACACTGTGACAAAACCAATGGTTTTTGTAACCGGAGGCATATGATCTCTGTGATTAGTTATCACAGTGACCATATGTCCCGGTAGAGCACTGAGGAGGCTCCCAGAACATTGCATTGTTTCTAGGCTCAGTCTTCTTTCAGGAACTGGCTTGTGTGACAGAGAGAGCGTATATATATATATACGCCTGCATGCAACATTCTATTTCCTAATATTTAAAGATATCAGCACAAATGTTCATCTCCAAGTTGTGCTAGCCAAATTTCTATCAAATATATGGATTAAATCATATTGTAAGATTTTTTTTGTAGGTAAGTTGTGGGTCTCATGAAAAAACAACACAGCTCATGTGTATAGATTACAGCACACATCTGTGGTCACACTCATAATTTGTTGGTAATGGTTATTGACAATAGTCTCCATATATAGTGTTGTGACACCTTAGTCATATTAAAATGCACAAAAATATACTAGGCCATGTTTCAAAATAACTATGCTCCACAACGCCTGATTTATTGTACACCTAGAAGACATGGCTTCCCTGTCCTTGCTGGCTCTTCTCCAATAGTAACTAAGCGCGCCTCTTCCACTTTCATCTTACTAATAAAATAATTAAAGTGGGTCATTTTAGTACATAATCCCTGGGGGTAAACAGGATTACTGGATGATCCTGATGAGCAATTAAAAGGATTACTTTAAGCACAGGTCCTATATAATGGTTCAGAAAGTTGGTCCTAGAAAATAATTTTGTCTAGACTGGGGGTGGGATGTTGGAGGAGGAAGAATTTTACCTGTATAAAAATATATCTAGTGTGGGTCCTTGGGATGGACCTCAATATCATATTGCCCCAAAGTGGGCATTTTACCTGCAGGCGATTTTTATGGGTGTGGTGTTTGTATTTGGAACGCCACTAAACACCATTGTTCTGGTGGTAACAGTAAAGTACAAGAAGCTAAGACAACCACTGAATTATATATTGGTAAATATATCTGTGGCTGGGTTCCTCATCTGCATGTTGTCCATATTTCCAGTTTTTGTATCCAGTACGCAAGGATATTTCATTTTTGGAAAGACTGCCTGTTCCTTCGAGGGCTTCATTGGGGCTGTTTCAGGTAATATATAAAAAAAAACAATCATATGTTGCTATGAAATGCATGCTGTAGCATAAGGTGTTATATCATACAATGATAAAAGTTAATTGTGAAATTGTAAAAATAAAATATCCTAAATGTTTTTTTTTAACAAGTATTTTAAGGTACATTATACACATATTTTTCTTCTAATCATTATCAAGCTACTGATTTCACTCCTTCATAAATAATGCCTTTTGTCCTGTCTGGAATGAATTCTGGGCAACTTTTTTCTTTCTACCAATTCTTCCTAGTTGCTCTAAAGTACCTAACGTACCCGTACTGTACCATTGCAGACCTTCATCGCCTTATAGCGTTATAACTGCTTATGTGTATCAGTCAGTGGACATTATTTTTAATGACCAGTTCTTGGGCAAAGCTCTAAAAATGGAGCACTCAACAGAAAATGCTGTTTCCATGGTTTCTGTTCCATTTTTAAATTTTACTCCAGAATTATTCTTTGTACATAGCCTCCATTGCCTCAACTGTTGCAAAAGAAAACCTTGAATTAGTCCATTGCACAACATACAGATCTATGGATAAAGCAATGACAGTAACCATAATATAATGGATAAAGCCCCATTCTACCATGTCTCCACCGAATATACCCAGCCATTGAAGTTATCCCCATTAAAGACAGTAAAGTTTGAATATCCCATATCCAGAAATCTGTTATCCAAAATAATCTGTCATCCAAATTCTGTATAAAATGTTGCCACAAGTTGTAAATTCCTCACACACTTGTCAGAATGCAAGCGCACAATAGTTTATTGTGCGTCTAGCCCCCTTAAGCTGTGATATAGCCTTTCCATGCATGCTCCAATTCGCCTATGCCCACAAAGGGTAATACAATGGTATGTGTGCTGGCCTGATGCACCAACTGCAGGTTCCCAATATGTCTCTCATCACAGCTACATCACAGTAACAGTGATTTATTTGCTCTACAAAGTATTTACACTGATTCTACTGTATTTCCTGTGAGCTGAGAGACTTTAATATATCTTGTTGGTGAAAATGATACGTTAACTGAAATGATCTGTTATCCAGAATACTTCTGGTCCCAAGCATTGTGGATAAGGATACTCAAACTGTAACTACTTTACTAGGGAGAGCTCTGGATGGTTGTTTTCAATACCTCTGCACCCAGTTTGGACCACATTTTACCTGTGAGTGAATAACCCCTCTAAGTGCCTAATTATTTTGGTTGTTTGCTCTTAAGGTCTGGTAACTGGATGGTCTCTGGCATTCTTGGCATTTGAGAGATACATTGTTATATGCAAGCCTATGGGGAGTTTCAATTTCACCTCTAAACATGCTCTGGCTGTTGTGTTCTCCACATGGATCATTGGGATTGGAGTGGCTGTACCACCATTTCTTGGCTGGAGCAGGTAACTGGAGTGTGTGGGTTGTGAATGACTCAATCCTGCAAAAGAATACCTCCAAGATATTTGGGGCAATAGAGGGTAGTATTTTTTTCCATTTGGATATATTATATGTCGGATTTGCACATAACGTGCAAATCCTACATATAATATATCCAAATGGAAAAAAATACTACCCTCTATTGCCCCAAATATCTTGGAGGTATTCTTTATTTACCTTCTTTTATTTAACCTGACGTTCAACATATCTTCAGATAAAGTCCATTTGACATTAGATCCTTTTTTATCCTCCCTCAATAAAGGTTATAACTCAACAATGCACAATATGGATAGCTAAGAAGTAAAAGTCCATCCATTGTCATATGTTTCTGCTTTTGTTTAATATATAAAAAAAATCCATAAAAATGCAAACATTGTCTTGCAACGTCTAGAAAATGTTAAACCCTACAATATAATGGAACATGGACAGCAAAGGCACACAGGGAGGATTGGAAGGTGACGGAGTACGCAGGGCGCTGTGGCTTAGTTGGTTAAAGCGCCTGTCTAGTAAACAGGAGATCCTGAGTTCGAATCTCAGCAGTGCCTGCGATGTGAGTTTTTTTCCCCCAACCAGCGGTTTACTGCTATTTTTTTTGCGACCTTCAGTCGCTTTTGCTCAATTAATACTCCTAAAAGTAAAATAAACTTGATTATTGTTTTCGTTATTGCTCTTGCATCAGACTTTACACACCATAATTTATGCGTCGTACGTAACCAATTGGAGATTGCGTGTTATCAAAGATGCAGATATGAATGAATGTACAATGTGTTCTACCCCCGTTACATTGCAACTAATGTTTGATTCATACCTAATATTTTGGACCCTATAAACTGGAGTTTTTATCCTACCCGCTCATCATCACCTCCTGGAACACTCAATGCTCATCACCTCCTGTAACTCGCAATGCTCGTCACCTCCTGTAACTCGCAATGCTCGTCACCCCCTGGAACCCTCAAAGCTCATCACCTCCTGGAACCCTCAATGCTCATTACCCCCTGTAACCCTCAAAGCTCATCACCTCCTGGAACCATCAATGCTCATCACCCCCTGTAACCCTCAAAGCTCATCACCCCCTGTAACCCTCAAAGCTCATCACCCCCTGTAACCCTCAATGCTCATCACCCCCTGTAACCCTCAAAGCTCATCACCTCCTGGAACCATCAATGCTCATCACCCCCTGAAGCCCTCAATGCTCATCACCTCCTGGAACCATCAATGCTCATCACCCCCTGTAACCCTCAAAGCTCATCACCTCCTGGAACCATCAATGCTCATCACCCCCTGTAACCCTCAATGCTCATCACCCCCTGTAACCCTCAATGCTCATCACCCCCTGTAACCCTCAATGCTCATCACCCCCTGTAACCCTCAATGCTCATCACCTCCTGGAACCCTCAATGCTCATCACCTCCTGTAACTCGCAATGCTCGTCACCCCCTGGAACCCTCAAAGCTCATCACCTCCTGTAACTCGCAATGCTCGTCACCCCCTGTAACCCTCAAAGCTCATCACCTCCTGGAACCCTCAATGCTCATTACCCCCTGTAACCCTCAAAGCTCATCACCTCCTGGAACCATCAATGCTCATCACCCCCTGTAACCCTCAAAGCTCATCACCTCCTGGAACCATCAATGCTCATCACCCCCTGTAACCCTCAAAGCTCATCACCTCCTGGAACCATCAATGCTCATCACCCCCTGTAACCCTCAAAGCTCATCACCTCCTGGAACCATCAATGCTCATTACCCCCTGGAACCCTCAATGCTCATCATCCCCTGTAACCCTCAAAGCTCATCATCCCCTGTAACTCTCAATGCTCATCACCTGTAACTCGCAATGCCATGCTCCCATGCTCTATGCTCTCTCTCACCCGGCCCTTTTGTTCTCTGCCCCTTGCCCCAGGTACATCGCGGAAGGCTTGCAGTGCTCCTGTGGTCCGGACTGGTACACGGTTGGCACAAAGTATCGCAGTGAATATTACACGTGGTTCATTTTTATCTTCTGTTTCGTCATCCCCCTGTCCTTGATTTGCTTCTCCTATGCCCAGCTGCTGGGGGCACTGCGGGCGGTGAGTTTAGGGGACCCCCAAACATCTGTTATACAACAAATCCTTCCTCGGGAGTGGCAACAAGCATAATGCACGTGTTAAAATATGTATGCCTTATATACCGGTACAGTAAACACTGGATGCTGATAAACTACTGCAGCTGTATCCTCCGCTAGTCACATGTGAAGGACTGACAATACTGGGGACCAAAATTAAGACATGCCCAGTGATAATTGGTGGGGGCTTCAGTGTTAGCCACTCAGAGAGGATTAATGCCAACATGGTATGAAAATCACTGACATTGCTGCGTGGTCACAAGCTAGCTTTCTATATGTATATATCATGGATCATGACACTGGATAAGAAGAATAACTTATTTTATTTTTTTTACATCGTAGCGAAATGCATTCCATGTTATTCAAGCTGTAAAACAATTTTATTCAAGCAGTTATTTGAAAAAAAAAACCCCAAAAAAAAAAAACCTGATAAATGCAATAAAAAAATAAAAAACATATGCACTGTACGTACAGGAGAACAGTGATAGATTGAAAATGTGTTAGGACAGAGGCTCGTTGGTCTAGGGGTATGATTCTCGCTTAGGGTGCGAGAGGTCCCGGGTTCAAATCCCGGACGAGCCCGTTTTTGTTTTACATGTAACTAGTCATTTAGTATTACTGTCAACGTTTTACAAAAACAAAATATGTTTTTGATAGTTTTTATATTAGAAAGATTATATGCCCTTGATTATCTGTACTCTTCTGGCCCCTTTCCCTGCCTATGTTGCCCTGTTCTATGCTGCTGTATGTAATACGAGTCACTAACTACACGAATCAAGATTATATGAAAGGACAATTACAAGACGTTTAAATTACACCTAATTAGATACACATGAGTTTACTCTTGGCTCTGCCTCAGAGGTGAAGCAGAGTTAATGAGGAAACTGGCTAGCCACAGCCAATCAGAGCGGGGATTGGACCTCAGAGTCTGGGTAGTAAAAATGACACTCGTTTTTTTGTTGTTGTTTTTTTTTTTTTTTACATGGGATCATCAGAGGAGAATCCTCTCTGCTAATACCATGTAAAAACAAGGGTTCGTGCAAAGCAAATCTTCTGGCTTGTTTAGTGTGGGTGATATTTCGAAGTATGTATGTAATTACATTATTAAACACAAATCTACAGTGTATGATCCAGGATATAGACATGTGTAATATGTTTTACCAGGATGAACAGATTTATAGTTATCTTCTCACATACATTACTTGCTTCACATTAAACTTACATGAATACACAATTAATTATGCCAGGCAAATTCCTATTCTGCATTGGCACTAGTGCGAGCAGGCCCTCTTTGAAGCCACGTCCACCAGCATTCCAGACATGCTTGTATGCTGTCTCAATATGATGTGTACTTATCTGCTATCCTTCATATTGTTATCTTAACGGTAGGTGGCAGCACAGCAACAAGAATCTGCCAGCACCCAAAAGGCTGAGCGAGAAGTGTCACGTATGGTGATTGTCATGGTTGGATCCTTCTGTTTGTGTTATGTCCCCTATGCTGCAATGGCCATGTACATGGTGACTAACCGCAACCACGGATTGGACCTGCGTCTTGTCACCGTTCCCGCGTTCTTCTCGAAAAGCGCATGTGTCTACAACCCCATCATTTACTCCTTCATGAACAAGCAGGTGAAATGCACTACAAACCTGATTTACAGTTACTACACTTACATTAAAACAAAAAAAACAAAACGATTTCTGTAAGTAAGGCTCAGGTATTTAAATCTGTTTTCAGATTTGTCTTTTAATTTACTTTTTTGAGCACAGGTGAGTCTACCTGTTTTCAGACAAGAGTCCCTTTACAGAATAGCAAAAAGGGGGCTTAAATAACTCTTATATCTAAGAAACTGAACTTCTTGTCCATTACTAACAATTACACTAAGCAGTCATGGCAAACCAAAGATAAATATATATATTTAAATAATCCACTTTTGGAAAAATGTAGTTTATGCACCAATAACATACTTTTATTGAAGTAGAAACATTTACAACCAGTAGAAAAGTCCTGTGTTCATATATAATAGAGTGAAAAGCAAATGGTTGGGAAGGATAATACTAAAGAGGTGTAGTTGCTGGGGTCTTATGTTACAAAGAAATGGCACCTTTCTTTTTAATACATAAGAGTTTTCTGGAGTTTGCCACTGCATTGTTTTTGTCCACAGCCTATTCATAAAATAGGATACGGTCAGGAGTGGGATCTTCAAATTCTTGATCGCCTCTAATTTTAATACCTGCTGTCTTCCGAACACATAAATCTCTCAATATAAATACAAATTATTATTGAATAGTAAAATGATGTGTGACTAATGCCATGATACTCTGCCCATTTACCCTTTTCTCACTCCTTTTAACTAGTTCCGAGGTTGCATTATGGAGACTGTGTGTGGTAGACCTATGGCAGATGACTCTTCACTATCAAGCTCCAGCCAAAGGACTGAAGTGTCCACAGTATCTACCAACCAGGTCAGCCCATCTCCAAGTTAAAATGATCTGGCAATGGTTTGGCTACTTTTACTCAAGATCCAATATGCTTGTCCAGATGAAGGCAACCTTGACATATACTCTGGGGACTGTACCTGCCGCCTGTTCTTGGTTGGTTATCCAGTGAAAAGGGGCACAGAGTATAACCAGCAGATATAGTTACAGTGTGTATACATCCATTTGAAAATCAGTGAGCAAATTAATGTGTCTCTTCACACTATCTGTGAACAGGATATCTGTTTTTCATGAAAGCAATGCAAAATGCAATATTTTATCATAAACAGCCCCAACCCAAAGTGCAATCTAACACCTCATATAACATGTGGATAAATCAGGGTGAATCCTATAAGAACTGTTTTTGCGTATCATTGGATTGTATGCTCTTTTTTTTAATGTGTACATCTTAAATAAAAACTACAATTTAGCCCATATTTGGTTTGTCATCAGCAATACGTTGCTCTTTATTATTATTATTATGCTACGTTTGAATACACTGAATAATAAAATCAGAAGACAACATCCGTGGTAAAGGATTCAGGGGTAACTATTTTGTATGACTTAAAGGCAGACAATGTAATAGAGCAGCAGGAATTGCTAGCAGAATGCTTGTATAGGGAGAAGGATCAGCAGTGGAAAGAGGGAAGTGCTCATGCCATTGTACAGAGCACTGATTAGACCTTACCAGGATAGGATAAAGGATCTTAACATATGTATATATGTAGCTTGGAGGAAAGACAAGACAGATGAGATAGGACAGAAACATTTAGATACATAAAGGGAAACAACAAAAGTACAGGAGAGTATATTTAACCCCTTAATGCATAAGGACTTATATATACGTCCTGAAGAGGACGTATATATAAGTTCTTAGTTTGCGCAACTAAGCGCAATGCTACATGTCTGCAGCTATTCCCAGAGGCTTCTTTGGATCGAGGCATCATACAACACCTTCTGTGCCCCCCTGGGCACCGCGATCACCTGGGCATGCTCCTCCAATACAGCGTACACAGGGGAAGTAGAAGAGAGTATGAGACATCATAGTTCTATGATTTTATCTTATAGGGACTAAAATATTTCAAACCCAATGTTTTGTCAGCTTGACGTATTCTGAGATCTGGCATGAGCGTGTGCATTCAGTGCGGGGAGTGCACTTGGCATTATAGGGACCAAATGGTGGATTTTGGCCAGGGACCAAGTGAGAGGTCCGTGCTTGCCATCAGTATCCCGCTGAAAGGTAACAGATGAGGTGATATGAACATTTCATCTCACCAATTTAGTTATACATTGTGCAGGTACAAACTAGGTGAGCATCCCCTGCTAAGCAAACTCACCAAGTTTGTCCCTCACAATGTATAGCTACATTGGTGAGATAATATGTTCATCTCACTTCAACTCACTTTTTAGTGAATAGACCCCTAAGTCAAATTTGGCACCCGGGTTTTTAACTTAGGAAAAAAAAAAAACAGTTTTGAATCTTCCCCAGTGAAAGTGAAATGATCAAAGCTATTTTTTAGACTAAGTCAAATTCAACACCCGAGTAATGAGAGGGGTCCAGGTGGCATTGGAGCTTGAGCACCCGAGTTTGGTTCCTATGGTGCAGGAAATGGGGGCATAGGGCCTGGTGCAGCACAGGGTAACTGCACTTCCTCAGTAGTTTGAAGCTCCAGGTTTGTGCATCCACATACCAATGCCCTGCAGAAGCAACACCAAGGCAGATACTGGAGAAACCATAAAAACATTGTGAAACAGTCATGAAGCAAAACTATGCCAGGATAGCAGGATGTAACAGGCTGACAGGCTAAGCAAATAGCAGAAACTAACCAAATACAGAGTGCAAAGGTATAGGACAGAGTAGAGGAGGACAGAGGCAAACATATGTAAGATCAAGCAGAAAGCAAACTAAAGATAAACAATACAGAGCACATACACAACAAACAAAGCTGTGTTTGTAAATCTATTACAAATGTGTCCATAGATTCGGTCTGTGACTCTTGGTCTGATAAGTGTAGATTTTATTTATCTAGTGAATTCAATTATCATGTTGATTTTTTTTTTAAATATAGAAAATGGGAAAGATGTTCCAAGATTGAATTTACAAGAAAATAATGATCTTATGAGCTTATGATCTATTCACTTCAACAAATAAAATGTTTTGGGAGCTTTGCTATTTGGGAGAGTCAAATCAAAGTGTTTTCATTGATCTGATAATTAGAGAATTCCCTTTTTTTTTTATATGTTCAGAATCAATATACAAAGACCAAACTGTAAAATAATTTTCCTCTATTTGAATAAATAAATTTAAAAAAAAAAGTACTTTTAAATTTTTTTTAATCAGTTAATGTGTTTGTTTTACATTGAGATCATATATTATCATCAGTAATACAGGTCATTGGTTCTGTTCATTTTGCATAAAACATTTGTTCATTCATAATAAACACAGCAAACAAAGTGACAGTGTGCTGAAGTGCCAGTATTTAGGGTTGGGGTAAATTTAGGGTTTTGGTAAAAAGGGCACTGTAGAAGAAAATGGTTAGAACAAGCCCCCCCCCCCCCCCCCCCCCCCCCCAAACACACACTAATATTGTTTATTGCCCTATTAGCTGAAATAAAACATAGACAAACATGGAAACAATGGTATTTATAAACTCATATATTAGAAAAATATATATGGGTTCTTTCTTACCATCTGTAATTGTTTAAAAATAAATCAGGTCAAAGTTAGAAAAAGTGTTTTTTATGGCATATTTTCATCATATTTTATATTTTTTAAAAGTAAATTATATCATATTATGAAAATAATAGTATCAAATTAAAGCCTTCTCCGTCCTGTAAAAAATGACATATAATTTGTGTGGGTGGACTGAACACAAAGAAAGAAATTCACAGTTCACTAAACATGTGACAAAAATAATGGAATTATGGTCTTCAAGGCACATCAAATGCAGCATAGCACTCGGTCACGAAGGGGATAAAAGAAAGATTACCATAACAAGAATAGACTGTCTTGAATTAGAGGGGTAAAGGTTTAAGAGTAATATCAGGAAAGTATTACTTTACTGAAAAAGTAGTAGATACACAGAATAGCCTTCCAGCTGGAGTGGTAGTTAATACAGTAAAGGAGTTTAAGAATGCATGGGATAGGCATAGGGCTATCCTTGATATAAAGCCAGGGATTAATAAAAGAATTCAGAAAATTGGGCAGACTAGATTGGCTTAATGGCTCTGATCAGCTGACACATTCTATGTTTCTATTTTGGTTCTCTATGATGAATCTCTATTGGATTTTAACCACTTGGGACTTAATCACTGCCAAAAGTTGTATGTCACTAAAGAGGCCCAAGTTCTGGGATTTGGACATAGTGTTTGCTCAATGTTTTGGTGCAATTAAACACAATAAGTAAGAAAAATATGGTTATGTACAGATCTTGATTTCATTCTGTACACTGGAACATCCGGTATCTGAATAATATATTTAAACAAGTTTTTTCCACCCCACATGTAAGTGATAAATCAGGCACTTTGATTTTGGTGTTCATTAAAAAAAGATGATGAAAACAAGACAACACATTACCAAGGTTATTAAACATTTTATTGGGTGCACACCAAGGCACATTATTATACAAAAACAAGTAGTGTTTAAAAATGTGTTACATAAACAGTAGGAGGAGCTATCAGTATTTCAAAACTATAGTGTTCCAAAAAGAAGCGTGAGTGGTAAATGGGCACCTAATACAGAATGAGTGACGGCCCTCTCCACACAGACAGGGACAGGTCTGTGGCTTCAGTCAGAGCCTCTGACGCAAAAAAGTTCAACTTATGAAGAAACTGATTGATGAAGGTAGCCTTATATCAAAGCACTTTCTCTTGTCTCTCAATTATTAAAACTCAATATTGCAGGGCCTATGACATCAGCTGTCTCTGGTGTATTTTTCATATCTTTAGGCGTGTCTCACACTGAAATAGGAACTATAAAACTCCTTAGACCAGCTGTTGTGACATTTTTCTGGAAAGTTTTAGATTCCATTCACAAAGAAACCCATTGTAATTGCATTATACTATAAGTGGTTGATATTAAAGGATGTTTTTTTTACAAACTAACCTATGTTTATTGCAAAGCTAATACAAGTGTATGCACTTAAGGTAGAAATTCTCAACATTGCATTGCAAATATTGTAAATGTAGATAAATTATGCGTCTGTGGTGCCTCATGCTGAAGACATCACCTTGAACACGGATATGCAAATTTCCCATTGAAAAGTAGTTAATTTGCATATTAATCCACAGACTGGTTTAAAATATATTTTTCTCCTAATTTATGCAATGTGAAAGGTTGACAGAGTCCCTTTGATAAAAGAATAAAAATAAAGTTCCTTATTGAGCCCTATATGCTTTGATAGCTCTATCAAAAGGCAGATATGTTGTTTAGAATCTTTGGTAAGATGGAGGAACATCTGACTCAAGATGTCCGCATCCCTATTAGAGCTATAAAAGCAGAGGGCTCATTTGAGGTAATTTATTTGTATTTTTATTTAAAATGTTTACACTTGATACAATCTTTACATTTTACAACATTTTGTCGACAGTTGACCTTTAACAGGATATATTTACTATGAAAAAGTTACATGTAGAATTTTTTTTCTTATTCCATGCTTCATGTGACCTGCTGTTTAAAAATTTAGCTCCAGCAGCAAAGAGAATGTAGGGATGGACTCTAAAAAGCACTGACCCAACCTGTGATTAAACAATCACATCTCACAAGGCTTCTCAGAGCACTTCTTCTTTAAATGAGAACCAAAAGACAAAAGAACCAGAACAATGTCTACACGTTCCAAAATGTGGCAAGATCAACTGACTGTAGTTTTCATGATTTCTTATAAAAAAGACCAATTCTGAAAAAACTGTAGTGTGTATTAAAACAAACACTCTATTACACACGCTATTTGGACCGCTGAGCATTTCAGTGTCATTTTCTTTTCTACTTGTTCCTGGGGAAAAAATGAGGAATGGGAAACTGTTTATCTACAAAGATTATATATAACCATTAAACCTGCATCAACAACTTTCCTTTCATGAAAAATAAAAGACAATTTAATCTTTTAAATACAGAAAATAATTTAAAGAGCCACTAATTTTGGAAAATAATTGTGGTCACTACTACGGAAGAAAAATGTAAATTTTACAATAGCTGCACTCGTAGGCAGGAGTGGCATGTTCTTTAGGGCGTACATTTCCCAACAAATCAGCTATAGGCACACAATGATGTTATCAGCATGCAGCATGATATTTAAATAATTATTCAGAGGTAGTTAGCATGACCTCTATTGATTTTAACTAAGAGTTTTTTTTTTTTTTAAAGGTTAGGGCACTTTAAATTATTTACAAGCAATTTTAAGGATTCTACAGGAATGGTTTATTGACACATTTAAACAGACAGCCACTTCCTGACAGAACTAATCACGCAGCCATCAACACCAACAGCATTAGCAGTGTATTTAATAAACTCTCCCACCACCTTGTTACTGCTGTAACAGCACTACTAAATAATCCTCTGTGTTGGCTGTGGGGAAAGAATTTAGCATAACAAAGTAATTATAATTTTGCCCAACAATTAAAACAAATGATCTGGTTTTATTGCCACGACTAGTTCATGTCTTTACTACTGAAATTATTTGGTGAAACTATGAAATGTTAGCCATAACATATATAAGGGTGTTACATAAGTTAAATGAAGCGGTGGTTTATCTAAAAAGTCTAACTGCTTCACATCTTAATATTACTACTAGTCGAGGATAATCTCTACTGCTGCTGGTTAAGGACAATTAAACAAAGAAACCTGTACTGTATGACTAACAAAGTCTAATTAAAAAGAAATAAAAATGAAATACATTTTATGTTTTTTACCTAGTTAAGCAGAAGCAACATTTTTTTATCAAGCAATAGATCAAGAGAAGCTGGTGTAGGAGGAATTCTCTCCTCCTCCAAGAAAGACTCTTGTCAAAACAATTACCCCCCATGGGGAAAAGAAAGTTATCCGATGTTGTAAAAATTTTTTTTGTAAAAAACAAAACAAAAAGAAAATCAATGGTTGTTCAAATAAACATAAGCAATTTTTTTTTTTAGCATTTGAGGTTCTTTGAACCCCAATAAAAAAAAAAAGGTTTACAATCCTCTATTCACAGCAGGATGCATTCCACCTATTATCGCAGATTTGGAAAAGTTTTTTTTTTGATTAACTACATGTTCAATACTGAGCATCTATACTACTGTGTGTTCAAATTGCAAGTTACATAATTCAATAAAATACTAATACTATGTAGAAATAGGCAGCAATTTGACATGAAATTCACCATGTCTCCCAAACCCCACCCTCAACGATAATAGCCCATCAGATTACTCTACTCAATACAGCTCAAAAGAGAAGTCATTAGCACTTGAAGCAACCTAATGGACTCAAACAGTTATGGGCCATCAAATAACACTTTTGATATATCTAAACAGACTATTAACCTTTAATAACTTTAATTAAAATACTGCATTTTTTGCGTACTTGTCTCAAACATAACTCAGGAACACTAATTAATGGGGCACCATTATTATGGGATTCCTGGAAGACCCACTAGACACAGCCTTTCCATGTCAAAGGCCAAACTGATCTAGCACTAGAAAGTGCAGGATTACAAGATTTAGAACTGTGTTAGTGAGAAAAAACACCAAATGGTGCGATGCTGACACAGTGGGCAGGATTCTGGAGACAATGATGATGTGACATTATATGGACGAAAAATAGAACTGTCTGTACTCCCTCCTCCTCCTGTATAGGATAGTCTGTTTACAATAAATTACTTTTGTTCTCAGTTGATGTTTGACCAGCTCAATCTATGCAAGAGAGAAAGGGGTCCTGGAACCATAGCTTGGCAACGTCTCATCCTCAGAATTCATCATGTCTGACAAGTGCTTCCCCGAAGTCTGTAGCTTGACTTCCCACAAATAAATCATATTTATCAACTATTTCTTCCCGTGTCAGTTTGCCATCCTAAAAGGAAAATTAACAGGGTCAGCAGAGTCACGTATAAGATGTAACTTTGACAAATATATTATTTAAACGCACAAACATTACTTGCAGAAAAGATATAATAAATAAATAATATGGTGTGTGTATGTAATTATATAACATACATACATACACACACATATGTGTGTATTTCCAGCTCAGTGTTTGTAGTTTTCACTGTTGGCATAATGGTTCATATAATGAAATGCCTTGATTCAAAAAACACATTGCTAGGATTTTGGCTAGCATAAAGTACAGGCTTTTTCAAAAATTCTCTATAAAATGATACCTTGTTATTTTTACACGACAGGTACACTCCAAATTGTTTATTGTGCTAGTAGACTGACATCTTGCAGTATACAAGTTCAACATTTAATAAATAATTATTGTTTGTTTCTTTAAAAGAACATAATGCAATTTGTGTTATAAGTCCCTTCACCTTTGATTACCACCCAAATTGAAATGAATAAACATACGACAAGACAAAAATTGCACAATATTTTACGCTGTCTACATGTTTACTATTCATAAATAAAGCTGATCATAAATCCTACATGGTTTCTGTATGGGCTTCCAGCATTCACGCAGAAGTGCGTACTGGTAAATTCATAGATCAGCCATCAAATTGTGATAATCAGTGTGTTTAGAGTACACAAGTTGGCAGGGGTGTTGGCCCAAATGTGTGCGGTCTAAGTGCAAAATGTCATTCGTGTGATGATGTAGCCATGTGGCAGCTACAGGGAGCACACCTGGCTGCCACTCTTCAGCGAAGATGAGAACTCTTGCTTCTGTGTGAGTTGCTGCCAGCCTGGGCTGTCGCTTCAACCTGCTGCTCCGAGCTCTCCCCCAGCCAAGACTCTCTACCTGATCCTCATGGGTTGCTGATCATGACAGATACTGTTGGTTGCTCACTCTCTTCTTACTAGGTATGTTACTGAAATATTGTTGAATTTAATTTCCATGTTTTCTATATTTGTATCTCTTTGTATATCACTTAAATGCACAATACTTAATCTTTATTTTTCTAAAATGAAAAATGGTTAATAAAAACCAGAACTGATAGATAATAGATCCTGACTCTCTATTGTTCCATTACTTACCAGGGTCCAAACATTATTGCAGCAGGCAGGAAAGTTTAGTACATTTTACTTCAAATATAACTGTAAACAAGTTTGCCAGGATTATACCTTTTCCCATCTTAACCTCCCATATTACGTATAGATTGTCTATCCATCTATACCATATGTATCTATATTAGTCTATTTAGCCTATATCTGTGTACCCCAAATCTGTATATGCTGGTCTATCTAATACTGGGTTGGCACCCTGCCGGCATATATCTTATATAGGGTTGGCACCCTGTTCCTGAAATCAGCTAAAAAAGTTTTGAAGATTTATTAATTTAAAGTATGGGCCACAAAGCATTGGGTGGAATTACATTTTTTTTCCTAAACAGTTAATTTGTTAGCCAATGTGTTTTAGCCTTGGGTCATTTAGGATGTCCCAGCATGGTGATAAAAGGACCAAGCACCTGTGAGCTGGTAGTTTAGCGAAGGCATAAGTGGATTAGAATAGATGTCTGGGTTACATTTCTTTCATAGTATTCTGTCAGTCAGTTAATCCTCCATAAAAGTGTGCAGGTTGACAGCATACAGACAGATTTATCCTTTGTGTAATAATCCTAAAACTGTTTAAAAGAGGACTCCTCAAACAAAAGACTTTCATACTTCTATGGTACATTCATTTTCTCTTTATAATGTATTCTTATTTAACCTGTGATGTCTTTTTGGCAACAGAAAGTGCCTTGGTGTTCCAGCAAGCAGCCTCTCCATCAAAATGCATTGGTGTGAGAAATTAAGGATAATTTAAAAAAAACTTTGCACCTTTTTTTTTAAAATTTATTTCAAGATTTATAGAAAAAGACTAAAAATCGAAGCAGCAAAATTGTAAAATATTTTTCTATTAATTATAAAGATTTGGAGAGACAACACATTGAAGAACCTCTCACCATCTCTATGTTTTTACCTTGTTTTGGTCAGATTCATATACAAGATGGCGAGCCTCAGCCTCTGCGTGGTCATAGTCAGATGGAAGGATCCAATCCTTGGTTTCCTCTTTGTCCATTTTTCCATCACGGTTCTTATCTCTGAATTCAAGAAACTGTTCCCGCTCTGTCTTCACCCACTCTGGCTCATCAGCATCCCCATCATGGTTGTACATATCACCTGTGTGGACATATCACTACTTAGATTCATAAGAAAATATTTTGCTCCAACAGCACAAATATTGATGCTGCTTGTGAAATCCTTTCCAGATATCAGATAATTACAATATGAAATCAAACCTGATTTAGGTTTACAGCCACTGGCTGCAAAAACAACCAAAATACACACAACACTGATGCTCTGAACACCAACACCGTAAACAAGAATTCTAAGTCCGAAAAAAATAAACAAATGACCCACCTATGTACTCTTCCAGGTCTATAACACCATCTCCATTTTTATCAATATCTTCCATGGTTTCCTGTGCAGGGAGAAATAAAATCTTTGAGTAATGCATATTATAACATATACATAATTCTTATTTTAATAATCTTTACATTAAAAATAAAAATGTACTTCTAATGCCAAGTATGCAACATCACAAAATATTAATTAAATCTGAGAATTACAATTTGTTTTTTTTTAAAGTAAGGTGGGATTTTATTTTTAAATAACCTCATTTAAAAAAAAAAAAAAAAATTATGTTCTAATCATCTTTTTTTTTTCTTTCTAACTCACTGATGATTTGGTTGCTGAGGAAATGTAGTTTATGATAAGCCTCATTAACCCAATCACCATGTTCCAAGGAGATAAAAAAAAAAATAAAAGTACTAACAATTCTTTTCAGTTTGGGGTGGGTGTTACATGGTAAAAAGCTCACCAGAACAACAATGTCCTTCATATAATCATACTCCTCTGGGTGCAGGAATGCAGTGAACTCCTCTTTATCAGTAATGAGATCACCATCCTTGTCAGCCATTTTGAATCGTCTCTCATCTCTTACCATCATCTGCTTGTAATTAAAGCTATTGTCAGGGTCTGGATCATCTGGAGCCAGAAAAAGAGAACTCATTAGATGGTAATCCGAATTGTAAAAGCTAACATATACAGCAGTGTATTTAGGTTTTGTGTGGCCTTAGGCCTGACTAAACTCATGTATGCCAACCATCACAAACTTTTACACTACAACAGATTGCCCTCACATTCCTTTCACTGCACCATATTGCTTCCTGGTGATTTAGTGGGGGTAGCCTGGATATCTGTGCAGGGAGGGAGGGAGGGAGGGAGGATGTACCACCAACATTAATATCACTGGCTCTGCTGTCACCCTAGGCAAGACTACAACACTTTACACACACACACACACACACACACACACATTCACAAACACATTGTAAATATGGGCCTGTGAAAGTCATTCTAGTTATTAACACAATTACAAAGCATAAGCGTCATTTATTTTCATATCCAATAATAAAAATGTATTTTCTGTCAAATTATGTGAATAAAAGTACAAAATCAGTCATGGTACAGTCAAGCCATCAGAGTCCCATCATTATACAAACATATTAGTGCTAGGCAAGAAGTTCAAGCTCTTAAACTAGAGATGAATGGGCACTCAAACTGCACCTTAGTGGAAAAGGTCAAACAGCACAGAATAAAATGCTTAGAAAATATGGCAGACATTAATAAAAGATGACTTGAGGTCATACTGAACAATTTTCTAACAGAACGCAACAGGACAATTGATGATAAAAAGCAATGGTAAATTATGAAAGTACATTGTTGTTTGCTGCCAAACTGCATGTTTCTATGGCAACACTATTATATTTTCTAGTAAATAAAATTGAAGCCACAAAACAAATACATTATACTGTCAAATGTTTGCTTGTTGAACAAACAAAAACATGTTTTCATTCAACTGTAGCATTATGATGGGAGGGATGAAATACATGTGACTGCGAATGAAAATATAAACGTGTATGCAGTGCTGTATTTACCGCGAGGCATCCTAGGTCGGCAAATTTTGGGGGACGGCCGCGCCCCCCAGCACTGAAAAAAAAAAAAGACCGCGCTTGCAGGCAGAGACGGAGGTGAGAGGGGATCGGAAGATCCCCCCTCACCATCGCTCTGCCTGCCAGGCTGCACGGGGAGCCGAACAGGCAGCACAGAGAAACCTCCATGCTTCCTGTTCGGCTCCCCGTGCAGTGTGACACGGAAGTGCCGACAGTCACGTGAAGGGCGCGCTGACGTCATACGCGCGCCCGGTCACGTGACCTGTCGGCACAATCGCCGGTAAGCCGAACAGGCAGCATGGAGGGACCATGCTGCCTGCCACTAGCCACCAGGGAAAGGTAAGTGCTGATGGGAGTCAGAGTGTGTGTGATGGGAGACAGTGTGTGTGACTGAGTGTGATGGGAGACAGTGTGTGTGACTGAGTGTGATGGGAGTAGGAGTGTGTGTGTGTGTGATGGGAGTATGAGCTTGATGTGAGTCTGAATGTTATGTGTGATGTGGGGTCATGAAATGGAGGTGATGGGGCATGTCTTAGGTGTGTAACGTGGGTGTGCAGCTTGGGTAGGGGGGTGCCCGGATTTTGTCTGCCTAGGGCAGCACAAAATCAAGATACACCACTGCGTGTATGTGAATGCTAATGTGAACGGTCTGGAATTCCGACAGTGGAGCAGGAGAGAATATGAATGTTACTTCAAATGCAACTGCTCATATAAACAACTGGAAAGTATGACACCGTAGTAGAAGGGAGAAAGCACACAGTGAGACAGACACAAGATGTCGTCACTGTAGCATTAAAAGGAGCACAGAACATGCTTAAAATTTAGGTAAGTTGTTTGTTCCAGCACATTAGACCAGGATTAAAAGGTAAGCCATTAATCCCAGTTTAAATGTGTTGCTTAAGATAACACAGCACTACAATTCCCATAACCCTTTGCCAGAGAAGTGAAGACTAGGGCTCACTGTGGTCCTATGGCACATGCATATGTTCTGGTTATAATATAAACTTGTCACATAAATAATAATATGTTACTTACTTAGAAATGTTAAATACAAAATATTATGTTAATATAGCATGGCCCCTGTAGAGTGTTTGTGTTAAAACTGAAAGTAAAAAAGAAACTCCCTCATTAAATGGCCACATTAAGATGTATAAAATACTATTACTATGCCCTTTTCGTGCCACCCGCTGCGTCGTGAATGTTCTTGGACTGTTTTTATAATGTATAATTGAACCCCAAACCCCTATTTGTTTCTTTTGTAACCCCACCTTTACGTTGTGTCCCTGAAAACCAAAATAAATATATATATATATATATATATATATATATACAAAAAAGAAAAAAAAACTTTTCCAACCATTCATATCAGGAGATCCCAGAATCAATAGCATTTTATTTAAGTAAATCAGCAAGACTAGCATATGTATAATTCACATAATAAGACATAAAAAGTCGTATTTTACATGAGCCTTTTAAATAGTCTTTATTTTCCTTTCTTGGAAAACAAAACAAAACATTGGCTGTTTTCCAAACCATGTTAGTCAGGCACTGTACCATTTCCATCCCTTGCTAACACTCCCTTACCCAGGTAAGTGCCATAGGTGACATTTCTGTATTCATCCCACGATATCTTTCCATCCTGGTTCATGTCAAACTCATGCCACTGGCGCTCCACGTTGTCATACACATATTTCTTTTGAGCCTTCTTGATCCATGCAGTGAGTTCCCCCTCCGTCACAAACCCATCCTTATCCAAGTCTATTTTACTTACAATGATTCTACAAAGAAAAAATGGTAGGTATGAAGAAGGTACAGCGAGACAATGCACCTACCGAATATGTAACCGTAGGTGGCATTTTTATATTCATCCCACGACACCAGGCTGTCCCCATTGAGATCGTGGCCCTTCCACTGTCGTTCTACGTCCTCATAAATCCATCGCTTCTGAGCATATTTTATCCAATCCCTTAGCTCTTCCACTGTTACAAGCCCGTCATTGTCTGCATCAATCTTACCAACAATCTTTCTGTGGGCCAAGATGGACACCCAGCAGAGAAACAGAAAACAAGCAGAAAATTAGTAGGGAGTTAGTTACAGCAGAAAGCACTGGAAACTGTAAAACTCTTCTATGTGGAAGCTAGTCACTAAACTTGAGATGTAGATGAGTTAAACGGACTAGATCGCCTAAACATTGTTTTTAGTGTGCATGTATAGAATAAAAAAAAATTAAATGTGATCTATACATTGTGCAGGCAAAATTCCAAGTAAATACCTAAATTAGGAGAAAAATGTATTTTAAAAGTGTCTGTGCTGCATCCTGTTTATAACATCACCTGTGGCATGATATGCAAATAAACTGTTTTTTAATGGAAAATCTGTAATTTGCATATAAAGCCAAAGGGGATGTCATAAACAGGAGACTCAACAGACACATTTAAAAACAAATGGTTCTCCTAATTTATGTATTTACTTGCAATTATGTCAACACAATATATTGATCATGTTCAATAATGTTTTATTATCTACATCAGGGCTCGACAAACCATATCTAGCCCTTTGTTGTTGCCTTTTGGTTCATTTGCAGCACGAGAGGGGGGGGACGGGGACTCTGTGCGGATTGCACAGACTGCAAGCTCCGCCCCCGCGCGCAACGAGCTCTAGTGCCGGTTGTCATGTGACAAGACTAATGAAGATGGCAGCAACACGAATGTGGCAGCAGGGAGGGACAACACATTTAGGGGAACAAAAAAAAAAAAGAGGTGTGTGTATGTGACTGACTGAATGTCTGCGAGGTGTGTGTATGTGACTGACTGAATGTCTGCGAGGTGTGTGTATGTGACTGACTGAATGTCTGCGAGGTGTGTGTATGTGACTGACTGAATGTCTGCGAGGTGTGTGTATGTGACTGACTGAATGTCTGCGAGGTGTGTGTATGTGACTGACTGAATGTCTGCGAGGTGTGTGTATGTGACTGACTGGATGTCTGCGAAGTGTGTGTATGTGACTGACTGGATGTCTGCGAGGTGTGTGTATGTGACTGACTGGATGTCTGCGAGGTGTGTGTATGTGACTGACTGGATGTCTGCGAGGTGTGTGTATGTGACTGACTGGATGTCTGTGAGGTGTGTGTATGTGACTGACTGGATGTCTGTGAATGTGACCGTCTGTGTATTTGACCGGATGTCTGTGAAGTGTGAGGGTTTGTGACTGTCTCTGTGCATGATGATGTGTGTATGTTTGTTTGATGCCATTGTCTGGCTCCTAATTTGTTTTGCTGGCTCCTAAAATCAAAACAAGTTTGTCAAGCCCTTGTCTACATGCACAGTACAAAACAATGTTTAGAGGATACAATGCCTTTAAGGGAAGATTAATATGTCATTGTTATATTAATATAAATGATATATAGTTTAGTAGAACTTGATAGTATATCTTCCTTCAAGCACTGCCTTCTTTCAAGTTCCCAACTACTATAATCATTGGTTAGTTTTTATTACAAATTACGCTATCATATATTTGTTCCCAAATGAAAAATGGGATCATTATCGACATTGAGCAGGATTACAGCCACCATTATTATAGGTCTGCGTTAAATAAAGAGACAAATTGAGCCATGGAAACCACTAAACAGTTGTTCGGAATCAACATCCAAGTTGCCAAGTTTTAAGGAAAAAAAGAGTAAATGTGGAAAATGAGCTGAGTTGGAGAACCAGATTCTATGGTCTTCTCTTAGCAACATGGCTCTTAA